>JAQLOL010000026.1:29030895-29045304 GCA_029783665.1 Naso thynnoides
GCTCCGGTCAAACCCGATACAGGTCGATGAGTGAAAAAAACTCTCTGGAGGTCTTCTTTGATGAGTGCCCGTTCAGACAAAGACCCTGGGATCATTTTACGCTGGATTATCCCTTTAAGTGCTGTGATCTGTGGATGTGACTGAGGCATTATGGGAGAAGAGTTTCTCTTTACTTCATAAATTGCAACCATGTCAGTGTAAAGTGCTGATGTTTCTGTGTGTGTGTGTGTGTGTGTGTGTGTGTGTGTGGTGCTCATGGTTTCCTGTCTCCTCCTCTCAGCTTCAGCTCCTGGTGGAGATCGTCTGGCCGCTCCTAATCTTCTTCATCCTCATCGCCGTGCGGCTGAACTACCCGCCGTACGAACAACATGAGTGTGAGTTGAAAAAACTTGACATGTTTCATTCTGTGCTCAGAGTCGTGCAGGCGGTGAACGCTGCTCTGTTTAGTCTCTATTGATAAAAATCTGTCATTTTTGTTCCTGGTTCATTGATTTGAGGCATTTTTACCCAAATATTCTGTTCAGTAATCGTTCTTCACAACAGCGCTGAAGCATTTGATTCTTAAAGTAATGGAGTATTCTACTCATCGTTCTGGCAATTAATTGAGTGATCCATTGAGAAATATTGTGCGTGCTGCATTACATTATTTTTGCTCTTTGTAGACACATTAGTGACAAACGTAAGAAAAAATGAACTTAAATTGCACTAAGATGTTTCTGTGCTGAAGCTGTCTGTAGTAACACTAATTAAACCAAAGTAGAGTCAAATCCTGGTGCTTATTCTAGCATCACTTCACTGGCTCCCTGTGCATTTCAGGGTTGATTTTAAAAAGTTAGTATTACCCTACAGATCCTTAAACAGGCTTGCTTCTCCTTATCTTCCAGAGCTTTTCAAACCTTGTCCCTAGGCCTAAACTGGAGCTCAGGGGTGAGCGAGCTTTTTCAGCAGCAGCACCTCGGCTCTGAAATGCTCTGCCTCCTCAGATTCGGCTGTCCCCCTCACTGCCGGTTTTTAAATCAAACCTTAAAACGCACCTCTGTTCCTCGGCCTCTGGCTCCCACTGAGAGACGGTTTTTCTCTATTGACTTAATGTGTTTAGTTTTTACGTCCTGTTGTTGCAACTTGTTGTGGTTTTGTTTTTGTTTGTTTTTACTCTTTTTAATTTCTCATTGCACAACACTTAAGTCAACTTTTTGTTGTTTTAAATGTGCTTTACAATGAAATCTGGATCCGATTTGGATTATTGATAATTATCAGTGGGCCAGAGTACATATCAGACTTTGAGTTTATGAGACCGGCTGTTCTTTTAATGACTACACTGAAGTGCTGCCCTGCGCCTGTTGACTCTGCACACTGGGATTCAAGTGTATTACCTGTTGTTTTTGGATTGGTGCATTTTATTTTGGGCCTGTGAAGCAAAACGATCTGCACAGGGTGTTTTTATTTTGGAAACTGGCAGGATTTGTCCCTGACTTCCTGCGTGCAGCTTGAAGCAGCCAGCCTCTCCCTCTGTGTTGCAGCTTCAGTCTGTGATCGTCGGGCTGACACGGTGATTCATTGTTTTAAGCGTCACACAACCTCTGTGAAACAACTCCTCGCCTCACAGTTCTTTTATTTTATCCACCGTCAAGTAAGCAGGGTGCTCACCGTGAGGAGACCTCAGGATGGCGAAGGCATGACCCGCCCTCCCCTGTGTCTGATCAGCTTACCTGACTGTCTTACGCTGAACCGAACCTATCTAACCAACAAAGTCTCAGAGTACCAGCCAATCAGAGGCAGAGCAGTACGGGTCATGACCTCTCCCTCTTAAGGGAGAAAATACCGTCTACGCTGCCGTCCGGTGCTAACCTTCCAATGATCTAGGCCTGGTGGGGGTGTCATCGGCCTGGTGAGGGTGTCATCGGCCTGGTGGGGGTGTCATCGGCCTGGTGGGGGTGTCAGGCCTGTAACATCGCAGGCTAAACACTAGTATTTAACAGTAAACAAATTAAAATGTCCAAGAACGAAACAGTGTTGGAAAAAACCAACACTGGACTCAGTCAGCGCATCTACGTGACATTAGAGAAAATGGATTTATTGTGACAGTCCAGCTGAAACGACCTTTTAAAATACATGTAACGTGTTGGTCCGACGGAAATCATCCTGAAAAGAATTTGCAAAGTCGAGCTAACACACTCAGATAATGCGATTGGTAATCTAATTTCTTCTTCTTAATCTATAAGTCGCAGCCAGACTGGCCTCAACAATCTGCGCATGGTAGGTAGTCGTCGTTGTGTCTTTGACCCGGAACTCAAACAACATAAATTTGTAAAAGACATTGTGAGAAGAAAAAAAATCCCATAAGCACGGGGGGATTGTGCGTGAAATTTGTACCAAAAGTAAAGCGTCGATATGAAGCACACAGCGCTGTAAAGTTGTCCATGTTTTCACCATCATAGCTTGTTTGTAGCTTGTTTGGCTAACAGGAAGAAGGTCCAACAGCAACCAGCTGAATGGGCCATATTGTCGCCTACCATAGCAGTGTTCGACAATAAGTCGATTCTTCCTCGATGCGTGTATACTGGGACGAGGACAGTCGTCCAATTAAATGACCCAGTTGAGCTTTAACCGAAGCTCGACTTACCTTCCTTCTCTCTACTGAATCTCTTTCCATACTGAGTCAGATCGGATGAGTTGTCCTGCAGGATGTTTGTTTGTTTTCAAAGAGGTCATCTCAGGTGTTGGAGGTGGGCCAGATGCATGCTGGGAGTATTTCTGCAGGTAGTTCTGATAATCAGAGTTTAATCTGCAGCTGTGTTCACACCCTTGCACCTCTCAGAGTGTCTGATAGCAGCTGTTCCTCATTTGGACTCCAAACACTTGATTGATCCCTGATCAGCAGTTATTGATGGCCGATGGCACGGTGGGGAGCGCTGAGCCGTCGGAACAGTTTTTCACCGCTGTGGGATTTCAAACGAAACGTCTCCGAGCTGAAAGAAGCTGCTCTGAACTCCTAGAGATGGTTTATCAGTGCCGTTTACGGCTCTTTATCACGGGCTGTAACAGCCAGCGAAGGTCGCGGAGATGCATTCGAGATCGATAAAGTCATGATAGAGTTACATAACAAACACACGCTTCAACCCGCAGCTCAAACAGTTCAGCTTTAGGCAAGATTTAGGCCACGTTCAGACGAGAGCAGCCCCACTAAAAACACAAAAGTCATTCCTTTGTGATTTTTAAAAACATCTGTTTACACGAAGAACTGAAAGCGCTGTAGTATGCATGCCAGGTCAGTAGATGGCAGTGTAAATTTGAAATGCCATACCGTAGGATCTGCTCAAAGTTGTTAGCTTCCTGTTGCTAAGCAGCCACAAATGAAAGACATTCAGCCGTAGTTTGACTTCTACAGTTATTCTGGGAACACATAAATTCGCCTCAGTAGTCTGTCGTCACATTCGACCTGCTTGTGGTGCACTGTGGAGAGTTTCATCAGAGTTTGGTGGTGGATACTGCAGAATGCATTTATTTGCACTAGCATTAGCATTAGCATTAGCATTAGCATTAGCATTAGCGCTGTCACCACTCTCACAGGCTTTCTGTTTTGCCAGTTTACACAGTTTGCTGTTTCAGGGGCGCCAGCACATCGTTGTCTTGTAAAATGAAGGCCGAACCGCAACAGAAGTGTTTTGTTTGATGCAAAAAGCTGTGCAGGAGACAGAACACACTAGAATTACTCATCGTCATGACAACAGTAAACAGTTCCTTCATAACCTTTAGATTTTGAGGATAACTTTACCCAAAAATGTCGGTGGTGTAAGCAGGATCATCAACACAGCATGGAAGCGAGTGGACATCAAAGAAATGAAAACCTTTAGTGCTCACAGAGCCAAAACAAATTCCCACACCTAAACCGTTGAAATGAAGAATATGAGGAGTGGAGCTGATGAGTGTGCGTGACCTTTTGATCATAATGTGTTGAACGAGGGATTAAATGTTCCTCTGCTTTGATATTTAGTGTCAGGCTGTTGCTCAATAGCAGGATGAAATCAACAGGCTCCAGGCGTCGTTATTTAAAGAGGAACAAAACCTGACAGTAACAAACAGTTCAGCCCCCCCCCCCCTGTCTTTACACTTGAAGTGTTCAGGATGATTCTTTCTCTCAGTTGTTTCCGGTTTGGTCTGAGCGATGAATCCTGAGCTTGGCGTTTAGGAAGTGACCAGGAAAAACAGATAAGAGCTGATGTTTGCTGAAACTGAGAACATATTTAAGCTGGTGGAACTCAGCTGGTTTTCCTGTTTCCCTCTGAAAGCAGAAGCTCTGGACTGCGAGTGCTTTCAGTTCTGCCACAGTCGGCTGTTTGAGGAATGTTTGTGCTGTGATTAACGCAGCATGTGAGCTCCGGCATGTCGAAACTCGCCGGTGAAGAGCAGCTCTGAGGAGAAGATCTCACTGATACTCGAAGCTCACGTTTTGCACGACATTATCGTCTTTCTGCTCTCTCACAGGCAAAGTTCAGACTGGACTGGAGTTCCTTTCCATTGAAAGTCCAGTCTGTAAATACACCAACTGAAGAGATGAGTTTAATTCTCAAAGTGTTCCGTTCATGTGAAGCCGCAACAAACAATTGTTTTCATGAAATCTTCAGCTCAGAGAGCAGCAGCCAATCATCTGCTGAGTTTATGATCCTCAGGCTTCTGACGCCAACTTTCCCTCAATCAGTCATTACAATGTTCATGTGGGGATCGAACCTCCGACCCTGCGGTCAGTGCAAGGCCCGCTTTGCATGCCTTTTTTCATGACATCAATGTCATTTATTTATTCATTTATTTATATGATTGATTGTTTCTAAGAGCCGTAGAACATAAAAGCACAGCTGCTGGTCCCTTTATGTTGATGGATGGATAATCAGGATGCAGCTGCAGTTTCACCGTTTTCATCCTTCAAAAGCAACTTTTTATCTGCACACATTGAGCTCAGCTGCGGTTCTGTCTGTTATCTTATCACTGTTTTGATTAGAAAGAGGCCTGTTGGCAGTCTTAAGGTTCTCTGATAGCAGCGTCTTCACTCAACTGAAAGCTTGTGTGGGGGGGCGGGGGGGCGGGGGGGTAAAGGTCGTAGCACTGCCCGCCTTCACCCTCGGCTCACTCCTGCAGCTGCTGCTCTGCTGGAGGTGATAATAAACCAATCACAGGTTATCTACCTGCTGTGTCCAGGTGAACGCATGCACAGCTTGTTCCAGCACAGCAGAAAGATAAAGAGGAACATCTTTCAGATGAACTCTGACGAAGAATGCTCGAAACAACACGTGTGTCTTCACAAACACGTGTTCTTTACAAAGCGACGGTTTCTCAGTGTGTTTGTCCTTTTGGAAGAAACGGCTCAGGTAACAGACAGGAAGCAGATCACAGAGCACACACACCTGCAGCAACCAAGAGTCACAGCTCGCCGATGACCGACGCCTCGTCCCGACGCCTCGTCCCGACGCCTCGTCCCGACGCCTCGTCCCGACGCCTCGTCCCGACTGTGTGAGACGCTCAGAACAAGACGTCACTGTGGCTTCTTGTGATGACCGCTCCACGCTGTTACCCTAAAGTCGTACAGACCATTACCAAAGGCTAAATGTCTTTAAATGTGACTACATCTCCCATGAGTCCTTGCTGCAGAGTTGCTGTTTGATTGGAGTCCCTGGTAAAACAGGAAGATCTTTGGATACTTTCACTCAAATATGGTTCTGTCATTTTGTTGTTGATGTTGATGTCTGCTGTAAACAATGAGTCACTTCCTGTTTTTCTCTGTCTGCAGGTCATTTTCCCAACAAGGCCATGCCGTCGGCCGGCACGCTGCCCTGGCTCCAGGGAATCCTCTGCAACGCCAACAACCCCTGCTTCAGAAACCCGACGCCGGGAGAGTCTCCGGGCGTCGTTGGCAACTTCAATGACTCCATGTGAGCCCAAATCTGATGTTTTCCTCCGCTGAAAGAACTGTCGATGGTTTTGGTTACTGTTAGAGGAACAATGTGTGGAACATAAGAGGGGGCGTGTGTGCAGCGTGTATTCACTGTGCACTTCAAGCTGATTCAGAAGAGAAAATCCATCCGCGCTAACGTGAGCTTGATTTTTCTCCTGCTGTGGTCATGTGACCCTTCCTTTGGGTTGTCTTCTCACTCGCCTTGTTAGTAACCTTGCGAGTGAGTGACGTGCTGTCACTGTTCTCAGAGAGAGCGAGCGACGGCTGATGGTTTGAGTTCAGGGCAGCCAGGCTCCTTTTGACAGCTTCTTTTCTCCGTGTGAAGGCAGAGAGCACACAAACTTCTCTCCTACACATCACAGTAAAGCTGAACTTTCACTTCGTCCGCAGGACTGACTGACATGTTTGATGCAATGTTTGGTATTTCACAAAAATGGACTAATTCTCTTTTTTCTCTCCAGAATTTCTCGTCTGTTTTCAGATGCCAAGAAGATTCTGCTGTACAGTCAGAACGATAAAAACCTGGATGGATTCAAGGAGCTGGCTCAGGCTCTGCAGGCGCTGCAGAACAGCCAATCAGGTGGGAAACATGTGTCATGAATGTAGCAGCAAAAATAGGTGAAAACCTGGTTTATGGCCGGACTGCATCTGAGTCGTCTGTGGTAGAGTTGATATTTCACGCTGAAGTAGCAGATTAAATTACATTCTTATGCAGTTAATGAAAAAAAAAGAATAAAAGGTTATGAATGCAGTTGCAAGAGTAATATTTTCCAACTACATCTCTGGATGTGTGATCTGAGAGCCAGTCTGTTGTTATTATATTTCTAACTGTTTAAATGATCTGTTCAGTTTGCTGTTGTGTGTGTCTGTGTACATACATGCAGATAGATATACCAGACAAAACAATGAAAACAGAATCACATAAACAGCTCTTCATTCAAACAACAGTGCTGGGGTAGTGTACGGTGTCTTTGATTTGAGGTTGAAAAATGTAGAGTCTACATGTGGAAAGTAGCTGCTGAAAGTAGCACCGATGTTCTCGGCAGCAGCCGGCAGCAGCGTCTGTCCTCAGCGGAGAGAAGCAGGACGCGCCGCTGTGGCTCTCGCTGTCCCGTGTCGACTCACACCCCGTGTTTATCACATTATTACAGAATGCAACAAACAAACAACCAACAAGAAATGAAACATGAATGAAAACACAAAAAGAACAAAACAAACAACAGTCAGCTTCAGCTGATTGATGGATTATTGATTTTTGACTGATTGTGCTTATAAGCTGATGCTTGAGATGAGACTCTCAGCTCTGGTTTCTCCATTATTGGTCATGTCGTTGACATGTTATAGTCATGATTCATCCAAAACAGTTTGTAAAATCTTTTTAACAGTTCAGTTTAACGGATGAAAACTCGCAGGTTGCCTCTTAAATGAGGTTTTGTTTCATTGTCATGGCGACGCTTCACATCAGTTTTGTGAACTCAGCAGCAGTTTCTACCGTCCCCACTCCGTGCTGCAGTTTTCAGCTTCATTGAGCGAAAAGAATTTTGCTCCTTTGTGTGATAATTTGCAGTGTGAGCTCGCTGTGGGTGGTGTTTCTTTTCTCTACCTGCTCCGACCTGCTGGCTCTCCTCCTCCTGATGAAGCTTCAGCATTTCTGCTCTTTATTCCTCGTAATCACATCTGATCACATGAACTCTGGCCTTTGAATTCATGAGAATTCGGTGTGTTTGGAGCGGAGGCGGGTGGACGAGCTGTTGCAGGCTCTCCTGGTGGAGCCTGTCAGGTGCAGCCAGCCAGTGTTCAGTGCAGCCCGAGCCGCCTCCGAGGTTCAGCAGAGTCTGACGGTTCGGAGCAGAATCGCAGGCCTCTGCCTCAGCTGGTGGCGGTCAGCGTGCTGTCTCTCTCCAGGGTCAGCGGGTTGAAACGCGTCACTCTGCAGCTGAACAAACACGAGCAGATCTGAGACCAGGTCAGACCTGAATCTGGATCAGTTCTCTAACAGGAAATGTGAACTGTTTCACAGGAAATCATCACTTCATTGCTTTTGCTTCACATTTAATGGAAACATGTCGCTGAGCTGCCATGAGCAGAGAGGATGTCTCTCCTTGGCTCGTCATCACGTCCACAGTTTTGTTTCATTAAAAACACGAGAGAGAGAGAGAGAGAGAGCGAGCGAGTGAGCTTAGAGCACGAGAGGACGACAGAGAGACGGCGCTGGAAAGCTTGATATGGACGTAATGAACCTTCTGCTGTGAACAGAAACTTCGAGGTCATGAAGCTCCATCCAGAGGCGGGGCAAGGCCCAGGAATGTGATTGGCCACCTGTGGTGCCCCTGACTGTTGATTGGCTGAGAGTCAGTGAGCTTGAAGCCCCTCTCTGGTTTGATCATTAAAAGAATTGAGTAATATGGAGTCTCGTCGGTCTGATTAAAGCAGACGTGTTTCTCTGCTGGAGCTCATTTGACCAATCACATCACTCAGAGCTGCTGATGTCAGACAGCTCGGCGTGTCCTCTGACCTGTCACTAACAGTGTCACTTCTCCTCGGCTCCTGCTGAAGTCTGGTTTTGTCCCTGTGAGGCCTCTGTACTTTCAGCGTGCACAGACAGTTTAAAGTGAAGCAGCTGCAGCCTGAACGTGAGCACTGAACCGCAGAGACGCCGACGCCTCCATCCTGGTTTTGACGTTTCAAGTGTTTTAGGGTTAGGGACCCATGTTTAGCTCAGCGAACAGAACCGTCTGATGCTTTCACACTGATGGAAGTAAACAGCCAGCAGCTCAAACCACAGGAACGTTTACCGTGTCGACACATTGCACATCAGCCCTCAGTTCCACTGAGCTTTCATCATCATTTCCTCTCTCGTAGCTGTTTTTTGGCGTGATGGAGGCTTGTCACATTACTCCATCAGAGGCCTTCTACTTCCAAAAAACTTGGCAGCATTTCTCCAGTCGCCGTTGTCATTATCACCAGGCTGATGCTCTGTTATCGTCACGGCAACATGGGCCGACAGGGCAGCGGACGATGTGATGGAGACCGAATGTGCCTGTCTGCGCTGGTTTCTCCTCGTGCTGAAGCTCATGTGGTTAAACATGGGACTGATGTTTCTGTGATATGGAAGTTTAATGACACGTATGTTGCACAGTATTACTCGGTATTGTTGTCTTTCTATCAAAGTTTTTTCCAGACGTCACGTTTCCTGCTCACAGCTGAACTATTGTGGTCTAGAACAACACGTGCAGCTGCATGAGTAGTCGAAATGATACTGGTGTAATGACGTTAAAGAATACTCGAGTATTCGTACCCATGTGTAGTGTGTATACAGTTCACGCTGTCACACATCTGAAATAAACTCTTAATCCTCTCTGACATCTGGAATCTGGAGCTTTCTATCAGACACATTAGGCCAGAGAACAGGAAGTGTGTGATCCAAATGCTCTTCTTCTCTCCTGTATTTTTACTCACCAAGTCACACAGCTGTCAAGCTGCTGGTGCTCCTTCTCTCCTCCACATCAGGTTCTGCAGGAGTTTCACAATAGTCATGAATAAACAGAATCAGCCGGAGGGTGAGACGTTGTGTGACAGATGCACAGTTTAAAAAGTGGCTCTCATCGTAGCTGCGTGTCAAAGCCTGTGGAAAGGAAAGACTAGGGGTGTGTCCGCAGGCTGTGTCCTGTAAACGTGACCTGCCAATGTAACTTCCCTCTGAAGTGTTTGTCCTGCAGGCGTGTGACAACATGTAGCTGGACGGCTATCGGCACCAAGAAAACCTCTTTGTGCAGCTTCATCCACACGCCAGTGATAAGCTCACATGTGTGCCTGTACAGGCTCATTTACAAACAGACACGCCCTCAGGTGACCAAATATGGTTCTCTGACGGTCCTGTACCCTCAGGTATCAGCCTCACCTGGAGTTCAGATCTTCAGTCAGGGTCGAGTTTTTGTTCTGTTCCGACCTTAAAGATGAAAGAAGAGTCTCCATGCATCACCACCACCGCAGCTGTGATTCTTCTCACTGTTAACACATCTGTGATGTCACAGCGTTCATGCAGCTCAGGCATTCACCTCAGGCTCGAGTCACTGCAGTACCCCACATCACCAGCAGGAAAATCCCTTCCATCAAATCCAAACTTTGCCTACAGATTAAAATCATTACATGACAAAGTCAGGTTTAATTAATACTGACTAATGTTTGGTTCAAACTTAACCGTCAAACGTCTGTTTCTTAAATAAAGCTCCAGGTTTGTTCATATCCAAAACAGCTTTATACAAACTCAGCAAGAGGAGCAAGTAGAAGGAGGAGGGAGGAGTAAGAGGAGGAGGTGGTGGCGGCGGCGTCAAGTTTCTGGGAGAACATGCAGCCTCTGATCCTTGGTGTCTTTCTGGTTTTCTCTCTCAGGCTTCAAGTTAAAGCATTTCCTGCGAGACAATGAGACTCTGTCGAGCTTTCTGCAGAGAAACGCCTCCTTCCCTGAACACAGCATTCAGCAGATCAGAGAGGCCGACATCAACCTGGAGAAGGTGAGGACCCCCTCTGCACATGCTCAGTGTGGACACAGCTAGCATGGGAAGCTAACAATCAGAAGTTTAGTTCATGAGAACATCGAGTTAAACAGATTTGGACTGTAGAATAAAAAATGAACCTGTGAGATAAGGAAAAAATCTCACCAACTAAAGACAAGAAATGTTCTTATATTTAAGGAGCATTGTGCAAAATTCATCCTTTTTAGATTTCAGGAATAAAAAAATGGTTCTGTAAAGAACTAGCGGCGTAATTTCATCTGGAGTCGAGCATGACGTCACGCGCCCTCTCTGTGTGTTGTTCTCCAGCCTCTTGTTTTCACGCTTTATGAAACGCCACAGCGAGTGAGGAGCAGCTGAGATTACTTTTATATTTAAGCTAGGCCCGGCTAACGTTACAGACCGTGGGAATGCTAACCTCACAAGCCGTTAAAAAAAAAAAAACGCTCTTACATGTGTTGTGGTTCAGATTCTGACCCCACCGTGTATCGAGGAAAGAGATGAATACACGTTTTATGCTTTAAGTAACATCACTTTGTCACCGAGCAGCTGTGGGGGACAGCCGAGCTAACGTTGCTGCCCAAGGAAGAGGCTTCAGGCCTGGCTGGAGCTAGCGTCAACGATTAGCTCGGCTAACGTCATAAACTGTCAAGTAATTACATATGTGTCGTTGAAATAACAAATTATCATCGAGAAGAAGTGGCAGAGAGCCGAGCTAATGCTAACCGCTAGCGAGCCTCCTTCCTCTCCGGAGCAGAGAGCTGCTGAGAACAGGGGGTGGTGCAGGTGGAGTGCCGGGGGAAACGGGAGGTGTGGCTGACATGCAGGTTTGTTTTAGTGTCAAGCTGATATAGAATTGTGACCACTAGTGGTGAATCAATTTTACAAATTGCTCCTTTGAATAAAAGTCAGAGGAATTGAATTGAGAACATGGAATAAACGTGTGACCTTTGACCTCTGACCCTTCTCTCTGGCTGTCCGTCTCAGGTCCTCCTGAAAGGTTTTGGTGTCCACCTGAGGGACATGTGTCCCAGGAAAGGCGGCAGGCGGAGTCTGGACGACTTTGTGACAATCGCAGACCGACAGGTGTCGGTGTTGGTACAGGATGCCATTTGTCAGGCCCCTCCCACCTGGCTGAACCAGGCAGAGGAGCACTTCCTGAACAACCTGGACTTCTTCAAACCCATCAAGGTAAAAACACGCCTTCTGACAGACCTCAGGTCACATGACAGAGCTCTGATTGATGGAAACATGAGAGAATGCTGCAGGCCTCATCTTCATCTCACAGATCAGATCAAATTTAAGGTGACAGTCGCTCTGATTTTCATGTTTATCTGAATCAAAGTGGGAGATTAAAAAGAAAAACATGCAGATAGAAAATGTTCGTTTAATGAACAGGTTAGTTTGGCTAAAATGTGAAGTTCTATGGAATCTGCTTTATTTTTTTCCAAATTCATTTTTTTCTACATTCAGTTTTTTTACTCTTTACACTTCTTTTACCAGCAGCTGGTGTCGAATGGAGTGAATAATAAAACATCAACAACCTCATAAGTAATAACAGTAAATTTATTGATGCAACTATTTCATCAAGTGCTTTAGGTAGCGTGAACAGGATGTCAGCTCGCCGCACACAGCCTGGACACAGCGTCGTCTTTAATCTGCCGATACGTTTGCAGCAGGGATGGTCGTTTGAAGAGGCGTGCTGTGTTCCCTTGTTCTTCACGAGCTCTTAAAGTTACGTGTTGATGGCAGGTGTTTTTACGGGTCCAGTCAACAGTTTGCTGGCAGAATTTAAAAAACTGCTCATCATCTGACTCGTGGAAGTCGTTTGGATTTTGCTCTGTTTTGAATTTACGGGTTAGTTTAGCGTTTTGTAGTTTTTTAGGCAGCTTGTTTGTTTGAGATGACTGCTTTGACATTGTTGTGAAGTGAAGCAGGGCTTGTCCCACACACAAAAGGTCCTCCTGGAACACTCTCTCCCGACAAAATGTTCCGCTTTCTGTCTAAACCAGAATGTCAGTCAAATTATGGGAAGTTTTGCAATATTCCACGCATAACAGTTGATTCCAATTTTTTTTCCAATTCTGCGATTCTGTTGGCATTTTCCACGCGGCTGAAATCACAGGATCCCAGAAATGTAAAATAATAAAAGTCACTAAACTGTCGTTCCAGACAAGTTCATGAAGAATACTCTCTAATAGTTATTGATTATTCATTTAAATGAACAGTGAGTCACATGGTTGTTCTAATGTGATCTAATGATCTGTGATCTAATTATGCAACAAAAATGTCTTCAATTGAAGGATAACATCACAAAATATTATGATAATAAATGATTACTCTTAGTGACCCCCTGGAACTCTGTCAGAGACCCCTGGAGGACCCTGGGCCCCACTTTGAGAACCACTGCTTTAGTTAGAACTCTGAAATGTGAAGCATTCTGCATGATTGAAGTGTGTGTTGTGCTGTGACTATGGGAGGGCGTTGTCACCTGGCCTCAGGTGTGTTTGCTGTGTATTCAGTGTGTTATGTGTGTGTGGGAGGAGGCGTGTCTCAGCCTGTCTCTGCTCTTTACAGTCTCAGTTTTCGTAGCCTGGAGACCAGTTGGGTGGTTTAAAGGTTTGAAAGCGAGTTGTTCGTTTCTTTTGTCTGCACAAATCTACGAGCTGCCGGTTGATAGTGTGAACTGACTTGAACTCTGTTCTGTCTGAACAGAAAGTTTCCACAGCAGCACAGAGAAAACTGTGAAGTCCTTCATTCAGAGAGAAAATAGACACTTTCTGTCGGAGGGAAGTCAGGAACATCAGCTGAGACATGAACTTGTTCTGACAATGAAGAATTAAGGAACAGAACAACTGATCAATAAAGACAACAGCTCATTAAAGTTTTCAACCTGTCAGAAAAACCAGAGCGAAGCAAGCACATGTGCATAACGGTCAGAGTGTTTCCAGAGGACAGTGTCCATGTCAGTGGACGGCCATGTTTTATCTAACAATGTCTTCATAGAGAACAAGGCAGGAGCAGAGGACATTCAAAGTCTGCATCTCAACGCATCCAGAAACCAAACACAGAGTCCCAGAAACCCAGAATAACCTGTAAATTATTTAAATTTAATGAATGCTTTTAACTCAAACAGGGAACTAAAATGTCTCTATGTGTCTCTCAGAGGGACATGACGTCTGACCCGGAGGCCGTCCAACAGGTTGCCAAGGCGACCAACAACCTCCTGGACAGTCTTGGTTCCCTCGCAGTTGAGGTAAGAAACAGACCTGGTCACCTGACATACTGTGATGTCATATAAGTTCAATTAGACCTGTGCTCCAGTGGACAGACGCGTGAGTCCTCCAGCCTACTCTAGTGGCAGTCTAAGGCCACTGGGTTTACTTGGCAGTGTCTCTGTGGGTCTTTGTGTCCACATAAAAGCTGTTTTCCTTCAGCAGAGACAGATGAGCTCTCAGCTGAACAAAGACTCAAACGTCTCAGCAGGTTTTCACTTCACAGAAAAACAAGAGTCTGAACAAACAACAAACACTCCATGTTCATCTGCGTCCTGCTCAGTGTCCCACTGAGACACTACAGACTGCAGGTGGTGGCTTGTCGCCTTTAGCAGCCATGTTGGAGGTCAAAGCAACACTGAGGAGCCTCTCAAAGCTCCACATGGACTGAGTCAAAGCTAATGTGACATCATGAGACTGGTCAACTCTGTAAAGGTAACAAAGCTAAAAGCCTGTAATGAACTGTCAGCTGCTCTGCAACTTCACTGAGCTGTTACACCGGGGACACTGAGACGTACTGGGAACACACTGAGACATACCGGGGACACACTGAGACGTACCAGGGACACACTGAGACGTGCCGGGGACACACTGAGACGTACCGGGGACACACTGAGATGTATCGGGGACACACTGAGACGTACCAGGGACACACTGAGACGTATCGGGGACA
>JAQLOL010000026.1:29079121-29089226 GCA_029783665.1 Naso thynnoides
GACGAGTGGTTCATTTATTTAAAACACGGGAAAATGTCATTGTTTTATAAGGGTTGAAATTCATAACTGTTAAAAAGAGATAATTACATGTAAAATTCATTATTTGAGTTTACTAAAAAATTATTATATTAAGTTTAAAAACGTGAACATGATTTCATGCATTATTTGTAAAATATTACATCATGTCATTTGTGTTTTTGTCCGTTTTATAGTTTTCACGGTGTCAGAATGTGTCAAAACGCCAGTGGTATAAAGAGAGGAGAGAATTAAAGAACACCCGTCGAAGCTCTCTGCATCTTGCGTGGTTATTCCAAGTGGGCCGCTACAGTGACTGCTTTAAGAGTTTTCCTGGCAGCAGCCAGGTCATATATAGTCTCCATAAACAGAAATGGTGAGCAGCACATGGAGAAGGAAGTCAGAAATGGAAGTTCGCTTCCTCCAACGGAACCCCAAGAATAATTGGGTTTGCCTTCAGAGGCTGTATCGCTGTCTACCAGAAGTCAGATGGCGAATGCAGCCGATGGGTTCAGAGATTGGGTCATTGTTGACAGAGTCACGCTCCAGCCTGGCTTTGTAACCACTTTGGGAGATCTAATGGCCCTCTCGATGTTCTGTCTTGCCAGTCTGAACACGTCCATGTCACCTTTCTTGTAAGCCCTGGCTTGTGACGCCTTAACTCTTTGAGTTTTTTAGTGAACCAGGGCTTGTGATTATTGTACCTAATGAAAGTTTTAGTTGGGAGACAGACCTGCCCACAGAAGTTAATATATGAGCATACAGTGTCAGCATAAAGGTTCACCTGTTCACATGCTCACCTATTCAGGTCGTGTTGGCAGAACGTTTCAGCCTGACATTGGATCCAGACGGGACGAGATCGAGTTTGATCCTGACAGTTTGGCTTTTGGAGTAAATGAGGACGGAGAGACGATGTCAAAAGGTGAGAGTGAAAATCTGATTTGACGGATGATCTCTAATGACATCAGCTCCAGGTAGATGAGTTACATTGAAGGAGGATACATTTAAAGCAACAGTGTTTAACTTGACCACAGCCCGCGGCTTCAAACAATGAAAATAAACGGTGCACGTTAATATGTCGCACAAAACAGCATTTTATTGACACCGGGTCATATTTTATGGAGAAAATGTCGTCTGGTTTTCCCTCTGACGTCCTCCGACTGCTCCGTCTGTCTGCAGCCTTTTATTTAGCCGAGCTGTCACCAGCAACGACCGGCTGCTGCAGCTGCAGCTTCAGTCTGCAGGCAGCCTGCATGCTGCTTTCAGGGACCTCCGTGAATCACAGAGCTGAGGTGGAGCAGTCAGAGGACACCAGAAGGAAAATCAGAGGACATTTTCTCTGTAAAATATGACCCAGTTTTCACTAAAATTGTTTGAATTGTTTTGTGCGACATATTAACATGCATCATTAAATTTAGATTTTGAAGCCATGGTTTCTGGTCACATTTGTATTGTTGCTTTAAATTTGATTCCACAATAAAAAGGACCTCTGTGTGACCTCTGTGTGACCTCTGTGTGACCTGTCAGCTCCCAGCAGGTCTTCTGACAAGTTCACCCTTAATGAGCTGAAAGATGCTCACTGGCTGTTTGACACACCGGGAATCATGAAGGAACACGATGTGAGTGAACTCTTGTACGACATTGTTAATCATTGATCTATACTGCAACAGTACTACTAATAATCATATAAAACAATTACAACTTGGATTTATCAAGCAAAAAGTCAGTGACCAATCAGCTTTCAGTGCTCATGCTGTTTGTCCCCCTTGTCTCTGTCTGTCTGTCTCTCAGATCCTTAGCCTCTTGACAGAACAGGAAGTGATGTCAGTGGTTCCCTCTCAGGCGGTCGTTCCGCGGACGTTTGTGTTGAAGCCCAGTATGAGTCTGTTTGTTGGAGGTCTTGCGAGGATCGACTTTCTGCAGGTCAGAAGGTTAACGACTCATACGTGTCCATGTTTCCTAAAGTTTGCAGTAAATGTAAAAAATCTTGACAGAAATCTGGTTTTAATCTAATTAGCACAGTTAGCTGACTGTTAGCACGTCCCCAGAGCTTCTCGAACAAGTGAACGTGTTTTGAAATGTCATTTTATTTGTTAGTGTACTTGTGAAGTGCTGAAAGAGTCTGAAGTGTTACTTGAAATATAAGCAGCTAAACTGCAGGTTAAAGAGTAAAAATGGAGGCAGACGAAGAGTTGGTTGACATGTAAATGTTAGTTAGCAGTTAGCAGCTGCACTCAGGGGATCAGTTAGCTCAAACAGTCAGTGAGACTCCTGCATTGAGCAGGATGCAGTTTGTTTACATCAGTTTGATCAACCTCAATAACAACATACATAAATAAACACATCCTCCACAGTGATCCCACTGCCAACAGACTGACCAACAAACTGACTCAGCTGCAGCTAGTTAAGATAAGTTGCCTTTATTTATTCCTCATGGGAGAAATTCAATTTGGCAGCACAGTTGTAGAAATTGTACTGAGGGAAAAAGAGTGAGATAGAACTAAAATAACTCAACCGTAGGATGAAATGTAAAATGCAATAGAATAAAATGTAAATACTGAAATACGAGAAACAGTGCAGGATAGATAATATGAAGAGGTTTGACTACAATGTGTTGAGAAGTCCGTAACCAACAGCCAGTGTGTAGCCCAGGTCTGAGACACACACTGGACCAGTCTGGTATAAAAGTGTAACAAAGAAAATAAATGTGCAGTTCAGAGGTAATCAGAACAATGTGCTCAATGCAGCAAAGCATCCTATGATCTAATCACTGTATCCATTTATTCAGGCTGTATTTATGTACATGTGCAGACTGTCATTGGCTGTAGGTGATGTGACTTGATGAGTCTGTGGCTGAACGTGCTCCTGAGTCACCTCAGCTCAGCGAAGAGAGGATGAGAGGGACTGTCCTTGATGGCTTCCAGCTTCCCGCTCATCCTTTTCTCTATCACCGCCTCCATGTTGTGGAGCCTGGTACTCACACTGAAGGACCTGAGCCTCCTCAGAAAGAACAGCCAACCCTGTCCTTTCCTTTAGAGGGTGTCCATGTTGTCAGACCAGTTCATTTTGTGGCTCACCCCCAGAAATTTGTAGGTGTCCACCATCTCCCCCACCTCCCCGTTTATTTCCACTGGGGTGGGGGGTGGGGGTGGGGGGGGGGTCCGTCTGCCCTGTAGGTGGTTTCTGTCGCACCATCTTAGAAAATTCTCAGTTAAGTGTCAGTACTCCTCCTCCCTCTTGTCCATAATGCAGCCAACAATGGAGGAGGAGGAGGAGGACTTGTTCTTAGACTTGGCACTGACTTTACTTTGTCATGTTAGCCTGCAGTTAGCTGGCAATGTGCTAACACTGTATGACAATTCTGCACTTAAAGTGACAAAAGAGGTTAACTGATAATAAAAATCTAAAGTAAAGCCTGGCACATGATGCAGTCTGACAGTTTACTTTCCACCATCAGGAAAGTTTTACCTGCTGACAGGCAAAGATTCCATTTCTGATCCATTACTGATAAACATTTCAGCCTCAGGGGGGCGGTGTGGTTTTATCAATGAATGATCAATAGTGATTAATCAGCTGTTGTTTGGATCTCGTCCATCCGCAGGGCGGGAAGTCGTGCTGGTTTTCAGTGTTGGCCTCCAGTCGGGTTCCAGTCCACATCACCAGTGTGGAAAAGGCTGACAGAGTTTACGAGAAACATGCGGGACGTGTCCTGCTGGGGGTGAGACTCAGACTGTGGTCACATGATCACAGTCAGCTGTTTAGACTCTGCATACGCTGAGTGACATATGATGAGTGAGACGATGGATTTATGCTGCTGCCTTCAGGTTCCTTTTGGAGGCTCGGCGCGTATGAAGGAGTTTCCGTCATTGGTTCCTCAGGAGTTCAGGCTGCAGGGTCGAGGTTACCTGGAGGCTGCTGCCGACATCAAACTTTCATCTGCAGGTAAACACTTAAATCAATAGATTCTGACTATTGGATTTAAAATCATGTCAAACAGTTTGTATAAACACAACAACTTGCCCCATTTTATTCCTGAACATCATTTGAAGGTACGTAAATACAAAACAAGCGGGTTTTGCAACTGCTATGACCAGCAGCAAACACTGTTAGAATGCAAAATACTGTAAGAATGTTAAATCCTGTTTTTACTGTGTATGTGGAAAGACAGTGAAGAAATAAAAACTACTGTCTGCAATGACGCCTCCCACAAAGGACAAAGTGTTGATGTGTTTTGGAATGGGGCGAGGCTAAAGTGCAGAGTCTGCTGCCAGTACCTGCTCAGTCCACGTTTGTGATTGGTCATATGCTTCAAACCCCGCCTCTTTTATGTGAACACACTCACGTGTAAGTTAGGAAAACTTGAGTTAATGTACTGAGTTGACAACCTGCTTCGCCTGAGCGATTAGCTGGACGTCTTTTGTTTGGTTTAGTGAAGCCGGATAACTCAGACAGATCCAGGACATGTTGAAGTGGCGTCAGAGTACAGGCCTCAGCTCACTGACTTGAGTGACATCACATGAGAACATTTAGACTGGTCACAGTGTGATTTGGAGACACGGCAGGCTGTGAAGTTCACCTGTACACTGACCCACCTGTGTGTGTCTGCAGGTTGGGTGGCTGTGACAGCAGCAGAGACTGACCAGCTGCTGTTGAAGGTTCACGGCCCCGCGGCAGTAGCTTTCAGTCTGAGGACACCACCGCTTCTTCCTCACATCGTCTCTCTGAAAGGAGAACGCATCCGAAAATCTGCCGCCTACAGAACCGTGAAGCCACTGGGGAGGCTGGACGGCGGACTGTTGGCCCACGGAGCTGAGAGACTGCACGTGAAGAAGAAGTGAACTGACACCTGCTGACAGGTGGAGCTGTGTCCTGCTCTGACTCATCATTTGCTCCATTGTGTGATTTTTCTCTGCACACTGATGTTCACAGTGTGCACAGACCGTAGGAGCAGTGGCGCCTCCTAGTGTGCAACCACGTCCCTACAGGAGGTTTCACACTGAGCACTCGAACTTTAACCTGATGACACGTTTTCATGTGTGAACTCATTCATTCATAATGTTTCCTAAAAACGCAGAGCAGTGTGTTTCCATGGAGACGTGATGTTGTACTCACTTTTCAGAGTTCTAACAGTTCAGGCTTTGTGTGGAACCAAAGGAAGGATCCCCCCCATGTGGTCACATGATCTCAGGGATTCACCAGCCAGGCATTCAGCTGTGTCAGGGTCCTACAGGTGCAGTTCAGGTGTCAACAAAGAAGCAACTGTTGGCTTTCCAAAAACAATGGCGGCTCTTACAGAGGTTAGCCTAGCTGCTGCTTTAGCATCAGTCATATCAGAACACTGAAGGCTTTTCTCAGCGCAGAGCATGTTTTGACTCCAGCAGGTTTACAGTCACTGAGAGAAGATGTTTACATGTTGTACACATCCAAGTTCATTATTTCCTGACATGAAGCAGCACATTGGTCTCCACTTGTGTTTGTTTCTCTGTGAGCAGACAAGTTTTCTGAAGTGATTTAGAAAATCTTTATTTGTAAAAAGAATAATGTACGATACAGATGAGAATGAACTTGTGTTGGTGGAAATTACACCTCAGTATAAGAAAAAAAAGAGTTGGCATAATAAAGATGATTAGTACAGATGTGTTCATTTCTGTTGTTTGTAAGCAGTGAACAGACTCACTCCTGTCAAAGGATAAATGTGACGTCACTTGATCTTTCATCCATCAGATGGCGACGCCGTCTGTGTTTACTGCATGAAGGTTTTTTATATTTCTACATTAGAGGGCACCACTTCCGATGAAGCAAATGAATATATGTCAGTTGAATAAATTCATTGTTGACAAAATAATGAATCTTAAAAGGACAGATTGATGAAAGAAACGTTCCTTACATTACACTTTACATTAGAAACAAAAACCATCAGCGTCTCGCTCACTGCAGTGCGAGTGCAGTAACATACAGTACAACAAAGCACGCAGGAAACAGTCGAGGGTCGCTGCCACCTAAGAATCCTTTCAAGTGAGGAAAATCTAAATCTATTGTTGTCATGATTATAATTTGGCTAATCAAGTGTTTTTTAATCTTTAATGTTGTCAGCAGAGATAAGAAGATACAAATTTTCTCTGCCGTCAGAAAAAAATGTCCATGAGAAGAGCTCTGCGTTCACTTTGGCTTCTCCAACAACAGAAATATTGCACACAATAATTTACAAGTTGATTCAATTCCAACTTTCTCTGGCTTTACTGCCAAACACAATACTCACGTGCTTCTACCGTTGAACCAATCAGAACTGAGACGGCAGGTTCAGTGTTCTTGCTGTGTGCAGACAACGTAACTCAAAGTCAGATATTCACAAAGTAAAGAAAACACTTCACTCCATCAAACGTCGAACGTGTCTAAAAACAAAAACAGATGGTGAGTTAAAAAGCTACGGAAATTTACTGAACACTGGACTGATTGTCAAAGGCACTGAATGTTTTTAAAAAATGCAAAACCAACAACGTGTCAGAAGTTCTTATCCGGACAAACCAGTTTTTGATCCGTAACAGTAAATGACATCAGTCAGCACATCAAGTCTCATTTACAAAAAGGTCCAACAACCTCTGAAATGAGTTTAGGGAAAAAAAGAAAGTAACAGACATGATCTGATGATGTCACAGGGCTGAAGGACCTCCAGGTATATGAGGGCTCCAGATCTCGCAGGGCAACAGTCTACTGTGATCCAAGAACGCAACAGAACCACAAACCACTAGATGGCAACAAGAAACCATGGGCAGTAAAGAAGTGCAGCAGCACCATCAGGTTCTCACCAACTGTACTTGATATTGTAGATGACAGAGGTGTGAACAGTGCAGTGAGAGGAAACAGGTGTCACACAGTTCACCTGAGGGGGCGTGGTGGATCTGGAGCACATCGACACCTGGTGTACCAAATTTGGTTTCATTAGGAAGAGTTCAAACTCATGCTGCTGCTGCGACAGATGACCTTGAGGCCTTCAGTGAGTTTCTGGAACCGTCTGTTAGTCTGCATGTTGACTGTTGGGAGCAAAGAGAGGGCTGACGACGAGCTGCTGGCTGCGTGTCACTGCACACTGGATGGTTTCTGTTCGTTCTGGACTCCTCTGCTTCTTTTAGGCAGACACAGTTAGAGCAAAAAAGCTGAAAGTCGTCCAAGCAGGATGTGTTGCCATGGACACATCATTTCTGTCCTTTGGTGGTGTTGTCCATGTAGTAGACATTGACGAGATGGCGGTTCAGGTGGCGCCGGTACTCCACCTCCAAAGGAAACGTACGGTCGCAGAAGATGCACGTGTGACTCTTGAGCTCCGTTGGTGTCAGAATCTCATCTGTGGGTGTTTCAGGGTCATTGGCCATCTTACCGGACCCAGCGCTGTTTAGGCCGGAGTCGTCACTGCCTTCAGATGCGCTGTCACTGATGTCACTTCCCCCCTCATGGCTGCTGTGGATGCCCTCATCGTCCTCAGTATCCGCAGGTTTGCTTCGTTGGCCAGGAAGCATCAGAGATGGCGGTGATGTGGGTTTAACAAATGTTGGAGCTGGGCGGTCTTCAGCTGGAGAGGTTGTGTCTTCACCTGAGCTGCAGGTGGGTGATACTTGCACGTTCTCAGGGGGTCCGCTCGTCGTCTCATGTGCGGAGGCGTTCTGTGCAGGACTGTTGTCTGTCGGCGGTGGCTCAGTGTTTTCGGTTGGTGTCGAGTCATCCGGCTCAGTGAAGCCTTTACAAGTGTCCACACTGTCAACAAGAATCATTTTGTCTTCAGCCAGTTCCGCGGCCTGTTGAAGACCTGCGACTTTCTTGCTGGTGTTCCTGGTCTTCTTCTGCTTCACAGGGGCAGTCTCACTGGACTTGTGTGATGTAGGAGTGGCATCATTTATCTTCTTAGCATCCCCTAAAGCAGGTTTCAGTGGCAGCTTCTCAGCAGCTGTGGCTTTCAGTCGTCTGACTTTGGATGGAGTCTCAGACAGAGACTTTTTGGAAAGGTCGAGAGCCTCCACTGACTTCCTCTTTCCAGCTTTTTCCTTGACCTTCTGACTTTTCTCAGGACTGTCTGGTTTCTGCTGAGCTTCCTCAACGTGTTCTTGTATTTTTCCGGACTTCTTTGACCCAGACTTTCTTGGCTTTTTGAGGCTTTTATTTTCTTTTGCACTGCAGACATTCTTCCGCTGTTCTTTGTTCTTTTCAGGTCCTAGCTTTTCATCCTCTTTCTCCACTTTCTGCCTCACTATTCTTTGCTCCTCCAGTCTTTGCTGGTCAGATTTCTGCATTTGGTCTTTTTCTGATTCACTTTCTTCTACTTGCTTGTGGAAATTTGTTTTTTCTGCTGGCAGCTTATTCACTCGTCTCTTAGCCTTGCTGTCTGTATCAGCAGCAACTGTCATCGTCTCTATCTGGGCTTCTTTAACAGATGTATTTTCCAGAAGATTCTCGTTGCCCTTCTCAGTCTTCTTCTGCCTTGTTGTAACCTTTTTCTCTGGTTCCACCTTGTCCTTAACTTTAGGTAGCTTCTCTTTCTCAGAGGTGCCTGTGGACCTCTTCTGAACCTTGTCAGGTGCTTCACTCTGCACTGCTTGGGTGAAACTGGGCCGACTCTTCCTGATAGACAGATTGATCGGGTTCCTGTCCATGCTCTCATCCTCATCCCCGCAGTTCTCCTCCACGTCAAAGTCCTCCTCGATGCTGGATAAATTATCAAGTTTGCTTGCTCTGGAGTTTTCCTCTGCACTGTCAGGACCAGCTTTCTTGACGCGCAGTTTGACCTTGGAGATGTCCATAGCGACGTTGCAACCGGAGTGTCTCGACTTGATGTGGTACTGTAGGTTGCATTTCTTGGAGGCGGCATACTTGCAGAGAGGGCAGAGGAACTGACGAGGATTGAGATGGAGTTCGACGTGCTTCTTAAAGTTGCTGCGGTCTGCGGTCTTGTACTCGCAGTACGGGCAGGAGAGAGGTTTGGGGCCATTGTGGACCTGCCGGGCGTGGCGGGTCACCTCGTGCTGGTTGGCTGCCAGGTAATTACAACTCTCACACTTGAAAGGACGCTCACCTGCACACAGGAAGGTAAGCAGATGTCAAAGTACAGCAGAGGATAAAGGGACAGCGCACAGGTGAGACAATGAAGGTTTCATGCAACAGGTGAGTCTGAGCGACGACAGTATCAGCTGACATCTGCTGAAGAAAGCCAAGAGTGTGCAAAAACTGACTTCTATGTCAACATTTGAAGACATTATCTGTTCTTCCTCTGAGACACACAGTCGAGCCTCAGCTGGACTTTAGTAATAAGCTTTATCAGAACAATGTATTCACACATTAGCAGCTACTGTGTGAGAAACTGTTGTATGTTTTAACTCAAGAGTTAGTTTGCGTAGCCTGATAAACCGTCACTCACAGCATCATGTTTCCCTTCTGACAAAAAAAAGGTCATGCAGTAAGTTTCGTGTTCACGCTGATCAGATAAACCTGAAAACATGGTTTGTTTATGAAACTCGGTTCAGATCGTTTCTGTGGCCATGTTTTCTGTTTTCAGGCTGATCTGCTTCGCTGTGAACACCTCAGACAGGAACACAACAACACAACACAGGAAGTATGTAGCTTGGATGCTAATCACTTTACCATGTTAATCCAACATCTACTGCTTCAGTGGGAGCAACACAAACAAGTTTACAGTCAGTGATTAGAAAAAAACAATCATCACCTCATCAAGTTATATAACATATATACACTGAAAGGCACTAAATTACACGACTGTGTCAAACACTTTTTACTGGTTGAATCTCAGTATTTGAAGTTTGATGTTTGGCAGGCGTCACAAGTGACATTAAGTCATTAGTCTCAGGTCCGTGCTACGAGACAAGCTGAGACCAGTGACGGCTGATGTCTAGATTTCAGAGTCTGGATCAATAAGTGTCAGTGTGTGTGACACTGAGTTCACACCTTACGATGGTAGCCCTGACTTGTTTTTGGAGATCAGACAGAATCAGCGGTCGGTCACTGAGGTGTTCAAAGATGTCTGGCACTGCTTCACAGATGGCTCACAGATATCAAGGTGGACAAATATCTGGTTAGGCTGAGGTTA
>JAQLOL010000026.1:29151576-29159076 GCA_029783665.1 Naso thynnoides
TTGAGATATCAGAGTGCATCCTAGCCACAGCCTCCCGGGTAGTGGCGGTGTCTGTCTTCACGTTTATCTGCTCAGCCGCAATTTTTCTGAATTATTACTTTTTATTTTTTATTATTAACAAGTACCAGCAAAAAACTTCAAGAACAGCATATAATAATAACAACAGTAATATTAGATTTAAATTGTGCCTTTCAAGAAACCTGAGGAAGCCACATTTCCACTAAGCACTAAAGTTCAGGCTGGTGTGACACAGCACACATTATTTGCATTTCCACTGTCAACAATTGCAACGAGTACTAAAGTAACTGAGCAGCCCATCCTTGTTTTTGGGACCCTTCCTGTTGAGATACCAACACACTGATCAGTCCAATTTTGTTTTATTTGATTAAACTACATAACAGTTTGGATTTTTATTACAGCTACAATACAGACCAAGCAACATAATTTATGTGAGTGGACAGAGAGAGGGAGAGAGTTTCAGAGCGTGGGGCAGCCACACTGATGGCTCTGCTCCCACAGTGCGGGGACGGAGAGCAGACCCACTGCAGACGGCCGCGGGGCCAGAGAGGAGTAAGCTGGTGGAGAGGCTGGGATAAGTGCTGGGGGTTAGAACATGGAGGGATTATTATATCTTGGAGGGAGCTGATACTGTATATACTGTGAAAAGTCTCTTCAGCTGTGTGCAGGATTAAAACAGGCATCAGTGACAACATGCAGACTGAACTCTGCCCCTCTGACAGAGAACTGAAGTGTTGAAAAGTCATTTCCGTGTTCAACATCAAGCCTTTTCATCTCCTGCTGTAATCCATTCCTTCATAATTTAGAGTGAAGCCTCCCCAACATGTTTTGCTCTTGAGCGCTGATCGTGACTGAAGCATGAAGGTTGTTGTATTGTGATTGTTGCTTTCCTCGGTGTGTTTTGGTTACTTTATTGTTCTAAGCTACATGTTGGAAGCGTTTGGAAGTTTAAGTTTGCCGGGTTTCTGCAGGTTTCTTCTGCCGGCTGCTGCGTCTCAGGGCTGCTGGCTCTAATTGCTCCTGTGAAACACACACGGAATAAAAAGAGTCCTGCCACCCCCATTCAGCACAAATATGTAACTTGAGCTCGCTGTATTATTATTAGACCTGCTAGTTAGCGCCTGGCCTCTGCGGTGCCACCTTCAAACCAGATCCATTGTGTGGACGCTTCAAGGCTGAGATTATGTGGTTGGGTTAAAAACAAGAGAAAGACCCCGACCCAGCCCCCCAGCTCTCTGGGAACCTACTTTAATGGGCTCTATACAACGACAGGAGATGGTTTTACACATTAGGGAGCAGCTCACTGAGCTGGTCAAGTTGCTGCAGTCACCTGGAGCCGGTGCCACCCAGCAGGACTCACTCTTTCATCCTTTGTAGCATGGAGCAGGAAGGGATGGGGCTTTTATTTTGCCATGCAGCTGGTAGAGATGCCTCAGTTCCCAAATACCCCCCTCCACTCAGGATTACCCCAGAACAACAAGTCCAGGACACGCCCTCAGGTCTTCATCCTGTCCTACTTCACCTCACTTCACCTCCTGTTCTGTCAAACCTGTGATGACAAGAAGCACCTCCCCTTCATCCAGGAAACAGAAATCATTATCCAGGAAATTTAAACTGACACCTGAAGTTGATTTTGAATTCAGGAACTTTTTATGCACTTCACCTTTTTACATGTCCCAGCGACACAAGTCGCATAGTGATGTTTCCACCAACCGCTGTCTTTTTACTAGTGTCTGGACTTCGTGTTTCCAGTTTGAGTCTTAATCAGACGCTCACAATAACAGTCAGTCTGTCTTTGCTGGGGGTCTGTGTGTCCTCATCATAGCAGGGCAGCAACAGGTGCAACAGCACAGAGCTTCGCACACTATCACACCTGGCCTGCAGTCCTGCAGATTCTTTTTTAAAAAGCCTGTATTTTTATTCTGAATTAGTTCTTCACCAACAATGCTTCTGTCTACATTTCAATCAATAAGAACACATTAAAAAAATCAAACGAATAGTTCATGTCTTTTTCAGCTGTGATGTTGCATCATTAAAGGTGGAGTCAGTAGGATTTGTTTGTTGCGGTTCGTGAACAACATTCAAATTGGGCCCCTCCTCTCGGCTCAACACATCGGTAGTATCGTATCTTATCGTGTACTATGTGTACTGTTGTACTGCTTACCCCACTTTACACGGCAAGCTATGTAGGAATATTACAAGCTAACATTGGCTGGGGGAAATGCCCCCCCCCAACTCAGGCTAGTTCCGAGCAGCATCAAAACATCAAAATACAGGCAGAGGGTGCTGTGTCTCCATTCACTTTCACAAAATCCTGCTGACTCCACCTTTAAGCTTCACATGCTGGTCGCTCACTACGGGTAGGAAGAGGACGAGAGCTGCGGCACGAGAGCGCCACCGATGTCTTTGACAGTCCGGTGCTGAGAAAAGAAGAGAGTTTAAAAAGGAAGGAAGAATTTCATAAGCGAGGAAAACACTTTAAAAAATGTGTTTGCCAAAATAAAGTGACAGTTAGCTGAGTTGATGTAAATGATGTAAAGCTGCATGTTTTACTGTTTTGAAAGCAGAAGGTCACAGCTGGGAGTACTTGCATGATGAAGCTGTATTGGTGAAAAGAGAACAGCACCATGAGTTTCCTGTTCGTACAAGCTTTCTTTCCTCCTACTTTCCCTCCACACATCCTTCTCTCTCCACCTGTGTCCTTTGTTCCTCCCCTGCCACTCCTCATTATCATCTCCTTGCATCTTCCCTCTCTCTCTTTCCTTCTTCCCTGTAACCTACATGTTTATTTTCAGCCTTTTCCTTTTGTTCCCCAACACAATTCAAAACGTACTACAGTCTGACCCTCTTCATGTCCTTCCTACCTTCTTGTTTCCTTTCCCACCTCATACCGTATATCCTCCCTTCTTCTTCGTGTGCTGTAGGAGCTTCTCACTTCTCAGTGTCCTCAATGAGGAGTTAACAAGCCTCCCCCCCCGCCGGGGTGAATGGATGGGAGTCTGTCGGTTGGAGTGCTCCCTCTTTATCCTCCATCCTTGCACTGATCGCTGAAATGTGATGTCAGCGGGACACTGCTGGCTCTCATTGTGTGGGACACTTTTTTATTGGATAAGTGGATCGGCTTCCTTTGTGCCTTTGAGCCTGAGGTGGCCTGTTGGGCTCTTAATCAACGGCTCTCTGAGGTGCTGCGTTCAGGGGGCAGCGGATAAAGGAGCGCCTCATTCAGACCAAGCTGTTGATCTCCCTGCTCATTGTCCCTCTACCCGCACCTCGGCCGAGCAAGGTAAACAAATGGCAAACAAAAGACGGAGCTTTGGGGCCGAACTGCCGTTGTGGGGGGGCTGCTCCTGAGACATGACTGCTGTCCCCCAAACTCTGCCCCAAACCCTCCCTGGCCTCTGTTTCGGGTCTTTGATTTCCTTGCAGAACAGCTCACAGGAGGCCGCTGATGCTTCATGCTGTTTGTCTGCATCCACACATAAAATCCACCAAGAATTTTTGTTTTCCAGCTCTTGAAATTCTTTTTGACCAAAATCAAAATTTCCTGAAGAGATTTTTTCACTTGATTCTCTCTTCTGCCAAGTGCTCGATAAAGTGGGAATTTCTTTCAGTTGTTGGGTTTTTATAAATATGACACAACTGAATTACACCGCAGTCTCGACCCACTCTATAAGTAAAGTCTTGAGATGGCTTCGTTGTGATTTGGCACTATGTAAACAAAACTGATTCTCCCATTTTTTAAACTTTGGCACAGGACTAAACATCAGCTCACTGGGAGCATTTTCAATATTCTGAATTGTGAGTAAAACGGAAGAATTTCTTGTGTTGTTTGGGTATGTTTTCTGTCCAGCTTTGATCATCATGTGACCTTGGATTTATCTGGGGACCTCTTGGGGGGTCTGAGCCTCGAGGCTGAGACCACTGAGACTCACAGAGGATTTACTCAATGGCTGTCTCTCTTTTTCTTTCTGAATACATTAAAATCCCCAAACAAAGCTCAGTACTTTCTCACAGAGACTACTTTTACCTCGAATGTAATTCAGTACAACATGTGTACTTGTAATTAGATGCAATTCTGATGCATGTTTGTACTGTTTATATTCAACATGCTCGCTCATCTCAGCTCCTTCCTAAAGTTCCCAGATGTCTAATTTTATTTTTGTTTTGTTCATTAAACGTACTACCAGCTACATTCTGCACCCCCCCAGTCACCCTGCATGGCTCTAATCCCCCTCTACAGCCCCCCAACGTTCTGGCTCTGTGGGACTGATGACCCATCACTGCAGTCGTGTGACCAAACTGCAGCTTTAGAGCTGACTGTTGTTATCAGCCTTCCTCTGAGCACTGAAGACTTTGAGTCGTGCCCTCAGGATTTGAGCCATCGTTTAAACTGTCACTGCAGACTTTATTTGAATTTCATACCTTTGATCTTTACTTTTTTAAAAATGTTTGTTCAGGATGTATTAGATAAAAAAACTGCTTTACTATTTTTTTAAGAAACTGTTTCATTCTGTTCAAAACTCAGACTGTCTGACCAATAATGGAGAGATGAAAGGCAGAGAGATGTGTTGGTGGCAGATATAAGATGGATTTATCATTCAGTAAAATCTGACATTCTTGAATGTTAATGACAAATGTGATCTAAAGATAGCTGAAGATGTCAGAAGAATAATCTGCATAAAGCGCCTCCAAATTGCTCGTCCCAAGTGAAAAAGTAAGAAAAGCGTCACTGACGTCATGTTTTTAGCCTCACTGTTCAATGCAGGTTGTAGCTCCTGAGATGGGAGCCACATTGCATTCACGCACACAAGCACACACTGTCTGATGATGAGAGGCCCAGGAAGGCTCACAGAGACTGCAGATCTGTGTTTAGCCTCCCTCACACTCTACAGAGACTGATTAGCAACTGTTAGCAACAACCGAGCCTTTGAGGGTCTGACCTCACACTGCCACGTGGGACCAGTGAAGCTAAGAACATGGCATCAGTGACGTTTTTCAGATTTACTTGGCATATCGTGGCTTCAGGAGACTTGGATGTCTTTTGACGAGCAGTATGGAGGCATGTTATGGTTTTATTTTGTTTTTCTTTCATTTGAATCTTAGTCACCATTCACTTTAATTCTTTTGGAGATTACTGCAATGCCTTTTTCCTGTGAAACTGAAGCGTGTTTTGTGGACTGAAAATTTCACCTGATCCTCCATTAGTATGACGGTTAGGAGATAATGACTGAATTCTCATGTTTGGATGAGCTATTCCTTTGAGACAGATTCTCATTCAGGAGACTGATGTCACAGTGAATGACTGAATCCACTGCTGATCCCGTTGATTTAACAGTTAGGGAAAGTTTTCATTGAAGAGACCTCAGCACATTCCTGTCTGAATGCGGCTTGCTGAGATTTAGATATCATGGATGTTTTAAACAGCTGGTTAAGTGCTATTCAGCCACACTGAGAGGCGAGGCTTTGAAAAGCCAAAATGAGAGTATAAAGAGTGTGGCAGCGGAGCAGGCAAAACATCGGCATTGTGGCATGGATGGCATCTTGTCAGAAACCCTCCCCAGATGGCAGTGCAGAGTTTGTCGGCTGAAGGCTTTCACTCCGCGACAAAAGATATCTAATTGAGAACAAACTGTCAGTAAAAGAGACGAGACCGTGACCGGGGAGGGGGCTGCTCTGGGCTGCCAGCCAACACTGGGGGCCCAACCAGCTCTGGGGCCCTGGGCTGAGTCTATCGCTGGCCCCCTCTGTCCCTCAGGGCTCCTTGGCCCTCCCGTGACTGACTCAAGAGGCTACAGAGGATAACACGTGCAGCAGCCCTGACACAATGGCCTTTCATTGCAGACACAGTCCGGACTCAGTCGACTGTCAAGTGTGAAGGAGAGGCTGCACGGACCCAGAGACAGAGAGGTGTTAGGTCTGGGGGGAGGACAGGGTAGGGGGGGGGGGTACAGAGCTGCAGGCTGATCTGAGGACAGTTCTTACACGCAGAGACAGTTAAAACATCTGCATTCATCACCATCAAACATGGGATTTCTCTCACTTGACCCACAAATTTAAGCTCTCACTGATTCCTCACTCATGTGTTTTCATCTATATCTGAAGAGAAAGAGTGGAGACGTCAAATCTGAAAACAGAGTCCCGTCAAACAGTAAAATGATCTCTCATCTTGGCAGCAACACAACGTCAGAACGATTCGCCTGTGTTTCTCTTTATCAGCCACTAAAGAAATTCACAAGAGAATTCAAGTTTGTACATCAGTGGTCATAAAAAAATTTAAAAAACAAAGTAAAGCACAGAAAGTCCTTTTCAGTCATGTGTTGGATCTTTCTCAATGTTCATGTTAACTGTCAAGTGTTTTTTTCAGCTACGAGACTAGTCGCCTGGTTTCAGTGTCTGAGTTAATTTCTAGTTTTAGTACTTAGGGGCACATCGAGTAAAACAAACACCTGCATCACTGCTGGATTTCATTTCTGTGGCTGATTTTTCACGCCAAATGTTTGAGGTGGTGTCTAAGTTTTGCCTGTTTGGATCCAGCAGAACTGTCCTCTCTGGCCTCATTCTCCGCTGCTGTAGTGTTTGGAGTGTGAGATGAAAAGCAGCTCTACCACCAACAGAGCTGAATGGTCATTGTGAGGTTCACAAAGGCGGCTGCAGGAGAACACAAGACTCACTCGTCTCAATGGTTCACTTTGGGAGAGCAGACAAAGGCGCAAAAACACAGATAGAGGCTCCAAAAGAGAAGCAGCACTCGAGTCTGAGAGACTCATCTGGGATTGTGTTCTCTGTTAAAGACGCCATCAATCAAGCCGTCAGCGCTGCTGCTGCTGAAGGCATTTACATGTTGGCACTGAAGCATCAATCATCCACAGTCTGAAGGAATGTTGCAAGAAAGTGACTGTTTTCTGCGTAAGCTGAACAAAACCATAATTTTCTTTGCATTAAATAAAAATGAATGTAGCTTGAAGAGCAGCAGCTGCACAAGAGGTGAGAATGTCTCATAACAAAGCTCTGAAATCCCAGCAATGCTCACGCCGTCCTCCGTCCATCAGTCTCCTGACAATCAAAGTCCCTCTTCGGACATGTTCTCAAGTATGTAAAAACAACTCGGCTCATGTTTTGCCTGCCATGGTTTTCCAGCAGTAAAGGTTAAAAAAGAGGCACATCTTCTCTCTCTTCCTCATTGATGAATTCTGGATCTATCAGTCAACGTCTGAGCCTCAGTCAGACTCAGACTCAGATGAGGAGTCAAAATCAGCAACTAGCAGACATATCACAGTGCTACGTGTAGTTGGCGCCACTCATTTGTGTATGGTGCTTGTGCGACAGGCTTCTGAGCAGAGCCTGATGCTGGCTGCAGACAGTCATCAGCAAACTAGCAACACCTGGACTCTCACCTGGACTCTGCATGCTCTTTCAAAACCTCCTTTGAAGAGCTGCTGGCAGCCTTCTCCTTTGACTTTATCCCTTTCTGGTCCTTGTCTT
>JAQLOL010000026.1:29164182-29175516 GCA_029783665.1 Naso thynnoides
AAATTTTTTCTACATAAATAACAAACCACAAGAATGCTTTCAAATTTATGTGTGAAACTATCTCCACAATTGTCCAAAATCTTGTCTCAGAGCAACAATTGAGTACGTATGGACGTAGTATTTATACAGCTTCAAAACACTCCACCCACTCATTACTGGCACAGAATCAGCTGCTGGTAAGTCATTCTGTCAAATGCTGAACTGCAGCCAACTTCTTGCTGGCCAACTGGCGTTAAAATGCCCCAAGATACTGTACATTTTCTCTTTCCAGTGGCATTACATTAACTTTTCGTGGTTGGTTTCTTGAGCTGCTCATGTCAAAGACAGAGCAGAGCCCTTTCAATTTAGACAAATTTCACTAATCTACTGCGGAAAGATCAGGAATTAGTTCAAAGCGTCATCAGCAAACAGGGAACCAGACAGCTTGAAAATCTGCCTCAGTTTTTATTAGACTTGTATTTTCTGTACTACTAACCACCCTGCTTCATGGTCTTTGGTTCAATAATCCACATCAGTGTTAGAGGGTTGTTTCTCTACAGGATCAATGCACCTTGGGTGTAATGGTGTCTGTTTCTCCTACATCTCTTGACAGTTTTCTAGGGAGAGATGACAGCCTCTCAAAGGGCCACTTTGCAAATGTTAGGTTCATCACAAGTCTGTTTTCTAGTCAGAAATATGGACAATTGTAAGATGCCTTCTGTGGATGTAAGGGAACTGAGTGTGAGAAAATTATTTTCAACAGAAAGTTTGCGTCATAACTGGGGACATGGAGCTTAAAGAGCTTAAAAGACATTAGACACTTATCAAGCAGGGACAGTCTGACAAAAATTACTATACCGAGTTGCATAACAGAATATTAAGGATCCAGTGTTTTCAAACCTTCAGCTGCATCGTGCACTGAAAAGTCAATATATGTCTGTTTTTGTGTCTTTCACAATTCCCCTTATTTAATGGAATTATAACAGTAAATCGCAAAATAAAATATTTGTTACAAATGTTGGTTATAATAACCCAGCACTTATTTAATTCAAGTATTTAGGACTTTTAGTACTAAAAAGACATGTCAGCTTTAACCCTTTTTTTGTTTGTTTTAAACATATGCTCAACTTAAGCCACTACAAATTAAATTCACTGATTTTTTGTAAATACATGAACTCAATTCCAACAACACATTTCAAACAAGTTGGAACAGGGGCAACAAAGCTGTTGGAAGTTGTCCACACAGATAAATGGGCTCACCAGAAGCACCTTTCTTCTTCAAGAGTACCTACTTCAAGTTGTGCTTCTTCTATTTGAATGTATAAATAGATTTCAGAACTTCCCCTGCAATGTGTGCTGTGCCATGTGGAACAAAGAGCCATTTTGTTGTATCAATAAATGTTGTAACACACTATGTGGATGCGGATTGGGTTTTGTTCTCAACACCAAAACTTTTGGATACAATTTACAATTTTGGTGTTTTTATGGGTTTTATAATAGCAGCTTTTTATGACAAAGGTGATTAAATGTATATGAGTTGCACATATATTACAGAATATGTACCGAAGTGATGCACAGTACACAGAGGTGGGTAGCAACTCATCACAAGTAACGCAAAAAATTATTGTTCTAAGAGCAGAGTACTTTTCATGTTCCTTTTTAAACTTCTGTTCTACAGAAACTTTCTCTTTATGGTTTAAAAGGAACAGATCTGTTATGGTTCAAAAACTACTTATCAGCAAGAAAGTAATTTGTATCTTGGAAAATACATCATCTGATTACAGGTTAATTTCTTGTGGGGTGCCACAAGGATCAATCTTTGGATGTGTTTCCTATTTATATCAATGATTTATATTTGATCTCAAGAAAAGCATTTTTCATTTTGTTTGCTCATGATTCAAGTATTTTTCGATTCCTCTAACGATGGGCAAAGATTGGTGTCAGAAATGAGCAGTGAATTAAGTAAAGTTGTCACCTGGTTTGAGGCAAACAAATTATCATGGAACCCGAAATAAGTTCATACATGATGTTTATACCTAGAAACCTAGTTTTTCCAATGTATTGTCAATAACGTTTTAGAAAGGGTTATAGTCACTAAATTTCTTGAAATTCTCATTAATGAAAATCTCACCTAAAAAATCATATAACACTTACTTCTAGTAAAACATGGGAAATATTGGAATCATCAGAAAAATACATCATCTGGTATCAAGAAAGATCCTTCTCAATCTTCTTTTTTGAACAGCACCTTATTGAGTATGTTTTCTGTTCAGCTGTATTGTATTTGTTTGTACTTTAGCTCCTCCTGCGCGTTTCTTTCTGAAGTTAGTTTTTTATTTTCAAGTTTTATTTCTTGTTATTGATCTATTATGGTTGTTTTTGTCTTATTGTCTCATTTGCAATAAAATAAAATAAAACTGAATGTTCAGGTTTGCTGATAACTTCAAGCACTTTTCTCGATATGACTGAACTGGTGATTTTTGAGTTTATGGGCAAAGTTCTGGTTGGCTGTCCAGAAAGCCACAGACTCACCATGCTAATATTTCCAGTGACCCTGCAGAAAAGCTGATTGTCATATTAGATTCTCAATAGATTAGATCACAATTGTGACTCACCCGCAGCCTAATTACACCACACTCATTGCTGTCCGTACGCGGATGTGTCAAAGGACATCTGTACACTAAAGCATGTGGAGCATGATGATGTGTATGTGTGTGTGTGTGTGCGTGTGTGTGTGTGTGTGTGTGTGTGTGTAGCTGTGTGGGTGTGTGTTGTACATGAACACAGCAGGCCAACTGACAAAGCTTTCATCATCATTAGCAGCCTACATGTTATCCTCATGAATTATGCAGACACTATTGATCTGTTTTAACAACAGGCACACACACACACATGCACACTCACAAATGTGCTGCAAGTCTTTGATGACAAAATTCAAAAAGGTTTTCTTTGCCTGGTTGTGTGTTGCCAGGCACACTGACACTAATAGCAGTGAGAGCTAGTTGCAGAGGGAAAAAGTCTAATCACAGCTTTCTTTCAGGTGTGATATCTTTATTGCGCTCTTTTTCTTTGCATGACTAGACAGTCCAGTCAAGTTCTCTAATGGTAATTTGGAAAAAGCTCTTTGTAAATCCAAAGCCAAAATCCTTTTGTTTCTTTTTTTTTAGGTTTTCCATACTGCAGTTCTTACTTTATCTATTAAGAGATTTAAAAACTCACGTTTAAAAATTCACCCATCCACCCATCCATCACATATAATCGCTTATCCTTGGCACGGTTGCGGGGGAGCTGAAGCCAGTCCCAGCTGACATTAGGCGAGGTGGGTTACGCCCACGTCAACAGTTCATTGCAGTTTAAATACATTCACATCTATGGGCAATTAAGACTCACCAATTAACTTAACCTGTATGTCCCTGAACTTTGGAAGAACCCACACAGACAGGGGCTGAGCATGCAACCTCACAGAAAGGCTAAGTTCCAATCTGGCCTTTATTTCACATTAGTCAGTCAGTTGTACCCTACAAAAGATCTGAAGAAATAGCTAAGATAATTGGTATGATCAGTACTTCAGAGCTGCACTATTTTCTGCCATAACTACCACGACCACATTAAGGTCACATATGGGCAAAATCTTGTATGTTTTTCACAGTTGGTGATTAAATTTGAACTCCACTGGTTTGTTAGCATTGCACTCCTTTAACATTATAACTAGGGGTGTGCACGTATACACGGTAAGTAAACCATAAATGTTTAGGAAAAATCAATAAATGAAAACCATTGTTTTTGTTTTGCTTTTAATAAAGTTTTGACAGTTCTGAACATGACGACATACATCACTGTGACCTGTCTCTACATCGACCAGGAGTGGCACCTGACCCAGATGTGATCATCAGATGTGGGAGATCTGTGTGGATGGAGGGGAACAGGTCTGAACACAACTCCCAAAAACTTCGTAACCTGCGGTTCCTTACGACCCTGAATGGGAACGGGAACGTGACACTTCATAGGCACTCCAGCTGTTTTTCCCTACATGCACTCAGACCTTTTTTCTAGGCTGTGCCTAGTGTGACATGTCTCAGTGTGATATTATAGGTAAAATAAGTAAGTATTTTTACAATTCTGTCAAGTTTTCTGTTATGTTTATAAAGCGCAATCGTATCAATCTGATAACTGTGATGAGTAATGGCAGTGATTGGGAGGAGTTTGAATAGCAACAGCACTCACAGGCGTTATATAGAACAATTGTGGCCAAAACCCACTTTTTTATAAACAGTTAAATGGCTACATGGTAAAATTGCCATCATGTAAACATTTAGAAATTTTTGTAAACATACACACCCTTAATTATAATTTGCAATGGACAGTTTAAAAAATGCTAAAAATCTATTCAGCAGTACCAGAGTCATCTTCTTTATTCCATCTGTATTTTTTCCTGAGTCAAACACCTGCGATTCAAGCCATCTGCAATCAGTTTAGTCAAAGATTCAGGTCTGTTATGCTAGTAGCAGCTACTGTAGTTTCAAGTAGAGGGCAGGCTACAGAGAGGTAAACTCACTTCCTTATCACCCCACAGCCCCAGATGTTTTTTGTTTGTTTGTTTTTTAATTTTCCAACAACCCTGATATGATGTCAAACCAGTCAGCCTCCTCATGGGCCAAAAGACTTTAAAGCAGCTTTATTGTCATTATACAATGAATGGTATAACGAAATTGTAAGGTTAGAGTGAAGGGTTAGTCCTGAGCCACTACAACTGAACGCGCCGCCACGTTGGGAAAACCTAATTACAATACACACATTACAATTGTTTATGCATTTGCAGTATCAGTCCCCAACACCTGTGAACTTTATCAACCTTAATGTGGAAAATCAGTGAGGTGCCTGATTAAGACCCTACTGATTTGTAAAAATAATAAATAAATAAATAAAACAAAAGTGAGGGAGGAAGAGGTATCAACGATTGGAGCAAGGGAGGAAAGAGAAGTGGATTCATCTATTGTGGTGCCGAAAAAAGGACGCAGATGGTCTGATTGTGTAACTGCATTTGTCTCACCTGGGCATATTAATCCCCTTCGGCCTGATTAGGAGGAAAAAGTGACATAGATTAAAAAAACAAAAGGGAACCAGTAATCATTAGACTACAGGTTTTTACTCTACTCAACTGCTGTTACTCGTCTGCCTGGAAAGAGAATAGGTGGTCGTAGTGTAATATGTGGGATTGTGTGATCTCAGAAAAGTCCCATTTGATTCTGCTAAGTAAAGAGTACACTAACAAATGCCTGAAGTATTGTGAAAATTACAGTATATATGACACATTACTATGAAGCCTCTATAGGATCATGTTCCCAGGTCTTACACAGTGGCTGGTTAAGAACTGAAAATCTTTACTCCTCAAGGACTACAAGTAGTCCCACATAAGCATGTTTGAATGATCTTCAAATTTCTGCGGTCACATTTTATCACATCATCATCCTAAAATATAAAAAATTCTCAAACAAAATCCTTAATTTAAAATACAGTTTATTCGTTGAATGTAATAGCTTAGTAATTTTATAATAAATCAACTTCTTTTCATAAATATATCTTGTCAATTTTGCCAACATACATACACGTGATCATTTTCCTGAAGTCTGGTGCAACAAATGCCATCAAACCTTCAAAAACCTCGGTGGATCAGTGGACCACTTCCTGCCTCTGCTGGATGCTTCTCTCTCAAACAACTACGCACAGATGTTATTCACTTATAATATGGAAGATTTCCCCGACAGCTTGCACCGCACTTCATTTTCATTTTGTTTTTTTAAGGCAAGTGTCTAGTCTCAGTCAGTGTCCTGCCCGCAGCGCTGTTTAATTGGTTACATGTCATGGGTAATATTCTAATAACGTTATCAGCGCTGAAAGGTTCTAATCATCTGGGACAGGTTTGTTTTCTGTCCCCAGAGTGGAAATTAAACATGGAGAAGCAGCATTTGGTTTTATGCTCCACATATCTGGAATAAACTCAGAAAATCTGCTGCTATTCTGGGTTCTTTTAAATACAAGCTGAATATTTTTCTGTTTTCTACTGCCTTTAATGATCTATCTACTGTTATAGCTTCTTTCGCTTCCATTCTAACACATCTTCATTGTATTTTTTACATTGCCTTATGTTGCTCTCTCTCTTTGTATACTGTCTTATTGCCTTTTACGCTCTACATAAAGCACTTTGAATTGAAATGTCCTATACAATAAACTTGCTTGTGGATGAGTGTCATCCACACACTAATGGCACAAAGCCTTCACTACAAATTACCAAAATGCTAGTAACTCATACACACATTCACACACCAGTGGAACATCCATCAGCAAACAGCAGTCTGAGGTTCATTATCTTCCCCAACTACCACTTTGACATGTCAACCAAAGGAGCTGATGATCGAACCACCAACCCTCTGATTGGTAGACGACCTGCTCTGCTTATTGAACTACAGCTGCCACAAACATCAGCAAACATTACAATTTAAAATTCAAATTTGAAAACATAGTGTGCAGCAGTGAATAAACACTTTATGCACGCTGCCCCATACTTCTGGGTTTCACTTGGCCAAGAACTGACCTTGCGCTAGGCTCCGCCCTCTTAACACAAACAGGCCAATCAGAGCATAGCATCTGCCAGCTATGCCCAAGGGTCCGACAACTAAACAGCTGTGCTCCATTGAAACTTATGCAGTCTTTCTAGATTTTCATCATTTTCAGGTTGGTTCTGTGGATTTCCAGTTCGTCGTGGTCAAACATTGAGTCTGGGGCCTTTTTAAAAATGATGCTTGTTGTTTGACGAGGTTCAAAGGAGCTTTACGTTTTTTACCTTTTCCAAAATCAAACCCTGAAAAGTGTTGTGCTCTGGGCAAAACTGTTCGGGTGTCCTTATTCACTGTTGAACCCAGCACAGTTTAACAAGCACAGCTAACACAACATCTGCTCTGCTAACCCTTTGATAAACGCTGAGGCCATGTCATGTTGTTAATTGTAAATATGTCTTTTAATTTAAGTTACTTAGGCTATAGCATTTAAGAGCACTAGCAAGCCTGGCCAGCTAAGCTTAAGTCAATGTCTATTTGGAAATAGCGGCTCTCAACAGTTTGCAGCTTTTAACCCAAACTCAAACCTGGCGAAACAGCCCAACTTTAATTTTAACGTTAATATATGAGGACACGTCACCCCTTGTTGTAATCGGCGGGTCCTAAATCGTTACTGGACTCCTTGCTTGTTTTATAAATGAAGTGAAACACAAGTTTAGCCACTGCACTGTGATCTGTAGGCTTTAGCATGTCTTTATTTGTAACTCTAACCTGTTTTCAGTCAGTATGACATCCTGTATATATCATTCAAATGCATATTGTAGACCTTCTATCTGAAATCACTTTTTCATTTTTCCAAAAATGAGTTAATACTCCTCTAACAGTGTGCTCGAGGAAGCTCTGAAAGCTTGTTGGACATAGCAATAGTAACTAAGGGGGGCATGGCTCAGCAAAAGGTCAATTCTTTGGATTTTTTGCAGCAGAGCTTCTGTTAGCTGGGCTGTTTGAAAGGTGCCTGATGAAACTCTTCATGTGAGGTTTTGATACAAGGAATTGCAGTTTGCAAGAGCTACCATGACTTTCAGATGCAGAGCAATGATAAATCCATATGTGTTACATGTTTAATGTTTTTTAACACAAATACTAACACGAAAGGCACATTGCCAGTTCAGACAGTAAATCCAAAGTTGTTTATTGAAAATAACTTACATAGTGTTCCTTTAATTTAACTCAATTCAACCTTAAATTAAACCTGAAGCACCCCCAAAGGGGCCAGGGCCACTTTGAAAACCACAGCTTTAGATGATAATCAGGGCTCCAGACGGTGACCACTTTTCGAGAGAGCAAGAGCAAATTTTATAACTACTTGAGCATGCACGACCTGTAATTTGCCTATTTTATTTTTTCTTTTTCCCGATGTGGAAAAACAAGGACAGAGGGAGTCCTTCTGTATAGGCCCATGGCTGGAATCACAATGAGATGTGTCTCACTAGGTGCAGCCACTCCAAAAACTCCCAAAAAATCTTAGCGCATGTGGAGAAAAACAGCTGGGAGCATGTGTGGAGCATCTGACAGTCCCATTTGGGGCCGTAACTCTGGTGTAGGTACAAGATGCATCTGGGCTGCGAGATGAGTCCGGGGTCCTACGTGTACAGGGGGCATAACGCATTAATGGGCAAAAGATCTCACAAGAATAATCTATTTCAACCCTAACCATGATCCTTCTTTAAGTCTAACTACGTGTTTTTGTCCACATAATAAGCAGATCTTTAACACAACATTGTCACATTATTATTAACACAATAAAGTTGTACCAACTGCACAATAAAGAAACAACACGTACAATTATCGCGACAGTTTCACAAGCCAAGGACTACTGTCACACACTGTACTGTAGGCTACGCTGCAGAGTGTGTGCTGTGCTAATGCTAATTAACCTACCACTAGTCCATCAGCATGCTACCATAAACGTTGTAATTTTGCTTTAACCTGCTAGCGCTGACTTCCAGGCATGGCGGCGATCTGGTCGGTGGTGTAGTTGGAGAGCTCCCAGAACAGTCCGATATTTCCCCTGCTTTAAAGTGAATAACACGATTATATCTGTGATTTCTTATGGGGAAATATCAACTAAGAAACGCTAAGACCGAAACAAGACAGGATACTGAGAAAAACGGAGAAATGGCGACAGGAGACATTGGTACAGGTGAAGCTAACACGCACGCTCCCATGGACGCCATGCAAGCTAGCTTAGAAGCTATCCGTGCTGACATAAAAGCGGGACATCTGGACATGAAAAAGGAGCTTAGCGGCTTCTGTGAGACAATTAAAAAAGACCTGAAAGAAGAGCTCGGAAACTTTAAAGAAGAAGTCAACCAGAAACTTAGCGAGATCGGTGCAGAACTCAAGAACACCGGGGTTAGGGTGGAGGAGGTGGAGACCCGAGTGGCCGAGATGGAGGAGTGGAGCATGACCGCGAGGGATACGCTTCTCCAGGTTCTGAAGGAGCAAGAGCGCATCGTGTCCAAACTAACAGATTTAGAGACGCGCTCATGCAGAAACAACCTCCGCATCTTCGGGATTCCCGAGGGAGAGGAGGGGAACAACGCATGTGAGTTTCTGGAGAAATTCATTAAGTAAGAGTTGCAACTCCATGACATTGACCTCAAAATACAACGTTGTCACCGGTCACTCGGACCAAAACCTCCGCCGCAAGCTGCCCCGAGATCCATGGTCGCTTATTTCCTCGTGTACAAAACCAAGGAGCTCGTGCTGAGCAGCGCGTGGAAAAAGAAAGAGATACACATCAATGGGAAAAGAGTCTACTTTGACCACGACTACCCAGCAGAAATCATTAAAAAGAGAAAGGAATATGCGCCGCTGAGGAAAGTGTTGAAAGAACGGGGGCTCAGATTCCAAACACCTGCACCCGCTAAACTCCGAGTCTTTTATGAAGAAGGACCCACCACATACAACTACGCGGATGATGCGACGAAGGATATGCGGAAGAGGGGTATACTAACAGCTGACGAAGGAAGCGACGCGCGCAATATCCACAGCGATGCTCCCCAGACGACCGTGACACCCCGCAGGAAGCTGAGTGAAAACGCATGGCAGACCAGCGGCTCTCCGAGACGTCGGGACCGGGACCGGACCACAGACATCGAGCGAGCCAAAGAGAAGCTCCGGAGATTCCAGCGAAATCTCACACACCAGGAGAGCATGGCCTGAGGTGCACTCGTGAGTGACAATGAGAGGCACGCAAAATTATGAGTGATGACTACTATTTCAAAGGTTTGTTAACAGCTCCTTTTTGATTGAGCACGGGCTGAACGTGAGAGTTCTTAGCAGAGAACATTATGTAAACACTGATTGGACTGTTCACTGGGTGACGGTAACTACACCAAAATAACAAGTGTGCGAACTAAACTCACTTAAGGAAGATGTTAGGACACATCTGGAGGGGCCCTTCTTTTGGAGGCTTCCCCTCCCTGTTTAGAAGTTGTTACTTTACTTCTCTGTTGGAGGTTACTGTTCATTTGTTGATATGTTGTGCGCAGATGGTTTTTGTTTACTTGGTTATGTTAATAAAGATGGGAAATATGTACATTAGAATTAGGAGGTAGAATGCTAAATCAGGAATATAAGATAATTACTTTAAATGTTAATGGCCTACAAAATCCTATTAAAAGAAGCAAGTTGGTCACTAAGATGAAAAGAGAAAATCAACATATTATCTTTTGGCAGGAAACTCACCTTAGTGATAAAGAACATGAGAAGTATAAACACTTGGGTTTCAAAAATGCATACTACTCATCCTACAAACATGGGAAAAAGAGAGGAGTTATAATATTAATCTCTAACAAAGTTGTATTCCAAATCTCTAAACGGATAAAAGACACCGAAGGGAGATACATTTTAGTGAAAGGTTATATTGATCATAAGCAAGTAACACTTTTAAATGTATACAGACCCCCGGGTAATGATAAAACATTTGTGAAGAAAATATTTGATCTGATTGCTGAAGAGGCTGAGGGGGTCCTTATTTGTGGTGGAGATTGGAACATACAGTTACAACCTTCTCTTGACTCCACTAATACAACGAAAAGAATTAACTCTGAGTCAGATACGGTGAAAAAACTTCTCATTGAAGCAGGTATGATGGATGTTTGGAGGGAATTAAACCCAACAGCAAGACAATTTACATTTTTCTCCCATTCCCATAATGTTCATTCAAGAATTGACTACCTTTTTATGTTCAATTCAGAAAGACACAGGATCTTAAAGAGCCATATAGGGGTCAAAGATATCTCAGACCACGCAGGTGTGTATTTATCCTTACATTTGGACACTGAAACTAAAAACACAACATGGAAGCTTAATACAAGCTTACTGAATGATCCCTTATGTAAACAATATATTGATAAGGAATTTAAAGAATATCTAGAGCAAAATGATACCGGTGAAGTCTCCCCAGGAACTGTATGGGATGCTGCTAAGGCAGTATTAAGAGGAAAACTTATATTGTGTTCCTCAGTTAAAAAGAAGGAAAAACAGAAACGAATAAATGACCTATTAGAGGAACTAAAAAACCTAGAAATGAAACATGTGGAACTTAATGATTCCAAATTGTTAGATCAGATAAAACTTACTAAACAAAACTTAAATAAACTATATGATAGTTATGAGGAGATGAAAGCAAAGTTCATTAAACAAAAGTACTATGACAATGGCCCAAGAGCTAAAAAACTGTTAGCCTGGAGGATAAGAAAGCAACAAGAGGAAAGGTCCATCCATAAAATTA
>JAQLOL010000026.1:29233359-29252278 GCA_029783665.1 Naso thynnoides
GGCAGATGAGAAACATGTTTATTCAAAAACAGTCCTGTTGAAATCCCAAAATGAACGTCTTCATCTGTGGATCCCAATACCAATTCCAAAGAGTACTACTAATACAAAGGAGTACTGCTAGATACCACAAGTACAAGTAGACACTGATTAGTTTTTTTGTTGACACTGTTGACACTGTTGACTTGTTTTTGATGTGGACTGATCTGTTGATACTATTGGCTGCTCCTGTGTTGCTCCCTCCTCTCTCTCCCTCTTTTCACTCTGCAGATGAAGGAGAAGATGAAGGAGGAGGCATGGAACATCCATTTCTCAGAGTTTGGTCGGGGTGTGTGCATGTACCGGACCTCCAGAACGAGGGAACTGGTCCTCAGTGGGATCCCGGAGCGTTTGAGAGGAGAGCTGTGGCTGTTGTTCTCTGGTAACTGTTCATTCCTTCATACCATGAGTACACTGTACTTTAATGTATTCACCCGTTGCTCTGTCCATCTGTCCAGGAGCACAAAATGAAATGGCAACCCATCCTGGTTACTATGGCGATCTAGTGGAGCAGGCCATGGGGCTGTGTTCATTGGCTACTGAGGAGATTGAGCGAGACCTTCACCGTTCGATGCCCGAGCACCGAGCCTTCCAGAATGAGACAGGCATAGCTGCACTGCGCCGTGTCCTCACTGCTTATGCTCACCGCAATCCCGGCATCGGATATTGTCAGGTATAAATCAAATAATGAACATTAAATATAATAAAACCCAGCACAGGGTACTGTCAGGTGAAGCAAAATAAAAAAATCAGGCCTGACCCAGCATACTGCCAGTGAAATATAAAAATACTGGTTGTAAAATAAAGGAAATACAACCAGACATAAAATCTGCAATATTTCAGCAGAGTTCATACTATGTGTATATTCTGCTCTGAAATGATTCCAGAATCTATGGCCATAAATTAAAATGACAATAATGATGATGAAGTGTGTAGGAAATCTGAAAATGTTGCGTCTACTCTGCAGGCAATGAACATCGTCACCTCCGTCCTGCTGCTCTACTGTCCAGAGGAGGAAGCTTTCTGGCTGTTGGTGGCGTTGTGTGAGCGGATGTTGCCCGACTACTACAACACCAGAGTTGTAGGTCAGTAACATGAGTGAATCAGGAGATATGATGATGCAGTGAGATGCAGCCGAAGGGGGGTGCTGTCCCGTCTGACGTGGTCTCTGTCCATGCAGGTGCTCTGGTGGATCAAGGGGTGTTTGAGGAGCTGACCCGCGCTTTCCTCCCCCTGCTGTATGAGCACATGCAGGAGCTGGGAGTCATCTCCACCATCAGCCTGTCCTGGTTCCTCACACTCTTCCTGTCTGTGATGCCCTTTGACAGCGCCGTCCTATTGGTCGATTGCTTCTTCTATGAGGGTATCAAGGTCATCTTCCAGGTCAGAGTCACTGCCCCTCAACTTTGAGCTGCTTCCCGATTGTTTTCTAAATGTTTATTGACTGTTTAAGGTTTAAAGGTAAACATTATGATGTCAGGGGATGTTGCTGAGTGATGTCAGAGCAATGTACCAAGCAGTGTAATGAGTTACTTTTTACTGGGAGCAGCAAGCAAAGCACTGCATTACTTATTTTTAGAAATAACAGGTGATGTGTTCAGTACTTTGTGAGCACTGACACAAGCACTGCTGTGAGTGGGATGTCTTTGAATTGACAAATAGTTTGCACAGTGAAGCCGTTACAATCCAGCAGATGGCGCTGATCTAACATTTAATGGATGCTGCTGTAATAAAACTGTACAGAAGAAGGCAGCATCGAACATTTATAGACATTTGTTGTGTACACCGTTCTTGTGCAGACGTTTGATCCAGTGAAGTGACATACTGTGAGAAATTTCCAAAAACCAACACATCAGGCAACATTTACAAACTAACTTACCCACCTCAAAAATCAGATCCTTCATTTCTTAATAAAAGCACCAACAGATGTCCCTAAAAAACAAGCTGCTCAAACTGAAAGGTTGTTCACTTGCCAAATTATGAAACATGTGGAGTGAAGAACAACGGAAAGGTTCTCACATGTCACCATGATAAAAAGCGAGTACAGATCTCTGCCTTATCTGGCACTGCTGATGCAGTCTGGGGACCAGTGGAGGGAGAACGCTGACGTGAGGCTCAACCATGATCAGAGAAGCTACGGATGAGGGCAGTGAGGAAGATTACATTCACCGAGACCGAGGTGCACATGGAGAGATTACCAATCGCCGTCTGCCTCTCTGAGACAGGACTCCCGATTAAAGTTCAGGGCTGTTCTGTAACCTCGTCAGTCTCCTCACATGTTGCAGTAGATGTGAGTGCGTGACCTAATCGTCTGTGAGTGAGTGTGGAGTGTGATGTAATCTGTAGATGTTCATTGATGAGTGAGGTCTCTGAGCAGGTGAGCTCGGTCGGCTTGCCACACCACGCCCCTTCATGTAACATCAGTAGGCCACTGTTTTCATAGCCTGACCAGGCGCCATTGTGCTCTGGTCTCGTGGTCTGGTCATGTGGTTCATGCAGCCTCCAGCAGTTCCAGACACATTCCTGCTGTCAGCCTGTTTGAACGGTTTGAAGCAGGAAAAACAGCAGCAGCAAATATGTTTGTGACAATTTTCAGTGAGCGTTTTTTTTCCTAAGGGGGCCAAGAGAGAGTTTGATTTAATTCCTGTTCTGCATGATGACATCACTTCAGTCCAGCGCCAGCGAGCTGTTCACAGGGTCCAGTGTTGTAGGCAGTGACAACTTAAATGTACAGTGTGTTAGTGGAACTATACCTGTCTGAACAGGGGTTCTGTAAAGGACATCAGACTGTACAGTCAGCAGTTTCTACCTTTGATCTCTTCCTCCTGTGACTAAAGTAATCCCTATGTTCCATGTCATGTGCTTGCAGGTGGCGCTGGCTGTGCTTCATGACAACATGGACGCCCTGCTGTCCTGCAGTGATGAGGGGGAAGCCATGACCATCCTGGGAAGGTAGTAGTCTAGTCTGGACAGGTACAAGCCCAGACCGGAGTTCATCTTATGTGTATGTTTGAATGTGTAATGTGTGCAGGTACCTGGATAATGTTGTGAATAAGCAGACAGTCGCTCCGCCCATCCCTCACCTGCATGCCCTGCTGACGAGTGGAGACGATCCTCCACCTGAGATCGACATCTTTGACCTCATCAAGTCGTCCTATGAGGTCAGACTGATTCAGAGTCTCAGTTGATTTCCTGCTGCGTTGTGTGGGTCTAATTCGTGGATTTGTTTGTGTTGTTTCTTCTTCTTCTCTGAGCAGAAATTTGGCAGCTTGCGATCTGATGTCATCGACCAGATGAGGTTCAAGCAGAGGTTAAAGGTCATCCAGTCGCTGGAGGACACAGCCAAGAGGAGCGTGGTGTGTGATCTTAGCATACCACTGGCTAATGCTGACATGCTAATGTAGATACAGTGGTAATAGGTGTGTGTGTGTGTGTGTGTGTGTGTGTGTACGCACGCGCGCAGGTGAGGGCGATGATGACAGAGTCTGCCTTCAGTATTGAGGAGCTGGAGGAGCTGTACTGTCTCTTTAAGGTACTGGGGCTCCACAATACGCACTACATACTGCATACTGTTTTTCATAGTAGTATGCGATGTGAACAGGTAAATAAATGTATTTTGCAGTGTGATTGGCCAGGTTGGCCGGTTGTGGAAGGCAAAAGTAAACAAAACCACCACAGCATCCCCTTCTCTCCCACAGAGAACAGAGAGCAGATGCACGCTGCGTACATATTTACCACAACAAGAAAAGATAAACAAACTGTTTGCATCTTACCGTTCAGCCTTAGCTCACACATCTGTCACCTGTTAATCAAAAAATATTAAACATGCAGGATGGATGAGGAGTTTCTGTAGGCTGTATGTGGCCTGAGAGGTCGCACTCAGGGCAGGAATTCAACTCACATCAGTACCTGGCTAATGATTAATTAACAACATCTTAGAAAATACACCTGATTGTGTAATTTTTTGAACATTGGTAGACTATTTGTATCCAATAAATAACCCTAAAATAACCATAAAATCAAATATTCTGAATTTTATGAACAAAATTTCCGTAGTTCAGAACACATTTGTTTACTGAGATACTAAGATAAATCAAACTAAAATTCATTTCAGTTTCAGTAACTGCCAAAGAAATGATATTATAATTAGATGTGAATATTTAAGAATCACAGTTTTACTTAGCTGATGCTAAACTCAAAGCTGAAAGACTCTGGAGTGAAAAACGTTGTACTACTGATCTTTGTGTGACGTTGTTGGACTGTGTGTGGGTGCTGTGATCTGCGCTGTTATAAACCAGATCAGAGAAGAAGAGTTTGCTTACAGCGTTAACGTTTGTGTCCTGAACTCCTTCAGTCCAAACACATGACAAGCTGTTACTGGGGCTCCAGCAGCTCTGCGGCCGAGCGCCACGATCCCAGCCTGCCGTACCTGGAGCAGTACCGCATCGACCCAGCTCAGTTCAGCCAGCTGTTCGCCGCACTCGCTCCCTGGATCTGTGGAGGCCACACCCCCACACTGTCAGCCCGCCTCTTCAGACTCCTGGACCAGAACCAGGACGGACTGGTTAACTTCAAAGAGTTCATCACTGGACTCAGTAAGTTTCCGGAGGCTGCTGTAATTCTCTGTGAACTCAGTGAATGTGAATGTGACGTCGTCTGTCTTGTATCAAAGTTTTGTTTTGATGCTCAGAGTGAATGTGTTAGTCTCTTTTGGTTTGTGTTTGTGTTTGTGTGTCCACAGGTGGGATGTATCATGGTGACATGACAGAGAAACTCAAACTGCTGTACAAGCTCCACCTCCCACCAGGTCAGAGTCACACAGTGGTGTGTCGCTCTGTGAGCACTTCTGCCTTCCTCACAGAGCCTCTCATGATCTCCCAGCTCCCAGCTCTGCCAGATCTGTGATGAAAAAAGTGCCAAAGTCCTCTACTACCCTTTACTTCCAGTTGATGGGACCTGAATTCAGAAAAAAAGTGATCCTCTGGCAAGAAAGAAATTATTTTCTGGCCCTGTTTGGCTTGTGCCATGAATTACACTGATGGTTGGCAATTAGAAAGATAATTTTTCATGGAAAGAATGTCAAATTTTGTGGTCAAACAGTAAGATAAAACTATTTTTATGCGATACCGCTCAGTTGAACGACGTCTGTCGTCTCACACAATATCGTTCACCAGTGCTAGCATGGCTGTAAGTTTAGCCCAGTTTCTTTGGTTCCTTCAGAACAATTGAAAATGGATTGAAGAGGTCAAACTCATTCCCAGCTCGAACACGTTGAGAGCTGCAGCTCAGCAAACACAGAGTCAGTCGCTTCTGTCGCACATCGTTGTTCGGACATCACTCACACCGCGATCAGGTGTCGTCTCTCTAAATACAGATTTTCAAAGTCTGACACTTCAGCAGTTGTGCGATAAACTGAGACTTTCTTGACTTGAAAAATTATGTTTGAAATTGACAAACATCATATTTGAGGTTGATGGAGCAATTTAAACGTTTCTCTTTTCATTGACTACCATTCATATTTTTCTGAAATAAGGTCCAATGTGGTCCAAGGAAGGGGCGGAACTAAGCCACACTATGGTGATGCTTTCCAAGAGAATTGATTTGATCTGATTGGTCAGTAGATGTTGCTTTTTGTCAGGAACACAACCTGCTCTGCAGCAGATTAGCTGTTTATGTACCTCAGTAAGACGTGAACCACCAAGACTAACCACAAATCCTGTTCGGTAGTACCAATGACAGGAGACTCCGACTTAATGAATGTGAATGTGGGAACGCTAACCTGCTGAAGATTCAAGCGGCTGCTAAGTTAGAAAAATGCTTTTTTTTTCTTTTTTTATCTGTTTGTTTGCTTATTTGCTTGTTTATGTTGCAGCTCTGTATCCTGAGGAGGCAGAGTCTGCCCTGGAGGCAACACACTTCTTTACTGAGGATGCACAACGCGGTAACCACATTGATAAATACTGTTAACTACTATCTAACTGCAGTATTTCTACTAGTCTTGGGTTTCTACAAGTTCAGTTGTACATGTTTGTCTCTTTCACCTGGTTGACAGGTGATCTGTCTATTGAGTGTCCCTCAAGAAAACAGCACAAAATGAGCTGAGATTATGTGTGGATGAAGTCAAACTGTAACAATAAATGAACTGACTGAGAACAGAATCAGCAGCTAGTAAAGTTCAGTGAGCAGTCACTCCTCCTGGTGTCAGACGTAATGAATCTGTTTGATTTGCATGAAAAATCTTCTAATTAACATATCTGAATGTTTCCTCCTTTACTCACACACTGCCTGATCTCTTCTTCCTCTTCGTCTTCCTCTTCCTTTGTGATGTTTCCTTCCAGAATCTTCCTTCGTGTCTGATCTGGACATACTGGGGCAGCAGGAAGTGACATCAGGTTTGTGTCTTTGTGGTTTGAGGAAGCCTTCTGTTTCCCTCTAAACTCTGGGTGCTTCTCAAGTCTCTTATTTGTTGTTTCCTTGCTCCTCAATCCTCGCTTGAACCGGAAGTTGTTTTGGCAACACCATCTTAAGGACCGTCCCAAGTCTCTTATTTGTGCACCGATGATCGAGGAACGAGGAGCTATCATTGAGGAGCGATGAGCGAGGATACACATCCTCGCTCATCGCTCCTGGATGATCGCAAAGTCTCTCTGCTCAACAATCAGATAAAAAACTCCGCCTTCACAACTGGAGCATTTAAACGAGATAGTGAAGAAGCAATTCAAGTCAAGTGGCCCATATTCACTTACTTGCAATGAGTTAATTCAAATGTGGGCTGCTAAGGTGAAGGAGTTCAGAGAGCAGTGATATTTAACACAGCATGATAATGCATTAGAAAAAGTCGTATGGGAATTAGTGGAGACTGGTAAAACAGAAGAGGGGCTCTAAACAGAATTTGTAGTGTTGGTGGAAATATATGAATGGGCAGTTATTTCCAAATCACTTGGCTTGAATGAGACAAAACACAGCAGACAGCAGCAGAGGAGAAACACTCCGCCCACTTTCTGCAGCCAATCCAGCTGCTCTGTGTCATCATAAAGGGACGTGGCTTTATATGACGCCACAGAGGAAAGGACGTCTCATTTCTCTTAAAATGTCCTTCCTCATCTCCTCTCTCCTCACTTTGGTTTCCTTGCATCTCTCCACGCATCCACGGTGGGCGGGACTAAGACGTAAGGAAAGGACGCAAGTGAGGGACACGTGGACGCAATTTAAGAGACTTGAGACGCAGCCTCTGACACCTGCACTGTCAGAAAGTTGCTTCTTTAGCCCCACCCACAGTCAGTGATGTCACAGGAGCTGTTTCCCTACTGGACCGTGCTGTAGCAGCTGCTCATAAAGCAATCAGGCTGTTTGTGTGTAAAGTTCTCACTGACGCTTTAACACAACTTCCACAGAGAACATTTAGAGGCAGGTTGATTTAATGAAAACTGAACAGTGAGCACCTGGTTACAGGGTCGACACCTGTGAGTTCTGCTTGGGCGCAGCTTGACAGGACAACGCAGCACTGCTGACTCGTAGGCAAAGAGAATCCATGTGATGTCACAGTGACAAACAGATTGAACCTTTTCTTCATGTTAAAGTTTTGACAAACTGATTGTCATGGTTACTTTTTCCTTGGGTTGATTTCCTGTCTGTCAGCAGGTGAGGATGGAAAGGATGGAGGCAGAGACAGCGAGGAGAAGAAAGGTAAATGCCTCGCCTTGTGCACAGGTGAACAGTTCTAACCACACCTCCACCCTGTGACATCACTGTCCATACTGAGCAGGACCAAGTTTGGGTTGATGCCTACATGTAGAAACACCAGTTCTGGTTCATTTTCTGCTCAGCCACAACACATCACACCAGACCACAGGTGGGTGTTGTACTATACTGGCCCTACAGGTACAGGGCACTAACTGCAGAGGAAGGGAAGCAAAGAAAAAAAGGTATTCTGATCATTTTCAGGTTTAGGATTTCATCCATTGAGGTGTCAGATAGTTAGCTTTGGAAGTGTTTTTGCTCACTGCTTGGATTAAAGTATTGCTTTGCAGTTATGCAGATAACATTGTGTGTTCCAGAGAAGTCAAAATTCATATTTTTCAGTTAGATTCTGTATAACAACAACCAGAATGTACCCTACATCTAGTGGTTGTGTTGTGCATGTAAAATAAATAGATAAATAAATGAACTGTGGTCATAACTAAGCTCTGGCCATATATGTACTTACTGTGTTTTTACTTGGTAACATGCTGTAGCCACTTATTGTTGTAGTTCCCTTTTGAGAAAAGAAGAGTCTTGACCTTTGACTTTTGTGTTTCAGATGAGAAGGTGAAGGACTACAGGTACTACCTGAGGATGTGGGCCAAAGAGAAGGACCCCAAGACAGAGACCATCAAAGACCTGCCCAGGATGAACCAGGTGAGGGGGAGCAGAGGTTCAGGTGTAAACCTGTCTCAGCCTTTGTTTTCACTCCGTAAAGCGACCTTGGGTCTCTCGAGAGGCGCTAAATGAATTAAAGCTCTTTTGATACTGCTGTGTCTGCCTCTGACCTGTGTGTCGTCTCGCAGGAGCAGTTCATTGACTTGTGTAAGACGCTGTACAACATGTTCAGTGAAGAGCCTCAGGAGCAGCAGCTCTATCATTCCATCGCCACCGTGGCCAGCCTGCTGCTGCGGATCGGAGAGGTCGGCAAGAAGTTCAGCAACGGCAGCAAGGTGACCAGTGATGCTGTCCCACAGGCCACGCCCCCTGCCCCTCAGAGGGAGAAGGCTGTAGGTGAGGGGGGGTCAGATGAATCTCAGGTGTGTGGGGCTCTGGCTGATGTTCAGCTGGAGGCAGCAGCTTCGCAGACATTTGATGAAGAAAGCAAAGACGACACTTCTGTGTCGTCGTACTCAGTGGTGAGCTCTGGTTCGCTGCATTGCGAGGACATTGCAGATGACACTGTGCTGATTGGCGGCAGTGAGCAGAGGCGAGGCAGCGTGCTGGATGTTGATTGGTCAATCAGCTTTGAGCAGGTGTTGGCGTCGCTACTGACAGAGCCACCGCTTGTCGACTACTTTGAGATAAAGCGGGACATCCAGAGCAAGATGGCTGCCTGTAAGGCCCAGCGGGCAGTAGAGCGTCAGACAAGCTCCGCCTCTGACCAGGAACTCCCTCAGCATTCTGTCTGACACACATACATGAATGAGCAGCTGGATCGCCTGGAGGATCAGCAGCTTTCTCTGCAGTTTATAGACTAAAAAATTTCAATCCCTAACAGACCAGCGGGCAGACAGTTAGCTGACAGAACTATGGAGGCCTGGAGTCCCAAAATGTGGTTTTGTTTGTTTTTGTTTTTGTTTTTTAATGTTGAACCAGTTTTTTTTTTTTTTTACAAGTTTGACAGTGAAAATAATCTCCATGTAATCAAACGATTTCAGCCTATAGTCCAGTCCTAAAGCCTCATTTTGTTAGAATAAGAAGTGTGCTGCAGAAACCTGAGCAGGTAAACTGAGACTCAGTGACCTGAATTTAATAAATTGATTTATGTGGGAAGTCAGATGAAATATTCTCAACTGGTAAAAAAACAATCAAACTTTATGGAATCAGTTTAATTTAAAAAAAGAACGAATGAGGAAGTGAGGAGTTTTCTGAAGAAATAAACTAATGTTCAAATGTTTAGTTCAGAAATATTAACTGTATATTAATCATGAGGTCTGTCTCGTGTGTAAACTTGTGTATCTCTTTCACTCAGGTGAGTCACACCTGTATTTTATTTTGATGTCATTGAAGCCTTGTTTGTTTGTCTCTGCTGCCTGTTTCTGATGACATCACTCCTGTTTACTTCCTGTCGAAATGATGTCAGAGGTCTTCACTGTTTATCACCTGTTTGTTTTAACATCCATTTTATTGATCAGTGATTGATTTGTTGTCTAATAAATACTGAAGGAAATTTACTTTTCTTCTTCTGTGGTGTTTATTTCATGAATGTAAGCTTGACTTTGAATGCAGCGTACAAAAGGAACACAACTAAACAGTTCCACTCAGCTTTGTTTTCTCTCCATGTGACAGAGAGCAGCTCAAGTTTTACTTCACACTGTGGAAGTAAACTCGTCAGAGCTAACGTGTCAACTGTTTTTTACCGCCACCTGAGTTTACCGGAGAGATGAAGTGTGTGAAATATGACGGTTAAGTTTAATGTTTCAGCAGGAATTATTTCATCAAAAGAATTTGTTTTAAAATGTTTTATGTGTTGATTTTCAAACTTCACACATAATTTCTGTCTGTTTTCTGTCAGACTGCATGTGTTGTGTCCAAATAAACCAAAACATTACTGTCCATCAACAACAGCACAATATTGATTAATTTGCAGTTTTCATATTTTTCTCATATTTAATCTGAACTTTAAACAAGGTTACTTCAGAATGTGTTTTTCTTTAAATTGTGAGGGAAAAATCTAAACATGTTGAAATATTGTGATTTACACATTTAATGAAAATGTGAAGTTTTTTTCCTTACACATTTAATTTTTATGTAATAAAATAAAATAATATATGTATGTACTAGTTTCTCTCTCTCTCTCTCTGATGTGAAGTGCTGCTGTCCTCCGGCCTGCTGGAGGCGCTCTGTTCTGAGACTTGTCACTCCCTGCAGCCGCTGTGACGTCGCTGTGACGTGACCGCGGTCAAACGGACCCGGGAAAACTGAGGGGAGTCAGAACCGAAGTAAAGCCGTTCCGTTCCGTCATGGTTCAAGAGTTTCAGGTGCTCAGGTGTTTTTCCTGTCAGAGCTTCCAGGTTCAGCAGGTAACGGAAGAAGCAGAGATAACCGGAGCTAACTTACAGGCTAACAGCTAACAGCTATAGCAGAGCTGTCGAGCTAAATGCTAGGCTAACAGGCTAACGGCTGTAGGTGCTAAGTTTGCCGCTGGTGCTGCGTCACGTTAATAACGGTGACGGTTATTACTTCAGGACTTGAATTCTGTCAGATTTTTATAGAAACATTCATTTGACACGTAACGTTAGCTACTTGTTAATCTGCAACTTGGTTTAAAAAATACAAAAAGAAGATGTATGTTAAAATATTTCTAGAATGTTTTCCGAGTGTGTTGCTGTTTTTGTGAGCCTGTGCTGCCCTGCGCTTTGTCTGTCAGGTGAAGAAGGTGAACAGATGGAGCTGTAAGCTGTGTGGAGAGAAACAGTCGCTGCTGAAGGTAAGACTGTGACTTCATGTCTTTAAAGCTGGGCTCGTTAAGATGTATGTGGACTCCAGCAGCTCCTGAGCAGATGTCTGCTCCTCTAACACAAGTTATGGACTGTTGGAGATTTTTCTCCGTGAAGCCGAGAGGAGCTGCAAATAATGTGACTGAAAAACACAAGAAAGTCTGTGGCTGCCCATCACACTCTGAATGTGACTTGATATTATGAGAAAATAATTATTGTAAAAACTGTTACCAGCAGCTACTACACATCCAGCAATCCACGCATGTTTCACGTGAAAGTGGTGCTGGATGTTAACTTTCCATTTTCCAATTTATTTATTTATTAGAACATGTTTAAAATAAAACAAAAATAGGGTGTAGCATACATAGCAAGATGACAAAAGAACTATCAAACAAAATCGGCAAATGTATATATCATAGAATAAATACTAAGGTAATTCCTGTTCATAAGGAGTAGAAAGAAGTTAAGAAACTTTTCTAGTCCTACCCCCTTTTTTAATTGTTTATACTCAATGAAAATGAAATGAAATAAAACTCGGCTAACCGCCATCAGCGTATATGTTGCCCATCACAGTCAAAACAAACAAAGACAACATATTCAAGCAAACAACTAGATTTGAACTGTACTGTAGTTCCCTCTGAATGTCCAAAAGCCACAGTAACTTGTTGTGACAGGCGATGCGATCCAGCTTAAGATCTTTTATTGAAACAAGTTCAGATTACACACGGTCACATGGTAGGAAAAGTATGTGCTCACGTGTCTGCTGCACACAGCACATGCCACATGACATCACCCACTGGATTAAAGGGGCATGTACGACTTTCAGACAACATGGATGAATTTAGTTGTTTAATGCTTAAAACTTTCTTTTAACTAAAACAATGACTATAAATGACAAACTATGAATTTGGCATAATACACATGGCGGCTCTTACATTATCTTCATCTAAAACAAAGCTGGCAGTGATGACTACTGCGATGTCAACATCGAGGCTACCACATTAGCTAACAAGCTAGCTTCATCTCACCTGTGTAACTTCCTTCAGTGTGCTTCTGGAGGTTAGATGAGGAGTTTTTGTGCAGATCTCTGCGTATTTTGGCTGGCACAGGACGCACTTCGTCATATAACTGATGTCTTTTGTCCAGGGATTGTCACTGAAAGTTTCCTCTTGTTGTGGTTCGCTGGTCATCATGGTCAAAAGCCAGGTTGGCGGAGCTTATTCTTCTAGGCGGGCAGCTGATTTTAGCGTCTGCAGTACAGGTGCTCCTCAGGTGTGATCTCCCCCCACTCTCGACCCGCCCATTTAGTAGACCAGACTGTTTGTAACAAGGTGTGAATGGCAAATGTAGTGAAGTAAAAAGTAGATTATTGGTTCAGAAATATACTCCGTAACGAGTAGAAGTACAGTTGGAAAAAAGGAACATAAAAGTACTCGTTCCTGGAAAAAAACCCTTTTACTCGTGTTAGTTCTGACGCGTTACTCAACACGTCTGGTTAATTTGCATGACGCGCGACGCAACGCCTTCATAAACAAACGTGGAGGACAAAGTTTCAGTGAACGCCAGTTTGTCAGTATTTCGGATTTAAAGCAGGAGACAACGGTGAGCGCCCTGCTGACGATAATGTCGTCTATCGCCATATTTGGGTGGGACAGTGTCATGATGTTACTTGATCTTGATGATGTCACCTGATGGATCACATTGGGTCACATGGTGTGAAGCAGTTATGAGCGTGTTTTCAGCCAAACTCAGATGAACTCAGAACTCAGCATGTGATCATAAGCAGAGAGGCTGTGACATCATGTTGGACTGTGTGCTGATTGGTCGACAGGAATTTGGACGGGGCTCAGGGGCTGACTGCAGACGCCATGTTCAGAAGCTGAACGCCATGAGAGGAGCCATGATGGAGGAGCAGGAGTGTAACACCTGGTTGCTATGGTAACCTGACCCACAACACACAGCAGCCCTTTTGGTCCAAACATGTACATAACACACCTTAAACAATTTATCCTTCATCTGACGACATTTAGCATCAACATTAACTGGACGTCCGCAGAAACAACAAACCTGAAGATTTCTGTAATTATTTACATTTAAAATCAATTTTCCATTTTCTAAATATGTTACAGAAAAAAACAGACTCATTCTGTTTTTTGATGAACATGTCGTACAGAAATAATGACTCCATTATTAAAACCAGTTTTCAGTGACAAGATCTAAAAAAAACAGACTGACTCTGCTGTTTGATGAACAATATCAAACGTGGAAATATACTTAACCATTCAGCAGGTTAAGCAAAACTGAATTTCTGTTTGAACTTGTTGAAATCAGAGCAAAATGACATTAACATTCATTTCAAACAACACTGTGTAAACTGTATGCATGTCCTGTTTTCAAATCCCACTCATTGCACCAACAAAATAAACCAGCTTCAAAACAACACGTGGCTTCAGTCATGAAGCGTTCAGGAGCTCGGCACACAGTCAGCAGCTCGACGTTCACGTTCTGGCAAACAGCCTGACTTTAGTCAAACAACAGTCGGTAAAGTTCATCACTTCAATAAATCCGATTCATCCACAACCCTGAAGTAAAACAGGAACAGCGATGGCTACCGGCCAGTTTGTCTCGTTCAGTGGAAGTGATGATCACCTTCACGGCCAGAAACACAGCGACGGTTCAAACACCTGCAGAGGCTGTTGTCACAAAAACACCACCTGTTCTCACCTGTTAACTCAGGTGTTCTGGGCCCTCCTCCTGCTCTGATGGTTGTTTACAGGAAACAGGTGGAGGCAGACCGAGAGGATGAAGCTGAGGAACAACGAGATGACCAGGTGACACCACACGCACACACACACACACAGACACACTCAGGTGTTGTACCTCTGACTGTCTTCATGTGGTTCTCTGGTACTGAAGGCTGAGGCCATGTTATGCTCATTTTCTGGGTTCATATTTTATTCTTGGTTACTGTCAGAGCAGGTTTACATGCTTTGATGTTAAAAAAAACCCAAATTCACCTTTTTTTTCCCAAACAGCCGACTGCAGCAGCCCTGCTTTTTCCAGGATTTTTGCCCCTGTTTGAGACTCCGTTTTATCCTGCCCCGCCTCTAAAGGCTTACTCTGCTCTGATTGGCCAGTTCAAACACACACCTTCCAGATGAACCTAAAGAGAAGCCTGGCACACTGTGACACACCAGTGGTCTGAGATTAAAAAAAAAATCTGTTGAGAGCGGAGCATTCAGAGCCGTTAGAAACAGTCCACAGGGATTACTGCTGCACACCCTCACCTCAGTATTTCCTACTGTGGCATCATTTCAAACAGCACTCTGACTTTGTAACATCATTTATAGGTTGAGAGAGACCGAAAAATGTAATACGAACCCTTTAGATTCCAAGCTCTGACTGTCTCCAGGTGACACCGACTCAGGAAAGCTGCTGGAACAAATACCTGGACATACCTGAGAAGGTGGAGCCAGAGGAAAAGGATGAGGACGATGGTTTGATGGACAGGCAGCAGTTCCAAGACAACGGCATGATTGACAGATGTGACTTTGCACTTGCGTGTCAGTCGGCAGCAGGGTTGATAAACACACCTGGAGGGATGAACAGGTGTGTTTTATTTTGTGTAATTTGTATTTGCAGACACAAGGACACCCTTGTCATTGCATGTTAGACTACACGCTCACTGATTGGCCCCTCATTCAAACCTGCAGTCAGCCTCTTTCAGGTTATTTGTTCTGTCAGTGGAAGCAGCTGGCGTAACTTGCAGCCGGAGTAACATGCTCATTGGTGCAGGAAGTCATTGAAGCTCCTGTTGGTGACAAATTGAGGTTAAGACCAGTGGTTGCTGTCCCCAACAATTAGCAAAAATTCCTCTAATAGTAAGTTCAAAATCTTGCAAAAGCTCAAATGAAAACGCTGAAGATGTCCAGAGTTGAAAGCAGTAGTTTGTTCCCAGCAACGCAGTACAGGTCATAAACCGAGTCCCTCCCAGGAGAAGACTGACTTCCAACTGTTTTTACAGCCTGTTTTTTACTACACAGAATCCCTCCTCCTGCTGTCTGTTTTTTAAGATGACCATTTTCTGACTCGAATCTATGGGTGTAACATCGGGTCAGTCCAGTAGCCTCCACCCCTTCACACCCACATCTCTTGGCACGAATTTGATCTGTGTCAGCCAGGTCAGGCACGTAGGCACAAAATAAGTCAGTGCTCCTGTCACCATTAGACTCACAGTCTAACTGCATTTTTATTTAAAAAAACAAAATGAAACATGCCACACTGCATTCCTCACTACAAACTACTTCAAATACATGTTTGTTCAACACTCTTTCCTATAAACTGTTTTAAATACAAGGCTTGTGTTTGATTATATGTGTTATGCAATCAGTATAGTTCGTATTTTAATCCAGGATGTTTAACATTGCTCTCTTAACGTGCCTTTTCACTACAACACTCCTCCCAGCAGCAGCCAATCAGCTCTGATGCTGCTGTGTGCGCTGTGCAGAAGATCACACCTCAACACCAAACACTAAATGCCACTGAGTTCAAGTTGTCTCATCAAAAATATTTTTATGCTTTATAGGAAAAGAGAGAATTTTATAAACACAAAGAAAAAGCAAGCAGTAAAGTTTTAAAAAGGTCTGTGCTGCTTGTGCAGGAAGAGGAAGAGGAGGGAAGGAAGGCCAGACAGCAGAGGAGAGGACAGATGGACTCCTGAACAGGTATCATGTTGACCTCACCTCAACTCCGTCACCAGACCTGACAGTAGTTGCAGAAAGTTGTAGCTTCCCCAGATTTGCTCCTTGGCATTTCATTAAATCTTCATTCACCGTCAGTTTTAACTTATTTACAAGCTGAGACCCACTAAACTGATTCACTGTTGATCGTGAGGGGAGGAACTGCGACCTTGTTTTTACTGAACTCTGCGGCCATCTCTTTGGAAAAGCTGGCTGCTCCCGACATGCGCCTCGTAATCACGTACCACACGATACCATTAACTTGATGACAACGTTTTGAAATGTCAGCATGTTGGAAACCTTTGATGAAAGTGAGCTTTTGAAAATCACAGTGGAGCTTGTTAAGGATTCACCAGCCGACACCAGAGAGCAGCTTTACTCAGGAACCTGCAGCCCCGTTACGCCGTGAAAAACAGACATGTTGCTCTGAAGCTAAAAAAGATTCGGCCTCGTGTCCTCTTATTCACACTCGTCGTGGGTTCTGGTCAAAAGTGAGAAAGCTCCATTTAATTCTGAATTTAGATTGTTTTTATATTATTATTAAAGGTCCAAGCAGCGAAGCTGAGGAAATCCTGTTGCTTTTGTTCTTCTTCTTCTTCTTTCTCTCCGCTAAAAGTGTCTGGGCAGCGAAAACCGTCAGGCTTAGAAACACAAAACTTGGCAGGCTGGTTGCAAATTGTGCTCGCTACCAAGGCAACAAAAAAACAAACCAGTTAGACCAGATGGTGGCGCTATATTAGAACTTTTACCTTTTGGGTAATAACTCCTTAACCGGGAGTGTTAGCAACAAAATTCAGAGGAATCTATCAATATAAGCCACACCCCTTTTCGCCATTTTGAATTTTAGCCAAATCTGTTTTTTTGCAACTTGTCCCAGAGATTTTGATAAAATTCCACGAAAACCTTGTGGGGAATAATCTTTAGACCGATATAGATGAAAACATTGTGAGGATAACGGATCGAAGCGAAAACGAGCGATTTAGCCGCTCATGAACTTTTGCTAAAATGTACGTTAACACCAGATTGGCCATAAAAATTTAATTTTTTATCAAATCCACACAAAACTTTAGACAAATGTTTAGAAGTGTTTTTTGAACATATCTGGTAAAATAAATTGCATTTCACCTGTAGGGGGCGCCAAAAAGCGAAAAGTTTATATCTCGTAAACGGACACATCAATTCGAGCGAAACTGTGTTTACACAATCTTAAGTCATCACTCAGTCCATGCATAAAATTTTGTAGTGATTGATTAAAGTGGGCGTGGCTTATTACAAAAAATCCACATTTCCATACATGTCACACTCCAAACTTCAAAAAAATCATTTTGTGCTGAAAGATGAGTCTGTGAAGACGTGAAATGTGTTCCTGTAAATCCTGCTGTGAGCACAACGGTTTTTATTTTGCCAAATCTTCAACCAAACTTCACATCAATGGTGAACCGTATACTGGATATCATCAACGTGTGATTTTTCTCAGAATTGTATCTCAAAATGTTAAATTGTTGCGAATTTTTAAAGTTTTGACTGCAGCAGTCAAACTAAAAACAGCAGCAGCTGCTCGGCTGTGATCATGGCCGCCGCCTGTGGCGTGTGACTGACAGAGAGGGCCGACACACCAGAGTGCTGCGACTTCAAAGTCAGTGTTTGAGTAAAATCTGGATGACAAGACAAGTTAAAATTCATCTGAAATCTCACCAACATTTTGATTGTTGTCAATATTTTAAGCACAAGTGAACAAGCAGCCGTGGGACGTCTCCTCACCTGAAGTTTAGACAAGACGCAGATTAAACCTCTCACTTTCAAGGCATCGAAATGCTGACGTCTCAGTTTTGAAAGGTCTGAGGCCTGGAGGAGCTTTTGCCACTGTCTCAAATAATTCAGCCGACAGAGTCCTGATGGGAGCTGCAGCAGTGACCTACTAAGGCTGGGACCTGCTGATGTCACTACGCCTCACATCCTCTAATGCTTCATCCTACAAATACTTCAGGCATTAATAAGGGTCCTTCAAGCCTAAACACTGCTTGGACCCCGATGATTGCTGCTATAGTTGTTTTATTTTGTTTTTTTTGTTTTGTTTTTAACATTTAAAAACTGGTGGCCATGCACCTTAGTTGTCTGGGACTAAAAAGCTTTTCCGAGCTTCAGTCAACATGAGGGTGTGTAGTAGATTATGACTTAATTTTCATTATTGGGTGAAGTATCCCCTTTATCAACAGAATCCATTTTGAGCATTGGAGTAGCAAAAGTATATTTTTTTACACCTTTACTTATGCGTTACTGTGCTTGTGTATTAGGAAGAAAATTATGCAACAAACACAAATATCAAAGTCTGTGTTGGTTTCTTTTATTGATTTGCACCATCACTGTAGATATAAATGGCTTATCTAACCGTTTGTCAGGTAGCTTTGGAAACACAGGTTAATTAAAAACTACAATTATGCATTCACATTTTTTAAAAGCTACACATGCAATCCAGTCATTACTTGTACAGAATCACAGGCAACCCGTCATGAAGTGTATAAACTTTTCAGATGCATTTAAAGTTCTGTACGCCGTGCCTTTCTCCCTCTGTCTCCCGGCAGCGCCAGAGATGTTGAAAGGAGACGTTGTCGGCCCTCCAGCTGACATCTGGAGCGTGGGCGTCCTGACTTTCATCATGTGAGTGCTGCGTTCACAGCACCCTCTGTAAATAGAAACGTAATGATGTTCTTTATGTTAAATGAGGCTTATGATTAAGAATTTGTCTGCTGAATTTGCATTTTAGATCTCAGCTTTTTTCCATATACCTATTTTACGTGGTGTGGACGCTATGTTGCTCCTGTAACACTGATTTAATCACAGCTTCACTAATTAACTGCTGTAGATTTTAAAGGAGCATCCCATCCTCTCCATGAGCAGAGGTCGTCTCTGTCTTCTCCAAATGTCCAAATGTGACCATGTGTTACTTCAGTAGATGTCAGG
>JAQLOL010000026.1:29252378-29266923 GCA_029783665.1 Naso thynnoides
TTTTCGTAAGAGTGACCTTCTCGAGGGCAACATCCAGGACGCCAGCATCAAGCTGAAGAGGGTTTTCGGCTGCACAGTCTCTGGCATTATTAAGACAATGCACAAGTCTGGTTATCCTTAAAGCCTCGCATGATGTGAATGACAGAAGCACCTGGATATAGTCCACGTACAAATGATAGGCAACATCAAAACTGTTCATTAACTGACACAATTGCAGTAAGTGTAATGAAAATAACAGCAGGCCCAGAACCGAACCCAGAGGGACACCACAGGACAAAGAGAGAATCCAACACAAAGTGCCCAACAGTGACAGAGAATGTCGATAGTTAACAGGATGAAAACCAATTCGACGCTGAACCTGATATGGGGAAAATAAATGGAGAAAATAGCTAATTGTGACTATTTGCAGTGATACTGCGATTGCGATATGATTTGCGATACTGGAGGGAATGATCATTTTTAAATCATTATTCTCTTTTTCATAGATAAACATGTCAACATGACTATGGTAGGATTTTTCCATGGATCTGTTCCAAACCAAAATGTTTTCTTTAGTCTGTAGAATATGCTGTGGAGGCCAGGACAACTCTGCAGCTCAGCAATATTTGAATTAAATAATATTTTGACACTTTGCACCTATAACAAATATCGCACCTTTCGATCAGGAACTGATGGTCCACTTTAGAAGAAGGACTAAGACTGAACAGTGACCCTCGTCAGAAGATGTTAAGACATCATTCAAGAGCCTCTGGAGAGAAATTTATCATAAGTATTATTCCTCTCCAACGCAGCAGAGGGCCGCTTTGCCACAGCCTTCTCGAAAATCTTTTACAAGAACGCTGGTTCAGAAATGGACCTGTAGTTCAGAGGCAAAGCAGGCTTTAGGTTGGTCTTCTTAAGAATGGGCAGGACAGAGGCATGCTTAAAGTCTGACACATCCTGTCGATAAAGATGAATTAAGGAAAGCAGAGACAGCAGGGCCACTGACTGACACAAAAAAAGGCTCAATAACACCACAAAGACCCACGCATCCAGCACACGCTTTGGTTTTGTGGTTTTGTCTCCCTGGCAGCCGCCCTCATGTTGAGGAGGGATGTGAGGACTTGTCGTGTGTGTCCGTTAGCCTGTCGCTCTAGAACCCCTTTATGACAAAGGAAGACGAAGATGAAGCCATTAACCAGGCGCTGAAATCCATTTAAACGTGAACGATGATGAAAATATAAAGACCTTGTGTTTGGTGTGGAGCTGGACTCGTGAGCTCAGTGTTTCTAAAATGCTGCTCTGACTCTAACTGGCCTGACTGGTGTTCAGCCTCCTGGTTTCACCACCTGACTCCCCGTGATCCTTCGCACTCACCTCCATTGCCATCATAATCCTCACCGCCTCTACCCGTCATCCTCCATCCTGTTAGTTTTATCATGAAGAACCGTGAAACTTTTAACCATGTGGACTCATTTCCTGTTTCAGGCTCCGGGGACGAGTTCAGCTTGACCAAAATCAGCCAATGGGACTTCTTAAAAAAGAGACATTCCAAATGTTTATTTTTACCAATGTGTAACATGTTTACTATGGTTTCACTCCAGGGAAAACAATATTTTAATAAGAAACTGTAAAAACGTAACAATGTAATGAAGCACTTTATATTGAAGCGCTGCAGATTTTAAACCGGCTGATGCATTTTTTCGTAGTGATGTCCTTTTTTATAAAACTAAAGCGTCTCGTCTCACTCCGAACTCATCGTCTCTGCTCACACTTCAGTTCTAACAGTTTGAGCGAAGAGAGCTTTTCTTTTTTTATCACTGCTGATGTTCTGGAGAAAAGCTGGGATCGCACGACACCGACACTAACTCCTCACCTGGATCCCGAGCGCTGTGATGTCATCAGACAGGTGGAACAGCAACCATGAAGCTCATGTCTGATTGGTGGATGAGATCTGTGTTCAGCTGGTGTCAAAGGACGGGGTCAAAGGTCAGACAGATTCTGCAGCTTCTCCTCTGTTGTGTAGCTGATCAGGTTTTATGTGTATGTGAAAGACTGGTGGAATGTACTGCGAGCAGATCGATCAATGCATCTGATTGAATCAATATCCTATAAATCCATCGGATCAGGCCTGATGTTTAACCCTGAGCGCCTGCATACAGGTCAACATTCAGCGGTCTGTCAACGGCCCACGGGCCGGTGGTTGGGAACCACAGTATGAAAGCGTAACGTGTGTGATGTCACTGATCATTCATTTGTGAAGCCGAGCTGATCTGTGACATCAGCGCTCACCACATTACATTCAGTCACATGGTGCCGACCAATGAAATTCTTTGATTCAGTGTTTCTACAGACCACACTGCTCGCAGTCCTCCACGCCTTCATCTTCATCATCATCTTCATCAGGCTGTCACAATTGCTTAGTGAAACCTTCACCACACGACACCCTCGCCACGTGCCATGATGAAGCTTCAACGCATCATTTCTGTTACCTGATTGGTGCAACCTAACGTGGTAACTTCCTCATTTGAAACAAGTTAGAAGGTACTGAGAACTTTGTTTCAGTTGATCTGATTGGCTGATGAAGGCCTGTGAAAAAGTCTGCAGTGACGTGTTGCTCGCAGCGACACCTATTTCAGACTCCATGTTGGACGTGTCATAATGTGGGCGGAGCCTTAACACATATCAAACACATCAGTATTATCACCTCATCCAAACTTGTACCAATCTGCAAGTTGAGAGTCATGTGACCAACTGGGGTAGCCACGCTAGCTCCATCCCTAGCAGTCAAACCTGCTAGCATGTTTCGTGCTAGCTGTCCACCGGCGGTTGTCCAGCGTCTTGGAAGCTCTTCTGTAAGCCACTCTGACTGTAGATTTGATCACGTGTCTATTTGTAAACCGTATTTCACAAGGAAATGAAAAATGAAAACAGGTTTTTTTCTCTTTGTCATCTGGTGTTTCCACAGATATTTGCAAACAGTGGCGCTGGACAACAGGTCAACACTGAGCACAACTACACTGATTTTTTTTAAAAAAGAAAACAATGCAGTATGTCGATTAACAGCTTCACTGCTTTTTATTAGCTAGCTAGCTAGCAAGCCCCCCCCCCCAAAAAAAAGACTGCGACGTTTGTCTTTGTCACATGACTCTCACCTCGCAGGTCACAGCGTTGTGTTGAGTCTACCTGTGGTTGTGTTGTGACGTGGAGTCTGACATGGGTGTCAACATCCCGTCAGCTGATCTGTGATGAAGATGATTCGATGACTGACAGTCAGATTGTTGTTGTTTCCACAAACCGTCAGCTGGATCCAACTTCCTGTCCTGGAGCTTGATGGTCTCTTCACTGTTTGAAACCTCCAGGACATCAAGTCAAACTGATTCCATTCACATCCAGAGAGGACGTTGGAGATGTGTGGGCGGAGCTTCCTGCAGAGGTGACGGCTGAGTCAGCAATAAAACAAACTGCATCATGTGACCACACCAACAACAAGTCTTCCTGCTTCTGCTCGCTCAACATGTTCCAGGTTTGAAGTTTGATGTCGAACACGTCATCTCAGACAGGAAGGCGACCGTCAGAGCTGTGATGTCCGACATCGGGCATCTGCATCAGTTTGGGGGACCAAGTTCTCAAGTCAGCGTCCACACAGATTGACAGACGCAGTCGAAAGCTCAGAGATGAGCCGGCCAGTGGACCTTTGGGTAGTTTTGTCTCATGGGCAACAAAAGACATCACCGTTGGCAACCGGCAGACCTGGATTTTTGGTGACACATGCTGACATGTAACCAAGACAACCAGTGCATCTCACAGTGCTCTGATGCCCGTCCTGGTCGCCCAGCATGCTGCTTTGTGGTTGTGTCAGGCTGAATCCAAATGTCTGTCCTCCAGTCACGTAGTGGGACGGCCCCACAGCCCCCCCACAGCCCCCGCACCCCGGGGACCGGCTCTCGTGTATGTTTTAGACTTTGTTGGGCGTTTGGCTGTGCAGGCTGGTAAAGGGCAACGAGGCCTCCCTGGACTGCAGCTCCGTCTGTGGTTTGGAGGCAAGTCTTCCCTCTGGACTCCTCAGTCAGTTCATTCATTAACGTTTACAAGGAGACGATAACTCAAAACGTAACGTAATGATGAAAGGGGGAGTTTCTTCAACGGTCTTTCTCTCCCGAGGAAACACACACGACACTTCTTCTCTTTTACTTCATTTAGCGTGCACGCTCTCTTCACTCTGGCGTCTCTCCGCCCATCACTCAGCCGTTAGCTCTTTGCAGATTCATGTCCACGTGTCACTCTCTGAATCCCCGCTGTGCCGAAGCCCCTCGAGTCTGACTGGCATGCGGTCACTTCATACCTCTGGGCTCCGACTTTGGCTCTCACTTACTGCCCGTTGATGCTCGACATAGGCCCCGCCTCCCAGCCTGACAGCCAAACAATACAGCCAATGGGATTGTGCCGTAACAACATCCATGAGCCTCAGCTGTTGTTGCTATGGAGAAGCCAGTCAAAGGTGTAGCTCGTCGCCAGTGATGCTGCGTTAATAGATGTGTTCGCTCTCACTGTCAGTTGGTCCTGGCGGTCACCGGCGGCTCAAAGTGAAAAGCTCAAATGAAGACAGTGAAGAGCGCAGCTTCAGGGCGGGCATTTGGGTTCAGACTGACGTTCGATGATGGAGTCGGTTCAAACATCGAGCAGCTGGTGTGTTTTTCTGATGTGCAGAAAAGTTTGTAGCTTTGATGATCAACATTGTTCTTTGTGCAGTTTGAAGGATGCTGTTCTGTCCTGAGATGTGACATGCAGCTGATGTGTTTGTGTGTTCTGAGGAGGCTTTCAGGCTGCGACTGTTTCCATCATCCACCTTCTGTCAGACACCTCCTTCACTTCAAAAGATAAACCAGTCCGAGTTTCAGGTGATCTGAGAGCTGTAACCCACCAAGGTTCGATCTCTTCCAGAAGTTTTCCTCTGTGAAACTCCGGACCTCACTCCGACATTTAGCTTTGATATTTTAGAGCATGTTTGTTTAAAAGCTGCTGATGCAGTGAGTCAGTGGTCACAGGACGCCATGCTGCGGCATGTTAACCAATTGCACTAAAGCTGGAGTTCATTCAACTCAGTTTGAAGTAGCTGTAAAGTATTTCAGATGAACAGTGTTTGTAGCTCAGTTATTAAACACACACACACACACACACACAATCGAGGGAAATATTTAAATTCTTCTCCTCAGATACATTTATACACGTTTAGTTTGCATCATGTGACCGCTGTTGCCGTTCAGATTAACCTGCTGACTGCAGGAACTGAAGGGTTTAATTCCAACATCAAACGAAACGAGAGCGAGCTGATGTCTTGTTTTGTCCATCACAGTCCAAAACCCAAAAGATTCGGTTTACTGAGACATGAAACAGAAGAAAATAGACAAACCAACACACTGCAGAGCTGCAACCAGCTTTCTGGATTCCTCCGCAGTTTGAATTAATCCATCTAAACAGTGACAGTAAATCAGTCATTACATTACAGGCATCACTCCAGGAAAGCGTCATTAGGAATCACTTTCTGTGACCCAGTCTGATCTGGACGTTAAGACCGACAAGCCTCAGGTCGTACAGTTCAACACACGCTTTTGTTTCATGTTTGACTTCCAGGAACAGGCTGTCAGAGGGAGGAGCCCTTTCATGAGCACTTTTCTGAGCGATTCAACCAGAAAGTTTTCACCCATCTCCTGCTCACAGCTCTAAGATTTCTGAAACAGCGAGAGGAAAAGAAACCGCTGATATAACAAACCATCACGAACAGACCTTTTCTCCTCATTGATCATCTCTGCGGTTGTTGTTCTCCCAACAGGAAGTTAAGCGAGATGTGAGTTTACTGTCAGTTTCACTTTGAGCGCGATGAATTCTGGATTTAAAGATCAAACTTGTGAGTCGTTTTCTCTGATGACGCTTTTCTTTAAGCATAAATTCAGGCTGTTGTAATGAAACTTCTCAGTTCCGCAGTCAAATGCTGACAGATAATCTCCTTCATTTATCAAATCCAACCAATCAGCTCAAAGAGGAGGAGCTCCACCTGCTGCAGGTGTTTGGAAAGTCAGATCATTGGGCTTGGCTCTGATTGGTTGGTGTGTGTGTGCTCCAATCTCATGTTAAACTAAACCTTCTAAATTCAGAATAACATCAGTTTTCGCTTTACTTGGTATAAAAACCTTGACAAATGTAAAAATATGAAACACTTTTACACTTAAACTGAACAGTTATTTACACGGAACTCTGCGTGTTGGCGACTGGCGAAACAAAGTGTGACGGCGTTTGGCTCTTCATGTTCTCTCCACAGTGAGACGTTTGTGGATCGTATTTTAAAAATTAGTTACAGGATCATCTGTTTTCTGTCTTTACTCATTCAGTGAAAAAGAAATGGGCTGGAAGGAAACCTGCTCATAGCGTTCAGGTGAGAACCACAGGTGAACGACAGGTGAGCCGCAGGTTGAGGACATTCTGATCACAGTGTTTATACCAGATTATTGATTCAGTATTATCACAATCCTGTAATGAAATACGACGCATTATGTCAATTAGTCTGATCACTGAGCAGATTTTCCAGCAGGTCATTAGAATTTTAACATCAGACTTACCTGGAGGAGATGACATCATAGCTGTAGCACCTTTCTTTGAATGTTTTCATTGATGGTAAACTGGATGAGAGCTGCTGCAGATGCATCATGGAGTCCACAAAACAAATTTTTAAAAGATTGTCAGAACAATTCTGTTGGCATCCAGCATGCAACAGAGGCCCTCAAGCCTTACGACACTTCCTGTCTGAGTTCCAGCGGCGCAGTTTCCTGTCATCCGTCTCACTGATGTCTTCTGTCCACGTCCAACAACCCAAAATGTTTGATCACCAGGACTAGATCTGTACAGCTGTCCAAAAAAACCGTTAGCTTACTTTGTCAAGCTTCAGGAGATTCAGAAGTGACAAAGGCAGCCCTAACAGTGACGGCAGAGCTAAAACTATTCACAATTTCACATGAAAAGAGCAAAAAATCCATTAAAAAATTTTGTGACCTTCAGATCATTTTGAAATCACTGAACTAGACTGTTGTTCTCTTCGTTAAACTGTAGTAAACTAGCAAACTGTGCAAACAGACGCACCACAAACTGTAAGTGAGGAAGCATTTTGGATTCAACGCCACAGGGAAACATTCTGCCTCAAGTTAAAGTTCGCTACAACGCGAAGGGACAAAATTTCAAACCCCCCCCCAATAAAAAAAAGTAGTGTAGTGCTGAAACGTGGCTAAGGCTAACCGCTAACATGCTAGCCAGCCAGCAAGATCCTGGCAAGAATGATTCACAGGAGTTCTCTGCAGTAAATCTATTGATCAAGTCGTTAATAACACATATCAGCTCATATCAATAAGAGCCCAGCTGACAGGAGCTGTTAATGTTTCTAACTTTACTTTTGGTCATCATGGTTACTGCATTTTACGTAAACACGTTCAATCAGAGGACTGTTTGTCAGCTTCTTCAGCGCTGGTCGGAGCGGATGGAGGGACACTGCTGAAGAAGCTGATCACAAGTTGCATGTCCATGTTTCCTGCTCTTTGTCACGGCGCGTCATCTTTGTATGGTGTGAATAATCTGCTGTTAGATTCACAGGACGACAAACTCCTCGTCAGCTGACACCAGCTCTGTGCGTGATGTCAGCTGACACAGGAGTTTACCTGTCAGATGTAACACTAGTGTTGGTTTTCTCTGCAGTAGGAAGTTGTTTGTAACATTGAAGAACCTTTTCTTTTGTTTACGTTGACTTTTTTATATTTATTATTTCTTATGTATATTTGTTTTTTAAGAAAATAATAAAATGGAAAATTTGAACCTGTGTCTGATCTTCTGTGTATTGAACTGCACGTTCCTGCCTGAAAAAAGCTTTTCTATTCTGGATGCTGGATCTAGTGCTGAAGGCAGAGAGGAGTGATTACCACAAACAGGGGCAAGAACAGAAGGAGATTTAAATCCCAAATGTTGTCGAAACTGTTTCCAGATTTTTAGTGAAGAGAGTACAGTTGGGTTTGGGTGTAAAGAGAAGGACGCAATGAGAGGAGCGCGTAAAGTAATGCAGGAAGAGAGGATGATATACAAGAACTTGCTTCTAAGATGCACCAGTTAAGATCAGGGGAATGACACCAGTTTTCAAGCTTCTGGAGACTGGCAGCCCAATAACACAGCAGCATATTGGTTAAGGCAAAGCCAGCAACTTTTTTGGGCCTTTGAAGAATTGCTTTTTGAATCCTGGGGGGCTTGACAGCCCAAATGAAAGAAGATATAATGACATTACGTGAGTTAAAGAAGGATTTGGGAAGAAAAAGGGGAAGAATCTGAAAGAGAAACAGGAGTCGCAGTAGCATTTTAATTTTGATTGTCTCAATTCGACCTACAAGTGAGAGGGGTAACATATTCCATTTCTGGAAATCCAATTGAATCTTCTCGATCAAATAAGTAAAATTTTTCTTATGGAGTGAGCTTAGGGAATGCAAAACAGCGACTCGTAAGTACTTAAAACCACTTGGGGACAAATGGAAAGGTCATGCGTCTGGAGGGATTAGTTTGGCTGAAAGGTTGACTGGAAAGCAAACGCTTTTTGCTTTATTCAACTTGTAGCCTGAAAATACTCTGAAGGCCTTCAACAAATTCAACACTGTCAGCGCAATATACTGGGTCTTGAACATATAGCAAAAAGTCATCAGCATACAATGCCACTCGATGTTTGACGCATGTTAGGGCTCTAGACAGGTTCTGTTGCTAATGCGAAGAGTGAGGGTGAAAGGAGACACCCCGGTGTGTGCCACGAGCGAGAGGAAAGGGAGGGGAGGTTTCAAAGTTTGTTTTAAAGCTAGCCAAAGGTGCAGAACAAAGAAGCTGGATCCATGAAATAAATGTAGGGCCAAATCCAGGTTTCTGTAAAACTGTAAGTAAGTACTGTCATTCCACACGGTCAAATGCCTTCTCTGCATCCAATGAAATGACCATTTCAGGAACTTGAGGGGCAGAGGGAGACAAAATCATGTTTAGGGGTCTGCGGACACTAGACGACAACTGACGACCGAAAACCCATCTGGTCTTCCCAGATGATATTCGAAAGTTAGGGCTCAAGCCGGCGTGCCAACATCTCTGACAGAAGCTTGACATCATTGTTGAATGAGCTGATGGGTCTGTAGCTACCACAAAAATTAGGGTCCTTATTTTTCTGTAATATAAGAGAAATCAGTGCCTGGTTCATTGTTGGTGGTAAAACACCCTGTCTTCAGGAATCATTGAAAACTTTTAATAATAACGGAGCAAGCTGTGTGGCAAACCTCTAAAAAAACTGCGCCGTTTGCTTTGTTTGTCGACAGCAGATCAAATTTGTTTTGTAATTGTACGTGTTTGGCTGCCAGAACAGGATCCAATGTAGAGGCCTGCTGTTGGTCTATGTCTAAAATGGCACCTATAGGTTGTTGCTGCCTTGCATTTCTGGTTTTAGTTAAATGTGCACTGAAAGAAATTTTGTGCCCATGAATAAAAGCTTTCAGCATTTCCCATTAAAGGGATGGAGATACATGATCCGACCTGTTGGTTTCCAGGAAAAAAATCAATGCTAGTAGAAACATAGTCACAAAACTCTGAATTAGCACGTAAGATATTTTTCATTGAAGTTTCTTCCAAACTGTTATTACAGCAGACTACACTGTAACTCGGTTAGTTTCATTATCAATTATTGGTTTAGCCTCGAAAATGTGAAGACTAAAAAAAAAGTGTCAAAGCTTCTCTGAGTGTCTTTAAAAGTCTCATTTTGTTTACCAACCATTTAAAACCCAGATACTCACTTCACTGCAACATAAACCTGAAGAAAATACACAATTCATTGACTATTTAAATTGTTGGCAACTATTTTTCTGTCCATCAAAAAAGTTATATTATTTTATCCATTGTATTATTTTCAAAAAACCTAAAAATGTGGAATAGAAGTTTCACAATTTCTGAAATAACTTGGTGATGACATTATACAAATAGTATGATAATGTAAAAGTAATGGGATGTTAAACAGGCATGAATCACTTCACTGGTTGAACTGGTTATTGGTGATTATAATACACCTCCTGGTTAAAGTGAATCCATTTGTTTTAATCAAATCATTTTGCTCCCTTATTGTTTGTTTCAGTTTCACTCAAATACGTCTTCATTATTGTTTTGGAAACAAAACTGATATCTTTGCTCACTAGTGAAATTAACAAAGACATTATGAACGTCATGTTATAAACAAAATCCACTTTAAATATTAATGTACAAAACTCGGAGAACATAAGGCACCTTTGACAAAGTGAATTACAAACACTGTGCAGTGAAGCTGACATTCACACTGGTTTCACACAGTTTCACCAACACTCACCATGAGTCAGGCTGGTTAGCTCCTGTTAGCATTAGCGTTTTCTCACTTTTCTCACACACTTTGCTTTTTGTTTTTATGTGTTTTTTTTAAAATCATAATCTTAAAGCCAAATGAGACAAAAGGAAAACCAAAGTGACAAAGTGACAGCATTAGCACGCTGCTCACAGTGGCTTCAGACTGACGAGAATTTCAAACATGATTTAAAATCGATTTAACAGATACAAATTCTTCGTAAGCAGTGAGACTTGAGGCAAAGACGTCCACATTTATCTGAGGCTTCATGACTGTAAACATGACCGACCGTGTTTCAGTCTGTGCCAGTGAACAGATTAATATTTGACTGAGATCTGTTAGTTTGAGGAAAGCTTTTACCTGAACAACTGAGGACAGCTGCGTATTTAAAAAAAAAAAAAAAGTGTGTCAGTGGGACCAAAAGTTTGACTCGAGCAGAAATAAAAAAATAACCATCACACCGTGTGCAGTTTATTAGCTCATTAGCTTCAAGTCTGAGCTGAACAACTTAAATGTTGTTGGCTGCCTCATAACAGCGTCTGTCTGTTGCTGACTCTGCGTTGACGACAGGAGGCCAAACGCTCCACGGAGGTTCAGACCCGCCGCCTGTTCGGCAGCGGTGTCAAAGTTCAGAGTGAAAACTGTTCAGACGTGTAAATGTGAGTAAAGTTCATAAAGACAGTAAACTTGTTTTGCTGATTGTCTATGAACACGGTTCATTCATCTTTTAGCTGACTGGTCACAGTATCGAGGCCCCGCCCACATACTCAGCTGTCAATCATTTAAGCAACTAATAGAAACCAAACTTATCAAAAAAATCAGCACTTGAACAAAAACCATCCACAGAGTACCTAAAGTGACAGAAACTATCTGTTGAAGAATTTATGGAATTTTTTTCTTTTTCAATTTGAAGCATTCCAGTCCGCTAACGAGGAGGGGGCGGGGTTTATGACATGTACTTCAGCCAGCCACCAGAGGGCGATCAAGATGTCATGAGTTCACTTTTAGGGAGCTGTTATGTTGTTTAGTTTATAAATCAATGAGTTTCCAAAACTCCCAACAGTCAGAAGTTGCTCTCCTGGAGTTTTTCTCAGTTTCAGACACAGCAGCGCCTCCTTCTGACTTGGAGGAGAACTGACGGAGTTACATGTAGCCCAGAAAACACATGGGGCCTGACTTACTAAGAGCCAAATACAAATGGGCATTTTGACACACTGCACATTTTGTTGGTGTTTGTTTTACAAATGATCAACAAAGAATAATTCCGTGATTGACATCAGGTGCAAACATGGTGGAGGGGGCGGGATTTAACGAGGGTTTTGTGTGTTTTAATGGTCTCCGTCATGCAGAGTTCAGAGAATGACCCACACAAATGCAAAATGAAATGGAGGGGAGGAGCGTCAGCTGCACTAAAGTAAAATGAAAATTACATTATGATGATGATTAAGATAACAAAAACATCCATGATAAAAGAATTTGCATTTTATCACAGTTTTGTTATCCTAAATCATGTTTTTGATTCATTTTGGAGGAACGACTTTACAACAACAGACGAGGCTGCAAAGTAACATCGATGGACAGGCGACAAGTTTGTATGATTTTAATGCTGTCAACACGAGCAGTAACAACACGCTCCCCACGCATTCTGTCGTTTCGCCTACGCCTTCTCCCGCCCCAATAACAGCAGCCGTCTGTGTAACGCCGAGCAGATTGACACCTTCCTGTCAAACGTATTCAATACAGACGCTGTCACAGTCGCTGTCAGGCTCGATAAATCACAACGCCTTGTGCTAAGCTAATGGTTTTGCATTTTCTCCAGTAAATCAGGTCCTGAAGGTTTTGTGAATGTGGCTTCAGATAAACTGCCAGTTGGTCTGTGAGATGATGATGTAACAGTTTCTTTTTTTAACAGAAGAATCAAAACATTTCCTACACACGACACAGAAAACATGTCAGACTGTTCATTTAACCTTCAGACGTCTGTCTGCAGTCACTCTGCCCCAGTCTGAACCACACCAGTGCTCCCAGTCTGAACTACACCCGTGCTCCCAGTCTGAACCACACCAGTGCTCCCAGTCTGAACCACACCAGTGCTCCCAGTCTGAGAAACACCAGTGCTCCCAGTCTGAACTACACCCGTGCTCCCAGTCTGAGCAACACCAGTGCTCCCAGTCTGAAGCAGATGAGCAGATGGGTTTGTTCCCTCAGTTCTGACTGTCACGTGATTGGCTGCAGTCAGGCAGTAGGCGGGGCAGTGCCACTGTCATGTCATGATGTAATCTCCCAAACCCCGCCCCTCAGCAGGCCCCACCCATTACTTCCTGTTTCCTCCATGTTTCAGAGTGGAGATGAGCTCAGCCTCGATGACGAGTATGACAGCTGACTGTATCGATATTGATCAGCTCAGTGTGGAATGAGTGAGAAGGAAACGGAGCGTGAAAACGGTGATATGGTTAAATTGATCTGACGCCGGTCATACATGAACTGTTTATCTTACATGTGACTTTTTTAGCACCAAGCACGACAAAACTGTGAGCAGACTATTTGATTTTGATCTTTTTGATTAAATTATTTTGAGGAAGAGTGACAGGCTCAGTTATTCATGTTTTATTGTTCAGATTAACACAAACTGCAACACAAGAATGAAACATGAAGAAATAAAGATAGTCGAAGCAATCATCCATGAGTTAAGTATTGATTTAAACAACAGGTTGATTACATATGAACTCAGATTACAGAGAACGGCTACTGTGACCAGTATAAGTCATAACTAGATATCATTGGTTTAGCATCGATGATGTTAGCAGTGATAAATGATGACATCAGCGGTGGTGTGGGCGTGGTTCTTTGGCATACTGGATGGCGTCCAGCGCAGCCCCAATGTCGAAGTTTTTGGCCTGAAGGAGACGAGTCAACCAGCCGCCTTCATCGGTGAAACCCATCGAAAGCATGTGAGACAGAGACTCCACCAGGTGAGGGTCCGCCTCTGTGGGGAGGGGGCACTGGTCAGCAGGGACATCATACACAAGAATCGAACAGAACAGAGGAATCTGCGTCTCACCTTCAGGCAGGTGAGGATACAGAGCCGCCTCCTTCAGTCCTGTCGGACCCTGCTGTCCCGACGGGGGACCCTGCTGTCCCGACGGGGGACTCTGCTGTCCCGACGGGGGACTCTGCTGTCCCGACGGGGGACCCTGCTGTCCCGACGGGGGACCCTGCTGTCCCGACGGGGGACCCTGCTGTCCCGACGGGGGGTCCTGGTCTTGGTCCATGGGCTGGAGGGATTGCAGCTCTCCAGTGGATGGGTCGACCTCTCTGGGGCTCAGGTGAGTCCACTCCTCATCAGAGTCTTTACCCACCTGAGGAGTACAGACTGGGTCAGGTTCACTGGTTCCACTGGTCAGAGAAGGACCAGACTAACGTGAATCAGTGCATACACATAACAACCATCACCTCTGTTTCCATGGTAACAGTGTGACCTGGGCAACAGCTCTCACATCTGTAAGTTTTTACTTGAGAACTGAACACACACACCCCCCCCCCCCCACCATAGTTTATAATGTGAAGAACTGTTAAATATCTTTTTTCTGTCAGCTGTTCTGATAAACTTGGCGTTTGATCCTCACCGTGAGGCAAAGGTCGCACTGCACGTGGCTTGTGCAGTTTAGAATCTGTTTCCGGGACGTTTTCCATAAACCCGGAATGTTCAGGCAGTAATCTCACTGATGGGACCTACTGGCTCTGGTCACAATCACACAACTCTACCTCTGAAAATCAGCGCTCTGTTTCTGCAGCTAGTCCACCTTCTGTGTACAGTGCATTGTGGGAGAATATTATCCATCTGCATTCTTAGTCCAAATTCTGCCAGTTTGAGTCAACCTTAATTTTGAAACACACTAAAACCTAGATATTCAACTGGCGGCCCGCAGGCCAAATCCGGCCCGTGGGGAGCTTTCTCCTGGCCCCTGAAAATTTTCGCCCCCTCGGCGTGGTCCTTCTGGATCAACGGTGAGAAGGTGAACATTTTGGCCTTCTCAGTGTCAGTCGAGGTTTTACCTGGTTCTCACGGTGTTTGAGAATTATGCACTTAATCTTCAATAAACTGGAACATCAAAGTGAATCCAAACAGTTTGTCAACTCAGTTAC
>JAQLOL010000026.1:29291007-29304000 GCA_029783665.1 Naso thynnoides
AGCTGCATGTTCAGCTGCCCCACAATGAAGAGGAAATACATTTAGCTTTTGGACAAATGAAAACAGAGTGATTTTGAGTCATTAACATTATCTTTAATTAATTAAAAACAACTAATCAATCTTCTAATCATTTTTTGTCCATTGCAACATACCAGCAGCGTAACGAATTTTAGCAAATCTGAGCCCAGCATAACAACATGATCCAAAGCGGTAATTTTAATATGCAGAGTATTAAGAGGAGCATGTTACAAAGACAGCCTTATCACCATGGTAACTGATGCTGCAGACCTCAACTAACCCAAACCAGGTTATGTTCAAACTTTGGCTTGAAATTGACTAAGAAGGCCCTTTCAGTAATCACCTCTGTTGAAATGACAACTCAGTGACACAGAGTCTCAGCTGAGGTTAATTTGTCATCATGCAAACTTGTTGAACAATCACATTTCATAGTAATGCCACTGAACTAAGCTCTGCAGCCACAGCGACATTTACTTTATGTATCATGTTGCATTTTTCCACCATGAACGCCTCGATCATTGATGGTGAAAATCTAAGCAAGGGTATTTATTTCATTTTAAGGTTGTTCTTGCTCTGACTGAACTATAGAATGCTTAGTGTCCTCTGACCATTTGACCACACTGGCTATGAAAGAAGCCTCTATAAAATCACAGAACATACATTAAAAGTTCACTAAATTGTTAATTACTTTGTGGTTTATTATGATATATTATGTAATTCCTTGAAATCGCAAGCTATGTTACTAGTATGAATATTAAATACAGTTATTAGTGTAATGTTAAAATCTGCTGCATCCACTTTAAAGTTGAGAAGCTCAATGATGTGTGCAGCTGTCACGTTACAAATAAACTTAAAGCTTTGAGTGAACAATACTAATGTACACAAAGACTAATTTTCTGCATGCAACCATCTCTGTCATGAATTTTGCTGTAATAGATTTTTTTTCTTCTTAGAGCAAGTATGTGACTCACGTGTGGTAGTAGAGTGTGAGTCCGAATGCTTCCTTTTACAGGAACGCACAGAGCCTGAGAAGAGAGGCTGGGTCAACAAAGCTAGTTTGAGAACACTGTCGTGGTACTCATAACCTCAAAATGAGGTTTCAAGTTTTATCGGTCAGCTCTCATCAAGAAAGTCTGGCTCTGTTGAACTCACTTTTACCCCTCTGGCCAGTTCTAGTCTTACCTGCACAGAAGAAAACAGTAACACAGATGAGCAGCAGCGTTCTCCCAAACATGCTGGATGAAAACTCAGTGAAGCCGATAAGCAAAAATTCAGAAGTTTTTTGAGAGCAGAATGATTTTGTGTTTTTTCTTGGCGTCTGATTGGCTGCTGTTGTGTCAGGGTGCAGGTCCTCTGTGGTTGTGATGCTGGGTGTTGATGTGCTGTTGTCATATAGAGGACGATCTCTATGTTGTCATCTGACACATTGTGAGCTTCTGTTATTGTGACCGCCGCTGCTCTCTTTTGTTCCGCATTTAATCTCAGGATCAACATTCTGTCTGCTGTGAAATATCGCTGACAGAGCAGAAACTGTAACAGGAAGAGGAGTTACTTCAACACCACAGCAGAAAAATAAGTGTGGCTTTGTCCCTTCTGATAAACAACATATTTATGTAAATGAATTAAAGAGAAACAACAGAAAAAAATATCTCCAATTGTATACACTATCATCTAAAAAAGCCTCTGTCATTAAGGAGCAGGAAAGATTACAGACAGAAATGCCAGAAGTTTGACATGATCCTGTACAGCTTTGGAAGGAAAACTGCCGTATCTGAGAAAAAATGGAAATTTTACTTATGTTGACCTCACTATGGCCATCTGGTCAGGTTGAGCAGCTGGCCCTGCTGTGCAGTCATGCTCCAAATTTTAGAAGAAACCTCAAACACTGCTCCATCACCACGCTCAACAATAGCTTACTGTTTTGAAAATCCACGATCAATTATATATTGTTTCCTTTTAGCAAATCATGACAGATTGATGTAGTTATTACTATGACAACTGTCTGGATTTTAGTGAACTTATGATGCACTTCAGAAAGGTCAACAGTGTTTTTATATATTGTTTCAAGCAGCTACAGCTCAGGGAGAGTTTTGCTCTTTTTTGCGATGACATTGTATTTGGATTCTTTACTTATCACAGGATATGTAGAAAAAAAAGCATATACCTAAACACTACTGCTTATTATTTGCCACAGATTTTTTAAAAACTTTGTAAGTGAAAACTGTGTAATCCCAAACTAAGAAATGCCATGAAAACTGTAGACGTGCTGACAGTAACGGATTAAAGTAATAAAATGTGATTTTCTCTACACAGTTTGTATCTCAGTGAATAGATCCACACAATAAAAAGCTCCTGTTTACAGGACTTTCACTTACTGCTGTAGGACATTTGGAGCATGATTTTTCTGTCATATCACTGCAGCGTCAGAAGGGCACGAGTAGGTCTGATCATTACATTACTCATTCATTTAAACTTGTTTCATTTTGCCGTTCAGATAAAAAGAGACATTACAAAGCATAAAGGAAATCTAAAAGCATTAATTTGTTGCTATTACAAAGTGCATGACAGGCAGACTCAGCAGGTAACCATTAACTTGATTTCTTCGGTCCAGAAAAGGACAAAAAAAGTGTAGTGCTTCATTCATCCTTGGTTTGGTTTGAGGCGCCGACACAGATGGGTCCATCCCTCAAGAATTTCGTCTAAAAAAAAAGATATTGAGTAGAAGAGATTTTTCTGCAAACACTCATTCCCTCTCATGACCCAACGAGCTTCACTGGATCTTTCAAGATTGGTGATGTCATTTTCCAGGAGAAATGATTAATTGGAATGATCTCTTACACCGAGCGGAGCCTGCTCCAGAGCAGGTTAAACACATAGCATGAGATGCTGCAGTGATATACCCCAATGAATAATAATCCCCTGCAGAAAGACTCAAAACTCTGAGTTAAACCTGAAGTTAGCTCGCTAATCATATCGTCATCATTTGAATCTGAAAATTATTTCCTGTTTTACACATTGAGAGCTACATGTTGGTTTCATGTTGAGGAGTTTTATTTCATTTTTCCAACAATGACAAGGTTTGTTAAAAAGTAACCATTAATTTGTTACATAAATCAGATTTGATAAAACATCAATTGTCTTTTTTTAAATCAGTTTACTGTTCTGGCACTTCCTGGCCAGACAAAGGCTAATTAGCATGAAGCTAACAGTGGTACTGTAGTTGACTTCTGTTCCTGCTGAACAAACTGAACCCCCAACTAAATAAATTAAAACAAAATGAACCAACAGACACCGACAGATTCCAACAGTCACATCTCTGAGCAAAAGTGACTTCATAGTTGTTTCCTGGTGCGTTATGGGTACTGTAGTGCTTGGTTGGGATCCGATGCAGAGGGAGCGCACTTTCTGTGGCAGGGGACATCTAGTTTGACCTTGCAGAGTCTGCTTTAGGGTCAAACCTTCATGAGTGCCAGCAGCTGAACGCCCCACTGAGCCAGGACACCTGAATGCAGCACAGCTGAGGAGATACACAGGTTACACACACAGGTGAGCAAGACAAAGGTTTACTTGTGTGTGAGTGTGTGAGTGTATGTGTGTTTGTTTACCTGTGTGTGTAACTCAATGCTTAGGAGAAGCTCAAGGGATCCACCTGGTTCATCTTCATCTGACTGTCGAGGATCTGGAAGATCTCCTGGATGTTCGGGACGTAACCCGACTGAAGCTTTGACCACAAGGGGACGTCTGACACGGAGGCAGAAAATTAAAGAAAAAAAACTCAATATTGGCTGGATATTAGTTAGTTACTCAGGACTGTAAACAGTTTGCTTTTTATGTTGTCAGTCATTTGACGAAACAACACTTTTCGTCCTCGCATTTAAACAAATCAGCTCAGATAAAACCTGCAGGTCCTTCTGAACACACACACACAGATTATTCAGAGTTTGTTAAACCTGGAAGTATCTCCTCTTCCTCCTTTTTTCTGTCTGGTCGTGTCATCCTCAAATCAGACATGACTAATTACAGTAATTTCATGTTTTGAGCCAATTAGAGCTTACCATTTAGAGTGACCTCAAAGGCTCCTGTAGACAGGAAGTGAGTTTCCATCATGTTACAGAGGAAGAAGGCCATCAGACAGGAGAAGATCTAACAAACACCACAGACAGTGAAAACAGGTTAAATCTGTTTCTGCTGAATCCAGAGGCTGCATGTGTTGCCGTGGCAACAGGTACCTTGTTGTCCTGACTCCATGTCCAAGCTCTAGGAGTGTCAAGCCCGAGGAGGATGAAGGGATTCTGCCCACTGACGATGAGGAGGATGGAGAGAAGCTTTAGGTAGGAGATCAGGTTACCTATACACCTGAGGAGGGAGAGGAGCTGTTTGTGCGTGTGCTTCTTTTACTACTCGAGCTGAAGGCAGAAACACATTTTCAACTCTTTTGGACCATATCACTGCTCCTGCTGTAGTCAAGTTTAAAAATATATTGAAAATGACAAAAAAAAAATTATTATTTCATATTTTTATTTTACAGTCCGCCACGTCCGTCTTTCATTTTAAACAAAATTTCCTGGGTCCCTGATGTCATCGTTGACTTGGGCTGTTACTGGTTAAATCATTTTTTTAATTCAACCAATTGTTTCACGACAATACACCTGTCAGTATAAACCTGTATATATTAAATAAACCAAAGCTAGCTTGGTGTTAAAATTTAGCAAAGCCCTAGCAACGGTTGCCAATGAGTAACAACAACACTTGCCAACAGCACTCCAATCAGATTCTTCCAACTTACGTCCCGCCCTTACAGCCCTTTCATTGGTTGTTTAATTGTTTGAATAGTAAATATGTCACAACACGGCAGTTGACGCTCTGGAAACAGGCATTTCAGCGCGTCTGTTACTTCAAATTGAAATGAAACAAACGGACGGAACCAACACTGCCACCTAGGGGCTAGGTGCATTTTTCTGATTCATGAAATGATGCTAATACCATTGGAGTTCTTCATTTAAAACTCTTTTTCTACTCATTGACAAGCATCATGTAAATGAAAGCTTTTAGTTGCATGAAACGATTCCATCACTCGTGTTACCTGAGGTCAAAGCTCACCTGATGTCAGAGCTCACCTGTTGAGGGGGGTTGGGGGGTAGTTTTCTCCCTCAATGCGGATGTCTGGGTACAGCTGGCTGATGGCTCGGGAGTACTCCTGGAACACTTTACTGTAACCTCAGGAGATACTGAAAACAGAGAAAACACATCCGTCAGGTGACGTCAGCAGGTCAGTTGATGTCCGACATCAGGCCTACTCAACTGGCGGCCCCTGGGCCAGATACAGCCCGTTTGAAATTTTCTATGGCCCACAAGACTAGTCTAAAGACGTCTATTTCGATATGGAAAAATAAAAGCACATGCCTCACTTTGACACATCTAACCCAGGGCCATTGATTTCCAATTTTGCCTCAATAAGACCTGAATGTCAGTAAACGCATCTGTGGGCTGTGATTGGCGGCAACCCAGGCCGCACTTGCATTCAGGGCAGGTGTGCCGCAGTCTCATTAGCTGAGCTAGCAATAAGCTGCAAAATGTCTCTCTCAAAGCAGAAGCGTTGTAAAGTTGACTATGAAAATCACCAATTCCAAAGCAAATGGACTGAAAAGTATTAATTTACCCTGCCAGCCACAACGAGCAACAAGCCGGTGTGTTTTCATTGCGTTGCGAATCCATAGCTGTGATAGAAGAGTACAATGTGAAAAGGCACTACAAGTTGAACCATGGCTCATTTTCTGGCAGTTTCCCAGAGGGTTTGGAGGAACGGAAAAGTGTGAGGACTGTTGGCATCTTTTTAACGAAGTCAGTGTGCCATTGGTCACTCTTGTATGGAACAAGAAAGAGCAATGATAGCATCTCTATGTGTAGCATGGACATTAACCTGACAGAAGAGGCCATTTACAGAGTCTCAGACTATTAAAGTTTGCATGTTTGCGATAAAAGATCAAACGATTGTTGATGGAAAAGTTACGAAAAGTGTCACCTCATCTATTAAAAAAGTGCCTCTCTCGGACACAACAACTCTTCGCAGAGTGGAACTACTAGCAAAGGATGTCGCACAGAAGCAGTTAGAAAAAAAGGGTTTTTTTTGATGGTTTTGATGCTTTCGGGAGGAACTACTGGGCCTTATTCAGTTGAAGGGACACACTACAGGTGAGGTGATTTTTCAAAAGATAGTCAGATTTTTTTAATGAGCATGAACTGGATTTAAAGAAAGTTTGCTTGTTGGTTGCGGATGGCGCTCCAGCTACGATAGGCAGCATGCAAGGGCTGGTTGCTAGGCTGGCAGCCGTAGTCCTGCATATGCAGTTTTTACATTACATCATTCATCAGTCTGTACAGTGCGCAAGGCTCAGTGGTGATCTGAAAAACACCATTATTATGAATGTTGTGAATTTTATCCGCTTCACCTCCAGCCTTTGGCATCGCCTCTTCCATCTGTTGCTTGCTGACACATCTGCTGAGCACAACGACTTACTGGTTCATAACGATGTCAGATGACTCAGCAAAAGAAAGGTTTGGACCGTTTCTGTGAGCTCCGCCAGGAGATTGTGTCTTTCCTTCACACGAGCAAACACAAACAGGCGGCAAACTTATTTCAGCACATATTGGATGAACAGTTTATGGCAGAAGTCCATTTTCTGTGTGACATTTTTGGACACTTGAACACTTTGAATCTGGGACTCCAGGGGTGGGAAAAGTCTAACGCTGATTTGGTTGAGAGGCTGCCTGCTATTAAAACAAAGCTAACAATTTTCACGTCAGATCTAAAGGCAAAGAAGTTGCTGCACTTTCCACAACTCCGTATGTTCATGAGCAGGACACCCGGGGCACACATAATGCCCGTCATGACACACTTCATGACAAAACTGACTTCTAATTTCACTGAGAGATTCCAAGACTTCAGCATCCTCATTGAGATTCTGCAGTTTGTTCGTGACCCATTCTCCATCAAACCTGAAGCAGAGATTTCACATCTTGCGTTGATGAGGGCACCCTTCAGATTGAAATGGTGGATATGCAGTCCTCATTTGCTTTAAAACAGCACTTGCAGTCTTAGGGTGCAGTGAACTTTTCACCATCAGGAAAGTGGCTTTGCTAATACTGACAATGTTTGGGTCCACCTACACGCGAGTCTAGTTTTTCTCATATGAACACAATCAAAACAAGGGCACGTTGTTCCCTGACCAGCGACGAGTTGCACGAGTGTCTCAGAATTGTCCTTACAATGTATGAACCAAACTATGTTGAAATAGCAAAATCAAAGCAACGTCTCCCACTGAGTCAAACAGGCTCAAAATGGGAGAACTCTGACATGTAGCCTGTGTGGTTGATTAGTAGTAAAATCCCCTGACGGAGGCATGTGATGCTATCCCACTGAAAATGTACAGACCACAGATCAGTTTTATGATTCAGCAGTCAGCTCTTTTTTGTTAATCTGGACTTTAAAAAATATATGGATGGATCTGCTACAAGCCCCTATGTTTGCTCGTCTTTGAGAGTAATATCAAAATATCAGCTCCTTATTTCTGCTTGGAAATGTTACTGAAACTTATTTACTGTTTATCTGATGGATACTGTTTCACTTTGTTCATTTCACATTTAGCATTTCAGGATATGAACCTGCTGCAACAACTTTCAGCTTTGAATTGTTTTTGATAGTTTCACGAGCAGGCTCATTTACTGTTAATCTGATGTTCGCTGTTTTACTACATTCTTCTTGCTTTAGAAGTGCTGTTGAACATACATGTCACTTAACTATTACTCTGAGTAATATTTTACTATATTCATTTTGTTTTCTACAGTTCTGGATAAGGACAAGGGTTTAATTTTTGTTCGTTTGTTAGATATAACTTTTGCACTTCTGTATGAACGCTTGATAGCTTTAATTTTTGTATGGACTCACAGCTGTCTGTAACTCATTTCAGATTAAAGTGAAAGAAAAGGGATGCACATGACCAGTTTATTGCCTGTGGTGATGGATATTAGGCTACCGTTACTAGAGTTATGTTTCCCCCCAATAATTGTTAAAATATTCTGTTTGGCCCTCAAACCTCCTGTGATTTTCTTCACTTGCTAGTGAAGTTGAACAGCCCTGTCCTACATGATTACCTGCCCCACACTTACGAGTCTTTCACAGAGGATGAGGACACATCAGATAATATTCATTACTGGCCAGGTGTTTGTCTGATGTCAGCTCAGCGCTGTTCTGGAATCAAGTCTGAGGATTTCCTTCGGTTCTGGTTTACTGTGCGCTTGTCAAGCGTTGCTTTGAGTAACGCTGATGTCACTCACTGTGTTGTATTAAAGATCAAATAAGCAACATTTACTATTAAGCAATTTACATTTTCCATTGGCAATTAGTGAATGAGTAGCAATTTAGGTTAAAAATGAGACTTTGTCAAACTTTCTCCATGTAGCATTCTTATTTTTCATGAAAGGGACACAGGACTGATTTTTCCATAAACATCCAGAGGACGTGACGCTTCTGCACCTCAGTGAGTGCACCAAATTTAACAAGAGAAGAAGAAGAAGGTGAAACTCAACCGGCTGGCATCCACAGCGATGGAGTTCGATGATAAACAACCAACAGACAGTCCAACACAAGAGTTTAGCAAAAAACAAATCAGTGTCAAGCTTTCACCGAGAGGCTCAGCGAGGTCAGCAGAGCCACACTGTAACACCAAACAACACCTCGCGTTGCCAAATGAACTTTTCCATTAAGACACTCATATTACACAATACGTTTGCTAATGTTTCAGCATAGAAGACTTTTCCTATTGTTACAAACATACATGCTCTGAATCCCAACTTTAGTCAAACTAAAATAACGGTGCAACAAAACTAACCTCATCCATCATCATGACCGCTCGACAACATCGTCGCCTGTATCACTGTGCTCGCACACTGACGAGTACACACACAGCGCGAGCAGCAGGCTGCAGGTTCACTTTACTGCCACGGGTGTCGCTACTGAGAAGGAATTTTTACGAATTTAACATATCTAAGATCAGTGATTAATTTCCCTCAAATTTAAACAGAGCACGCTGTTGGAACTCAAACTGGTTCAATAAATTGTGCTTAATTTGGACTGTTTTCTTCCTCTTAGGAAAGTAGACTAATAAAAGCTGAAGTATGTATCACGACACAATGGAATTGACTTTTTGACGTAATTTGAATGTAGTTCTATTTACCACCACCAGTGGTCACTGCAGCAATGTCATTATTATGTGTTAAAGCAGGAAGTTGCAGAAAAAGACCTGCAGGACAACAATTATAACTTTTCCTGACAGTCGTATCTTAAATGGGCTTGCTCACATCTTTGTGCTTGCCATGTTCATTATTTTAAAAAATCACCATGTGTTTTTAGCCTGCAAACTCAACTGAAGCACTTTGTCTTTTTTTTGGTTTATATGAACGGTGCTCTACAAGTAGAGTCTGACTGACTGATTTAACATTTTACATAATTAAGGATTTTACTGGGACCAGGAAGCAACACAGAAGCACAGAAAAAATGTAATTTGAGCATAAAAAGGTAACTTCTACAACAATGCGTGCAACCAAGGAAAGGTTTTGATGCACTCCACAAATTTTTGGTTGCATCGTGGATCTGTGATTGGTAAATGTAAGTGACAGAGCATCATTTAACTTCTAACAACAAATAAAAAATTTAACAAAGCCTACTTTTGTGTCATAATTTTATGATTCATTCACAGAAATTGTAGTTTTTCGTCGATCTCAGGGAAAGTTTTCCATTTGCAACCAAAAATTTTCCTTGGTTTGCGCTGTCTTTATGTTTCTCCCCGACAGGTGGGGGGCGCGACTCGAAGACCAGAACCCAGGAGTCAGTGAGCCTAGCCCTGGATGCCCCGGCGCCACAGCCTCACCTCAGCAGCCGGCCCAAGAAAAATTAAGATTCAGATCAGATCAACAGCAGACCATCTCCAATCATAGACATTACATCATGGGCCCTAGCGCAGGTGCGCCGTGCCAACAGGGTGTGTCCAGGTGCATTTGCAAGTTTCGTGCACAGCGCAGTCTGGCGCAGCCCAGCGCAGGCACTCTGCCTGTCCCTCCTACCGGCACAAGTGGGAAGGACAGAGGAGAGAAGGCGTGCGTGAGAAAGGAGGAGGAGAGAAAGGCGTGACGTGGGATTTACACAGCCGTTTCAGATCTTCACAGGTCCCAAAACAGTGTGCCCTCAGAAACTCTGCCCTTTCGATTCTGAAGGCCACCTATGCGTAGGAGGATGGCTGAAGAAGGCACAGCTCATGCCAGAGGAAAGTCAGCCAATCATCCTTCCTTGCAAACACCATGTTACCTCCCTGCTCATAAGACATTACCACGAGCAGGTCTGCCATCAAGGACGGCACTTGACGGAAGGAGCTTTAAGAGCTGCTGGTTTTGGGGTGTTGGAAGAAAGCGCTCTGTCAGTAGTTTGATCTACAACTGTGTGACATGTTAAAGACTGCGCGGTAAACAGGAAGAGCAGAAAATGGCGGACCTGCCTGCTGATCATTTGAGCACAGATCCTCCATTCACCTTCGTAGGATTAGATGTGTTTGTGCCATGGTGTGTCGCCTCCAGAAGGACGCGTGGAGGCCTGGCAAACAGCAAGCCTTGGACAATCATCTTCACATGTATGAGCATGCATGCCATACACATCGAGGTTATTGAATCGATGGATTCATCCAGTTTCATTAACACTCTTCGACACTTCTTCACAGTTAGGGGACGTGTTAAACAGCTGAGGTCCAATTGTGGAACTAATTTTATAGGAGCCTGCCGAGACCTTGAGATCGACTCCACAGGTTGCAACAACAAGCAAGTGTACAACTACCTCTCAGACCAGGGTTGCGTGTGGCTATTCAATCCTCCCCACTCCTCACACATCGGAGGCAGCTGGGAGAGGATGATCGGTGTCACACATCGGATCCTTGACGCAATGTTCCTCAAGCTTGGGTCTGCAAAGCTCACACATGAGGTCCTGACAACCTTTATGGCAGAGGTCACTGCTATAGTTAACTCCAGACCACTTACTTCGGTGCCTACAGATCCAGACAAGCCTCTTATCCTCGCCCATGCTGCTGACGCAGAAGGTTGGCATGCACCAGTTCCTCCTGGCAACTTTGGCGATGGTTGATGATTGTTTTGAGTATTTTATTGTGTTAACCCCAGAAACACTGAGTAACAACACTAACACTCCTCTTAACACTTCCTCTTAAGTCACTTCCTTCGGAGCTCTCGCTTTCTCAAGATCTTGCCAGGGGGAGCCACATGTCTGCGCTCATCTGTTGCCATCCTCGCCTTCACAGTTTATACATGGCATCATCTGTAAGTTACATTGTTTATTATCATAAAAGCTACATGTGTGCATCATCATTAGTTTGAAAAAGTGACATATTGCAATGTTTGAAATCTAGTTTGAAAATGTTTAATCTAGGTTAACAATGGCGGACTTTATTTATTAACCACACATTTTCTATGATATTTTTGGTTCTGAGAACACACTCCTGTTTCATTTCTGTCTGCATCCAAATCAGCGTGTTTTTCATCAGACATTTATTTGCAGAATCATTGACTAGGGAGACAGTATGTTGATGTCTTAGTAAATATTTGGCTTGCCTATGTTATATTGTATATTGATGCAACATTTTCATTTATGTATATCTGTTTTGTCTACAGTTTCACACTTTATCCTGATTAAACTGCCAAAGTCAACACATCAGCCTGTTCCTTGGAGTTTGGTTAGGAGAGTGTTTGGCTGTCTGTATAGCTGAGTATACATTCATGGGGACAACACTTAGTGAGGACAGAACGTTACCTGTATAAATAAAGGTTAAATAATATAAAAATAAAAGCACCAGAAACCAGTTAAAGAAACAGTTATTTATAATGTAGAAACACTTCACAAAGAGGGCAAAGCTCTCAATCTCAATGTTTGCTCTTCCCTAACATATAGTCATGAAGGATTGGTCCTAACAGAAAGAATGAGATCACAGTTACAAGATGCTGAAATGGTTTCCTCAGGAGGGGGGCTGGCATCTCTCTCAAGGATAAGGTGAGAAGTTGAGTCATCCATGAGAAACTCAGAGTAGAGCCGCTGCTCCTTCGTATTGAAAGGAGCCAGTTGAGGTGGTTCAGACATCTGGTAAAGATGCCTCCTGGTTGCCTCCCTGTGGAAGAATTCCAGCTGGGGGGCAAAAATGGAAAGCTGCAGCACTGGAGGCTGCAGTTTCATGACAACAGTTCCGCATTAGCTAACTGACGTTAGCATTGTAAAGTTAGCATGTTAGCATTAACGTTAAAAGTATCTATATTCATTTTGTCTCATCTAATTAATGCTAAAGTTATCCTTGTGTTAAACCCCGGTGTTCTGACTATTTTTTCTACCTATTGAAATGTGCTACTCTGCAGTCCTGCACATGCACAGTGCAAACTGGTTACATTTAGGCAAGATGTCCAGATGGTTAAGGTTAGGGCAAAATTACTGGGTGGGGCATATAAATCCAACACAGAGGTTAAGTTTAGGCAACAGTGTTGCCAACTTGGCGACTTTGTCGCTAAATCTGGTGACTTTCCAGACCCCCTTGGTGACTAATACTCAGTACTGGTTCACCCAATACGCACACTACGCACGTTGCGTAGGGCCCCGCAAACCAGCAGAGGCCCGTTACCTCGGCGACGTTGACGTGGGGGAAAAAAACAAAACATGACAATGTGACCGTCTGTCACACACGTGTGTTTTCCCAGATTCCCAGTGCATCTTAAGCATAGCATGACAGGTTTTAATACGCCATGATGAAGCGGAGTTTTCCCTCGGGGTATGAAAAAAGGAAGAAGAAACAGCATGACAACAAACTGCGGGAACAGCAGTCAGGTAACTCTCCTCTCTGGGTGGGAGAGTGGGAGGGACTAGTCCGTGTTTGACCTACA
>JAQLOL010000026.1:29304100-29318391 GCA_029783665.1 Naso thynnoides
CTGTTGGTTTCTCTTCCTGTGAAAGTGCTTTGAAATGTCTGTAGATGTGATTAAGCGCTTTACAAATAAAGATTGATCAATTGATTGATTGATTTAAAACAAAGTTTATCACTTCCGTCATGTCACAGGCTTCTCCTCTGACTGCTGCACATTCATGTCCTCATTAGCTTGTCATGGCTTCTTCATGTGTTTACTTGCTGTATGTGTCTACATATCAGGAAATACAGATTTAAAAAAAACAAAAACAAAAACACTTGTTATCAATCATCTGTTTTCACCTGACTGCTCATGACGCAAACAATGTGTTCATCCTAACGCATTCATATACCCGGGCACATACCTTATTCTCGAGACACATGCAGGCCTACATTACCCAGCACTACTTTCTGCGCATCACTTTGACGCTGAATCCCATTTAATCGATTAAATGATGCTAAGCTACCTGGTGTCTCGCTATTAGCTTGTTAGCACAGCTCACGTAGCTGGAGAAGCGGTAACAGTTAGCCTTCGTGCTAACGTTAGCTAACGGTAACGCACCAGTACTGGAACTTGAGCACGGGCCCGGAGTACAAGGACTTGACCGGTTTCCCAGGCTCTTTGTCGGGCAGAGTCTCCGGGGAGAGGCCGGGGCCGTCGGCCGGCTGGTGCCCGCGCTGCGGGCCCGATCTACCGAGGTAAATGTCCCGGACCGTCAGAGCCGTGAACAGGAGCAGAGCCGCCAGAAGGCCTGCCTGGCTATATTCCGCCATATTTTCGGTCTGACGGGGGGGGGGGATTGTTACGACACTTCCGGGTAAAGCTTCACAATAAAAGAGGGAACGCTTGCTGCGGAGGTTTTTTATCCGGTTGTGGAAAATAACTACGTGTAACTCAAGTGTCACTGCTTTGATGTATTTTTGTCTTACTCGAGTATATAAATCGTATTTTTATACTGCATTACAGTTGTGCATTGGCTTCATAATGCATTTAATTGTTTAAACTGCCTTCTTACATATTTATATATTATAATAAACCAAAAATATGCGTTGTTGTATTCAGGTCTTTGTGCTACAAGTGGGCACCATATTGCTGTAAAGAACTCGTCAATCAAGTGTTCCTGAGGCCAAAGTAAAAGCTTTTACTTGTAATACAGTCCTCTTTAGTGTTTTCCTACTTGAACTTAAACAGGGGATCCGAATATTTGTGTCTTTTAAATTTGAAAACCTACAAAGAGGTCCATTTTTTTCTTTGTGTTTTGTGTTGCCTTCATGTTTCACACTGGAAATTCACCACAGACTGTAAACTACAGGCTTAAAATACTACATTGAAGAATGTAAATTCTTGTTAAGAAATGTATTCGCCTACCTAATGTCAAGTTTTAGTTGTTGATTTAAACTGCATCGTTGTTCCTATTGAAGAAATACGTTACATCAGTGGTAGTACTACCAAAACATAAACAGAATTGATGAGGCATTTTTCTATTGAATGTCAAACATATTAATCTAACTCAATGAAAAGCTACCCATTAGAGATTCGTTATTTTATTGTGAAGTTATAATTATGCAGTTTACATCTTCGTTACAGCATTATTTGCTGTTTCTTTAAAACTTGACAATTTTTTAGTTAATGAAATGTTTGCTGTCAGTTAGCCCGAAAATGTATCAAATCAAATCAAATCAAATACAAGCTTTAGCTATTGAATCGTTTTTCAACCACATAATATATCAACACACTTTCCTTATAGTCCTTCTTTAAATGTGCAAAATGCCGCATGATGTTTTATTCTACTGATTTTATTTTATTAATCACTAAGACGTCACATTTCCCCGACATGTGGCAGTAAACCAAACAGTTTGACGTCATATCTGTGGGACGCTGTGCCGCCGGCGGACGGAGAGACAAAATTGAAAGGCAGAAGATTTAAATCATTATTTAAAAAATTTTTGTTCTTATCCGCGACTGTTTTCACTGCAGCAGACACCGAGGTAGGCTGCGGTTCACCTGACGGCTTACGTCACACAGGTACGCTCTGGTTTTATTGCAACTGTTAATAACACGGTTCTGATGAAACGTTTGGTCGTCATGTGGTCGAGTGAAGCAATCTGCAGCTGTAAGTTTGAATATAAAACCTGAACTTCAGCATTATGTTTGATCTGATTTAATGACAGTTTGAACCAAATAAACTAAAATAAATTAGCCCGGAAATGCACAGGATTGATTTTTGGTCCACATTTCCAAATTAAAAGAGAGAAAATTTATTGTTATAAATTCAAGATTACAAACAAAAACTCATCACTGCAGGAATCAGATCAGCTTTCTGAACTCTGCTTTGTGTGAACTGTGCCGGATTATGAACTCACCTGTCATCAGCCATCCTGTTTGTTTCTCGTGTTTCAGAGTCCCACCATGTTGGTTGTGGGTGGGTTGATGAGGTCTGCTGTCCTCCAGCTTCCTGTACGAGGAATCCGTTTTCTGATGGTCAACAGGAAGTCACCTCAGCCTGTTTACACCTGCCCTGCACTTGTATTTGCCGTACCTGCTGCAGTCAGCTGTCATATGCTACCTGTCAGGACTCCATCAGGTCAGGGGACGCCCTCAGGTCTGAGGATGCTGTCAGGTGTGAGGACGCCGTCAGGTGTGAGGACGCCGTCAGGTGTGAGGACGCCGTCAGGTCTGGGGACGCCCTCAGGTCTGAGGACACCGTTAGGTGTGAAGACGCCGTCAGGTCTGGGGACGCCATCAAGTGTGAGGACGCCATCAGGTCTGTGGACACCGTCAAGTGTGAGGACGCCGTCAGGTCTGGGGACGCCCTCAGGTGTCAGGAAGCTCTCAGGTGTTGGTGGTGTCAGTGGAGCAGGAACAGGTGGCTGGTACAGCGACCTCTTGGACTCGACTCCGGTTCACCTGTGTGAACAATTTCTGGTGAGTGCACAGCAAGTGAGTGGGCTGCCTTGGGGGCTGAGTATCGTCATGGCAACTGTGTCGGTCAGGACGCTCATCACTTTGCCGCTAGCCGCCTACCAGATGGTCATCATCGCCAAGGTGAGTGACAGAGAACACCAGCAGAGTTGCAAGGGTTAACCAAGGACTTCATTGATTATTAGTCTGTTAGGCCTTACAGTTAAATTATTGATATGATTAGGTCCAGAAAACTTGGCAGGAAACAGGTTGATATCTTCCATGAGGTGCAGTAGAAAATAAAGACGGTTCCATCATCACAAGGACACGTCAATGCTCAGTGACATTCACGCAGCAGGTGCAAGCTGTACTTTTCATGAGTCAGCAAGTTTCATCAGTCAGTCATCAGCAGCACCTGAGTGACACGTGTTCTGTGGCCGTCGCCTGGCAGACGGAGCTCCGTGTCAAAGTCTGATCTCCGGCAACAGGCGCAGGATGACCCAAACTTGGCATCAGAGATCATCACGGTGTCTGACCGCACATCATTAGGTCACGAGCTCGACCCAGAGCAGGATGCTGGCGGGTTTGTGCTGCATTAATTCAGCCTGAGGGTCAGACTGGGAACGCCAAGTGCTGCTGGGACACACTGACAGAGAACAAACCAGCATGACAACCTGGAAACTTCCTTTTTTCCTTTTTTCACTTTTGAAACTTGCTGGATTTGTCTCGGGTCTTTCTGTCGAAGCTGTGATCCAAGTCTCAGGTTCGTGGTGACACGCACACGTACCAACAGCCACCAAAGCACACGAGACTGACGTGCTGCTGACGATCATGTGACTTAACCTTTCATGAAAGTTACAGCTTGTACCTGCTGCATGCACATGACTGTGTAGTGCTGTGTTCATGTTCCATGCAGGGTCCACGCTCTCTGAAGTTTCTGGTTCCGCTTGTGCCACTTTTGTTAGCATCTTTGTCTCTTTACTTGCCCGCTATTTATCTCATGTCTGGATTTCTTGAAACTCAGTGATACGTTCTGTCTGTCTGTGTTAAATAGATTTCAGTTGCTCCGATTCAGTTCCATGGACAGTAAACCACCTACACACACTGTCTAATTAATCCATACTCGCCACACAGCACACTTCCAACCCAGCGAGGCTTCACATCCCTTTCATGTCTACATTGTTTATTTTTAAAACTCCCTAAAAACAACAAGCTGTTGTCAGCAAACTCAACCATAATCTTCACAACAAGTTTCCAAATACATCAATTTTCATTCAAGTTGTTTTATGAAAGAATTTTTAAATAATTACATAGTAGTGTCATTTTAAAAATATGAATACATTTAATGAGGTCAAATCAGAGTCAAAAACTATATGTAGGAATCCACCATACACATGCACACATGCCAACACATACACACACATACATAAGTACACACACAAATACCCAGTAGTGGCAGTGTTACTGTTGGTGTATTGAGCTTCACCCACCTCCAGGGGGCAGCGCGCTGCCTCCTGTCAGTTTGTCTGACTGAGGGCCTGAAGAGAGACAGGAAGTGCCAGACTCAACAATGTCTGCTCTTATGAAAAACAACTCAATAATAATAATGATAATGATAATAATTCTGTTTATACAGAAATAATCCAAATTAAATCAAACAAAGAAAGATCACATGAAAATAATCAGAATCTTATTTTTCTTTTGGAGTTTTAACATCTTGTAAGTTTTACATGTTACCTTTGCATGCCTAAGAAGATTTAAATTAATGCTAATAAAATATACTTGGTAGACAAAATGCATACATATTAATGAACAAAAATATTGCAATGATAATGACCTCAAATAACATAACTGGTGAAATAATAATACATTTTCAAAAAACACATAATTACATTACCTGAATAGGGTTATTTTGTAGATCATCGTTCCATGTTTTAGGTGACGATGAACTGAGACCAGGGACTCCTGCCATTCACTCGGTCTCAGCTCTTTAAATCTGAGCTGAGTTCAGATCAGACTGTAAACATTTTGTCCTTGGAGACTTGAAACATTTCAGGAATCCACACTTCCCTCTTCTCTTCTCTTCCCACAAAACATTTGAACAGATTTGAAAAACCTGCATTCAGTCAACCAGGACAACATCGAAACTGTAGATTTCACCAAGTGTCCAAATATGACGTTTACTGTAGCCTCTTCCCCATCCCAGTAACCATAGTAACCTCCAGGTGATGTGCAGGTTGAGGCGTTGCAGGCAGAGATCTCAGCGGTGGCAAAGAGGCTCCGATACGAAGTTTCAGTCCGAGCGAGGGAGAGAGGCTGGACAGAGAAACAGAGCCGGTAAGAAAACAACACAAACAAACAACAAACAAGCAGTTGTGTTTGTCCTGTTGATACATTTTAAACATGTTGTTGTTTCATTTGTTAAAGTGAAACTGACAGGAAGTTTCGGCTCAAAGACTGAAACAATGACGGAAAGATGAAGCAGTTAGAGATCAAACTGCACTCACACGCCCTCAGTCAGTGACACAATACAACCGTGTTTCAGTGCATACAAACGGCTCAGAGGGCCTGAACCAGTTTGTTCCGGTTCTGTATGTAGCTCCTTGTTAAAAGAAAACCTCTCGGAGGGACACAGAGACGATGCTGACGTCTGTCTGAAGCAGCGGCTGAAACACAAGAACCTTGTGTCGTCACTGGATCCAAAGGGATCAAACTCGTTACAGGTGGCTACTTGTGGACAAAAAACAATCACATCACGCCGCTCTGTTCTCTCTGGGGTTTCTTTTCAGGTTCCACTTTCAGAAGAACCTACGTCATTTTGTTTCTCAGCTCTACATCAGGGACAACTGTCACCCGTTCAAAGCCAGCCTGCTGGTGTGGGTGCAGCTTCCCCTGTGGATCGGCCTCTCTCTGGCCCTCCGAAACCTGAGTCTGAACCAGTCCAGTAAGTTTTCACTGACCCTGGATCAGTCCTGGACTGAGACTTTCTTCCATCAAGTAACAGGAAACTGTGTTTTCTGCAGCAATGCAGTCTGATCTCGCAGCAGGGGGCGCTCTCTGGTTCCATGACCTCACTTTACCTGACTCAACCTGGATCCTACCTGTCTGCCTTGGACTCACCAACCTGCTCATCGTAGAGGTCAGTCTGTTCAGCAGATGGGGAATCACCTGACTTGATGACATCATTCAAGTTAACCCTCTTCTTCCTCTTCTTCAGGTGTTTTCTCTTCAGAGAGTCAACCCGTCTCGTTTTCAGAGGTTTGTGACGAATTCCATCCGAGCATTCTCAGTGTTGATGATTCCCATCGCGGCCTCAGTCCCCTCTGTGAGTTTTTGTCATATTGAGATATGAAATGGAATCAGAGCAGCTGATTGGTTGTTTGGAGAGTGACATCAGCTTCAGGTGCAAACAGAAGGGATGCAAAGTTTTCAAACTTGTGCACATTTCATGTTCAGATCTGTTTGGCTGATGAGTCTCTGAGTTTGCCCTGAACAAGTCCTCTCGAGTTCTGTCAAAGTTCACACATTCCTGTCAGCATCACGTGTTCATCACATTCAACACATACAGACACGTTTAATCTGCCTGAGATCAAAAGACCTGCAGCTGCAACTCTGAAAACAACGTTTGTGCTGCAGTGACGGACACCTGAACCGGCACTCGCTCCACATTCTGTCCAGTGTGATCAGGTTTAAGATGCTCCTCCTCCTGCAGGTTTCACGTCTATGTGTCCACATGTCCACCATCAGGGTCACGTGTTCACGAGTTCATGTGTTCATGCAGGCGTTTTCAGTACATGAGTACAGACTTATTATTCATGTTGCATATCAGCAACTAAATAAAATTTCTTAACTCTTGATTTTGCTGAAGCAGTGAGTGAATCCACAATCACATCCATTTTCTTTTCTGTTATTTCATGTTGTCGTATTTTGATGTTTGTTGTCTTTGTTTACTGATCAGAATTTTTCATGATTTATTTCAGACCAGCTGCTCTGATTCTCTAACACCAGTTTGTCTTTTCATCCCAGTCCATGGCTCTGTACTGGTTCATCTCCAGTCTGGTGGGTTTCAGTCACAACCTCCTCCTTCGTTCTCCTACGATTCACAAAATCCTCAAACTGCAAACTCAGCCGTCAGACTCTCCGTACAGAGACCTGCTGTCTGCATTCATCACTAAGTACTGCAAGTAATTACAGAGAGTACTGCAAGTACTCACTGATGGTGTCTGGCGTCTTTGTGCAACAACAGATTCCAGCAGATAAGAGAAGATGTGAGCTGATCAACATATTGATAACCTTAAACAGCAGCAGCTGCCCTGGGACTTCTTTCACCCTGAGTTTGGCCTCTCAGGCACGTACAGTCTGAATACTTCATCTGTAGTTGAGTCGTGTGGATACTGTTGGTCCTCCTGTGAAGACTTAAAACTATTGACAGTGTTTGCAGAAATGTTTGTTTTCCTGCTTGAACATTAAACTTTCATTAAACACCAAAACTGAACCATTAACTGTCATTTGTACTGAAAAAGCTAAACTGTTACATGTATTGATGTTGAATTCTCTCAGTAGTCAAATCGAGTTCTGTGTGAACTAAACGCAGCTTAAACAATAACAGGAAGAATGAATGTGACCTCTAACTCTGGAACATTTCCTGTCTGTAAGTTTCCCACCGAGCAGCAGACACTCAGCGACAAACTGAAACCGTCTGAACGCATCCGAAATGTTCAGTTTCCAAAGGATTTGACTTTTCTTATTGGAAATAAATCGTTCACATGATAAAGATCACACGGGGGACTGGTTTGAATGGTTTCATATGTTGGTATGTGTGGATAAGAATGGGTGCATTTATTGATCTTTACTGATCTTGTTCTCAGTGGCTGATATTCAAACTGATGTCAGATTGAACAGAGAGGAATAATTAAACTTTTGACTTTTTGTTTGAATACATTTTTTGTGTTAAGAGCACATTTTGATCTCACAACACCTCATTAGGCCAGATCGATCCGGTCAATGGCTGTGCTGAAACTGGTGGAAGTAAATCCATAAACTGGTGTTTTGTTTGGTTGGTTGGTTTTTGTTGTTGTTGTTGCTTTAGGGGTTTTTTTGTTTTGTTTTGTTTAGTTTTAGTTTTTTTCTCCCCATGAGGATCAGTTGAACCGGAGTGCAAACAAACAATAGTTAAGATGAAATCCCTGAGTGAAGACTTTTCGTCCGTCAGTCTGTAGTTTTTTATTCTAAGGTTTTTAAGGCCCTGGCTGCTCCTCAACGCGCTGACAGCCGCTCTGGGATCAGTTCTTGGCGTCTGAGGCGGAGTCAGTCTCATGAACAGCTCACCGCATCTCATCGTGTTCACACTGTGACACTGTTCACGGCTCAGTCCGCATCGAAGATCCCAATCAGAACATCATGAAGGCTTTCACGGTCTTTCTGTCTGTGGTTCCGCTCCTGTCGCTCCTCTCGCTCTGTGTCTCGGCGGGTCCGGGCTGCGGGCCGTGTGACCCGGCTCAGTGCGCTCCTCTCCCGGCGGAAGGCTGCCCCGCCGGCTCTCAGCTGGACTCCTGCAGCTGCTGCTCAGTGTGCGCCGCCGCGGAGGGAGAGCTGTGTGGCGGCAGACGCGCGGCAGCGCGCCGCTGCGGCCCCGGGCTGGAGTGCGTCAAAAGCGATGAGGATAAAAAGAACAAACTGGGAGTCTGCGTCTGTAAGAGCAACTACGATGTCTGCGGAACCGACGGCGTGACGTACAAGAGCGGCTGCGCACTGAGGAGCGCCAGCCTGAAAGTCGAAGCAGAGGGCAAAGAGCCAATCAACGTCCAGAACAAGGGTCGCTGCGCCACAGGTGAGTGTGAGATACTCTGACAGGTAGCCTAAAACAACAACAACAACAACAACAACAATTAAAAGGTTCACGCTTGGGCCCATATTAGAACTGCAACAATAGCCCGTATCCGTGAAATACACCTAGGCTGCATATTTACATATATAGGCGATGACAAAAACATATATAATATATCCAAAATTACATGTAAGCTAATAGGTTACTTGTTCCCTCAAGAAAATTGTTTTGTGTACACAAGGAAAAAAAAAACCTTTCCGGACTTCAGGGGCTCCGTAAACAACTGTTTCATTCAGTCATGAGTTTCAGTTTACCCTTAATCGACTTAATTAGTCAGTGTGAGGAAGTTTAATCTTCACAGATCCTGTTGGCCTCTTCTTCAGACAACAACAAACAACATCAGACACAACAACAACAACAATGCAGCAGCACAAACTGAATTTTCTCTGACTAAACTCTGAGGGACTGAAACAATCATTTGATCTGATGTAAAACAGAATAAAAGGGGTGGTCATCAGTTTACATTTTCACTTTCAGTCACCAATATTTTCAGTGTTTTTTTGCTACAGCAAAGTTCTCTGAGTCTAACAGTAAAAGACAGTGAGTGATGATAATCCACCTTCATCCCTCTGAAAACAGAATTCCTTTCTACATGCACATCCACACTGAGCGCGCTCAGAACAAACGAAATTCCTCTGAGGGCACCAAGGATTTACTGTGACGGATTCCTGCAACTTGTTTCATCCTGTTTCTGCCTGATGTGGAAACTTCATGTAAATGATCTTAAATGTAACTTTGACCTGTCTGTCTGTCTGTCTGTCTGTGTCTGTCTCTCTGTCTGCAGCTCCAGTCATTGTCACCCCTCCAGGTGAGGTCTACAACGTGAGTGGCTCTCAGGTGTACCTGAGCTGTGAGGCGGTGGGTGTGCCCACACCTGTCCTCACCTGGAAGAAGGTGAGTTTCTCTGTCATCGCTCTCAGCAGCTCATCTTTCACATGCGGATTCTGTCAACCAAGTTTCAGGTGGTTTGAAATAAAATGTCTGCTCTCTGTCTGAAATTTGATGTATGAATAATATCTTAGGAATTTTTAGGAGAACTAATGAAATTCTAAAAAACTAAAATGGGATTTCTCCGGGCTGCAGCATCACAGCTCTCCACCCTTCTTCCTGTTTCCTGCCTCTGTTTGAAGAAACAATGAGCCTGCTGAGCTCCACCTGAAAATGTGAAACAGGAAATTATTCTGTAAAAGAAGTTAAACTGTTTCTCTGCTGAGAAACTTCACGGTTAAACTGCAGCAGAAGAGGAGTGGAGACAGACAGATGTGTGATATTTCAGTATGATGATGAAATCTGCAGGTTTGAAACAAGCAGACAAGCAATAAACAAGCCTCGTCAGAGAGAAGACGCAGACGAAGGTTTTTGGTTTCTGTCTTGAATGTAAACTTCAGTCTCAGGTGTCACCTGAAACACAAATCTAAAAACATATCTCCAAACATCGATGCTTTTTAGTGAATATTCATAGAACTTCTTCACTTGCACATGGGACATATTTTTGTAAGTGCAGCCTCAGGTGTTCGGCTGTCTGTCAGCAGCTCCACTTTGTCTCTGCTCATCCACATTTGTTGACTTCGGATTGAATTTTCCCTGCAGACAGAAGAGCAAGCTGCAGCCTGTTCCTGAATCACACATGGAGTCAGTTTTGCTCCTCTTTTCCACAGAGCCAGTGAATGCACAAAAACAAAACAGACTCGAGTCGAGACGGCTGCAGCGTGGACACACAACAGACAAACACATTCTCATCATGTCCTCTGATGTCTGTGTGCCGGCTGAAATACACTTTGTGTGATAACACACAATTCCTGACTGTTTTCAGCCTCACGGAAAAAGAAAACACACTTTCCTCTTTTGTTTTTCTTCCTGTGAAATAATTTGTAGTTTAACTTTAGACCTGCACAAATATTTATTCTGTTTTATTATCATCAAGTTTGCAGAAATGCAGGCGGTTGTAGAATGATAATGATGATGATGATTGTGGTGATGAAGATAATGCTGGGATTTCTTCTTTCAGGTTCTAAGTGGGAAGAAGAGGATGGAGCTTCTTCCTGGAGACAGAGACAACCTGGCAATTCAGACAAGAGGAGGACCAGAGAAACACGAAGTGACTGGCTGGGTGCTGGTGAGCGCTCCACCCTCATTCACACAAACACACAAAGAGAAACAGGAAGTGACACACACCGTACATGAATGGATGCTCATGTTAATAACTATGGATATAAACACAATCTCAGACTCTTTGCTTTATCAATCCACGTGTACAGAGTCAAGCCAACATGAGTGTCCGTCTCGCTGTACTGTCTGACTTCCTACCGGCATCATCTGAAGATGAAATATCTGTGAACTCCTCACAAATGAAAAGTTTCATGTCAAAACAGCTTCAGTAATTTCCTCAAACAGCTGTTCACTGCAATTTCTGGGGACAAAGTGCATTTGTTGGACACTGTGTTCAGAAGCAGATTAATCCACATTTGGTGCTCCAGTGTTTGTGGCAGCAGGACAGTGTGTGTGAGTGTGTGTGAGTTTGTGTCAAAATAAAACAATGTGTGTGTTTATTGTAATAGAAGAACATGTCAGCTGGTGCCAGCATGGCTCATCCATGTTTTAATAATGACGCTCTATGGCACAGTTAAAGGAGATACATCAGGCTTTTTTTAAAGTCATTGTGTTTTCAGGTAAAGTTTCTGTCCAGGTACATAGAGGATGAGCAAGGGGGACGTTACTTTTGAGCAGCTGCAGCCCAAAAACACAACATGGACTTAATGAACTTATTTGTTCTACACAACACTGAACTCGGAATTGTGACATATTTTGTATCTTTAATGTGGGAAATAAAGTGTCACCAACACTGACAACAAAGCTGCCAGTACCAGGAAGTGATGTCATGGCTAACACTGTCAGTTGGACCAATCAACCGTACTGATAGTGTTTTTATTTCAGATTTCCCCCCTAACCAAAGAAGAAGAGGGATCATATGAGTGTCATGCCACCAACTCTAAAGGAGAAGCCTCAGCTGTTGGAGCGATTCACCTGGTCAAATCCATTGATGACATCATCATCAAGAAAGGTAATGACAACGACTCCAACATTCCTATCAACAAACACCAAAAAACAGAGCCTAATGATTTTTCCGTGCCATAAACGCAGCTCTCTTTGAACCCTGGATCACCGTGGTAACTAAAGCTGCAGACCGAACCTGCCCCAGACCAGGTTATGTTCACTATTCCAGTTTAAAATCAGCTGAAAACCCTTTGACTGATCAATGCTGTTTGAAAGAGACGATCTATGACCAATCGACGAGTCTCAGCTGAGAAAAAAATGTCAGAATGCTGAGCCACGATGTGACCTCAGCAATGCGAGTGAATGAAGCCCTAACCACCGTGGTAATACCTTTATTTTTCTGATTTAAGCCTGCTCACACCGAGAAAGTCTGGCTCTTTCAAACTCGCTTCACAGTGAACTTGTAGACACGATCTTCAGTCTAACTTCAAGTATTCTCAGGTGCATGCAGCGGCTGACCCTGACCCTTGGTTGAACAGCTTTGTCCTAACTTTGAGTCCTTTTACTGTTAATTTGTACAATAATCAGCAAACATTCAAGAGTTTGTTGGAGCCATTTTTGTGTAATGTGTCCTTATTTCTGCAGGGGATTTCCCAAACAGCCTACTTTGTGGCAAAATATTGAACAAATCAATGAGTCTGATAAATTAAAATCAATGACAGGCGAGTTTGTTCTGTTCACTTCATGTTCAAACCTTCATGTTGCTGAACGGTGTGGGCGTCAAGCAGGTGATTTACAGCTCAGACCATCCATTAAAAACCTTTAACTCCTCTTCTGACTGATGATGTCATTTCCTTTCAGTGACAAAGGAAGATGAACTGTGACCAGCTGATCGGAGCATCGCCACAGCAAACAGCTGAAGATGATTTTGTTACTGAAATTATCAGATTTTTCTTTTCAAGTACTTCTGAATTTAAAAAAAGACTTAAGGTGAAATGTAAGTTTTAAGGCTTTAAGAGTTTCATGATTTAGTTGTACACATCTTAGACACAAAAGTCCTTTTATTTACTTTCTTGTTAAGTCTTTCAGCTTTTCTTATTCAAACGTTTTATATCTTTATGATTTACTAATTTTCTGGGCATTAATTTTAGTCAGTCAGGTCATTATTTTGGGAAGACGTAACCACATCAATAATGCTGACATCTTTCACATTAAAAGTTCAATAGACAAAAAAAAAAAAGGATTCATTCATTATAACACTGTTGTTAATTATATTGAAATTCTTTATTCTAACCCTAACCGTATAGATGTCCATCTGTTTTTCAAGGGGGTTCTCTAATCACTTCATCATTATTTCTCATGCACATTAAATTAGTGAAATGAGACAGATTTTCAACTGTTTTCAGATTGGTTTACTGAAAAGTCTTCATTGATTATCAGTCTTTAATATTTGTTTGACAATAAACTCTTTTCTCTCAGAGCTTTACAGATTGTTTTTCTGTTACCTTAATAAATCATGAAATATTTATTCATTTCTCATCCAGTTTTGGAATTTGAAAGAGTTCTTTGCAGGAGACATTTGAGGAAGCGTCACATAGTTCACTGTGTTTTTATTGGCTCAGACGCTGCCGATACCTCTGCCTGACCTTTGACTCTGTTTTCCACAGTTTGAACCCTTCAGGAGGTCTGGTGCTAAATTTATGCTTCCTCACTTCCTCTCTCCTCCTGAAAATCATTCTCTCCTGCAAACGTGGAGGATTCCTTAATGCACCTCTAGGAGATGAGAGGAGGCGACTGGAGCACCTCATACGTAAACTAGTAGAGCTGACATGTCCCTCCAACCCAAAACAAACAAACAAACAAACAAACAAAACAACAACAAAACAATGCTGGTCAAACACAGGAAGAAAAATGCAAGACAAAAGCTTGTATTATTGATCTACATATCAGAAAAGGCCCACAGATGTTAACCCTGAAATCCAACAGACATTTTTGTGTTGCTCAACACTCCGATATCTGAACCGATCCAATGTTAATATTCAAGACTACAGCTGATATTTGCTGTTTAAAATCTGATATGTTTGATCTCTCTGACTTATGTCACCTTTAGCCACAAAAATGTATTCTGTTAACAAATACATGAGACCAATAAATCAGAAACTCCAGTAAAACTGAAGGCCTGACATTGTGTTGATCTCAGGAGCCTTCAGGCAGGTCATTCTTTTGGAATTCATCGTGCCTTGGAAGGACCACATCAAGGAATCTGAAGGCAAACTACACTGAGACGGAGGAAAAGTGCTGAAGCAACAGGTGGGTTTGAGTCCACTGAGGTGAGATGCAAAGGGCACACAGGCCAGTCCTTCTGCAGTCTGTATGCTGGGCATCACAGGGGGCAGTATTCCAATGGCTGCTGTGTTGGCCCCCAAGGCAAAAAAAAAAAAAAAAAAAAATTAATTCAAAGCGCTTCCCATAGGCATGAACATAGAGTAAAAGAACATACATGACAACATGACGACCTGAGCCACAAACATCA
>JAQLOL010000157.1:0-15949 GCA_029783665.1 Naso thynnoides
TTGAATATAATAAGATATAACCAGAATATAAATAAAAAATTCTATTAGGCCTGTTGCTTTCATTGTATACTTAATATTTAGTAGGTCCTATCTCCAAAGTAATCAAAGTATCAAAATTTTACATTATTTAAAAAATATGTACAGGAGGCATTCATACATCGGGTTACATCGCTATTAATTAGGGGGCTAACCCTAACCCTAACCCTAACCTGATGTGTGAATGCCTTTTGAAGTTGTCATAGATGTATTACGAACACCTTATAAAAGGTCTTATGAAGGCGTTATGCACTAACCCGTCCAGTAAAGTGTGACCATTCCATTGAACTGTTTCATAGTCCTTCCGACCTGTTGCAGCTTTTTGGACACTTAAATATAGCAGAGCAAGGGTGTAGGTTTGATTTTGACATTTGTAGGGACAGAAATGGAGGAGGTAGGAGGGGATGCAACCCCGGCTGGAAGCTGACGTATTCCACAGATCGACTTCCAACCGCCAGGCCTATTTCATGCCATCTTGAGCCTTAATTTATAGATAGTTATGGTAGCCACACAGGTAGAACACAGAGCAGGCCCTACAGAGGCAGGCACTTGTACTTGTTTTCTGCTGTAAAAAGTAATAATTTTTGTGGTTAAAAGACATATTCAGTTCATATTTTTTGTCTTTGTGAAGCAATAGCAATTTTATCTATAAAGCACATTTCATTACAGGTAAGCTCAGTGTGCTTTACGTAAAGAGTAAAAACATAGAAATACAGGAATTAGCATCATTATTTTAACAATCATGATTACAATACAGAGATTAAATCAATAAAACACACACTCCATGTACATCAGACAAGTAATAGCACTGACACAGAGAGAGAGAGAGAGAAAAAAAGAGAGAGTAACTATTCTATGGCTGGGAAAGGTTTTAATTTGAACTTTAAAAGTAGAGACAGTTGTGATGGGCCTTAGGTCATCAAGTAGTTTGTTCTAGAGCAAAGGACCACATGTTATCTAGTTCTGGGTACAAGCAGTGTGGCTTTTACACCAAAATATAAAACAATAGGTGAGACATCCTCCCACATTCACACCAACACTCAGCAGGCGAGAAACAGAATTGTGGTAGGCTGTAGCAGACGTTGTGAGCAGCTCTGCAGATTTTTTTTTTCTTTGCATTAAACACCATTGAAGTCAGCATTTCCAGTGTCATTGAAAGTTACTGTGCATTGAAAAACGGCAAATTTAAGATAATAATGAGAACCAGTATGAGCAGAAGGGGGTCAGTGTAAAATAATCAGCAACATATTACTGCCTGTATTGACCAATTTCTCTAAAAATCTTACCAAGTATGGTAATATTTTATACACTTACAGTTATATTTAATCCTTTAAATAATGTTCGTAAAGCAACTATATTGTTCTTACAAAGAAATAGGTCCTCCTGCAGTCTAGCATAGTGGAAGGCAGTTGCTGTTCAATTAACTAGCTAATGCAAATGCCTAATACTTTCAATTCTTTATTGATTTTTAAAATGTGGACACAACAACAGTTTTTGAGAGATTTTTAATATTTTGATATTAGGAGCACACACACCAGACGATTAGTGAGGACAAAGCACCACACACTTGGTGTTTGTACTAAAGTATTTCAGAGTTGCGATTTCAGGGCTGTGGAAGCTGACAGAAACTCGCACGATCCAATGAGGCCTCAGAGAGAAACAAATATAGAAGAAGCCTGTTACAACTTGTTGAACTTGTTTGTGCTTTTTTTCATGGAAAAACAAAGAAAGAGAAAAATAATTGTGTTTGCAGCGCGAGCCGAAGGCAAATTTGAAATTAATTTCATTTAGTCTGAAACAAGGTTATTCAAGTTGATGCTGCAGGCTAACAAGACTGCTTCGTGCAGCTGGATTCACTTCCTGATCAGCTGGTTCATTAGGTTTCACCTCAATATCCTTTTTAAGTTCCTTCAGACGAAGTTGTGTTTGTGAGTCAAAGAGTGAGAGATACAAAATGTACATACACAATGGCTATTGTGGCAGGCAACCACAAATAAATGAGCATATGAGAAACCCTGCTGTAGTTTCTAAATGAAGTTAAGAGATGACAAGGCCAAAGATTTATTAATCCAAAGTTCAACAAATGGGAGACAGTATGATCAGTTTTTGCAAACAAACAAACAAAACCCAAACTTCCTTGACCAACCTGCCAGTATACGCTTTAATCATTAACCATGTTTGCACTGTTTAATGTTTACATAATGTAATTCCATTGTTTATGTTTATGGGCTGTATTCTAAATTTAACTAATGATCTCTCTGGTTTCTGCAGGCTTCTTTCATTATCATTTTATCAAAATACATATTGTAAGAAATATCACGATTGATCATATTATGACCATATTGTTTGTCATATCGACCAGTCCTATTGTGCAAACAAAATTGTGCACAATTTGAATTGCACATTCAATGTATTGTATCCCTGTTTATCACTCACCTTTTTTTATTGTAGAGACTGAAATGAAGAGGTTGCCCTTGCCAGGCTATCATGCACCTGTGCGGATTCTTCTGAATGGAGAAGCAGACACTGTCACAACTGTTGGACAAAATCACCTGTTTTCATTCAACTTTCAAAAACCTCAGATGGTAGTAAACATTTCCAGTGTTTGATCATATAACTCAAGCCATAAGTAAATATCCAGAGTCTGCAATCAAATAACTCTATAAATACTTAGTAACGTGTTGAACGTGGTAAAATTTTTATCTTCACAGAAACCTGTGGCACAAACGGTGTTGTGGAAAGAATGTAGCGACAGTGCACAACAAAGAGTAAGCAGTGATTTGATAGTTACTTAATAGCAAACAGCAAACCATTTGGTAAACAAAATCACATTTCACTGAAATATCACAAACATTCGTGCTCTTCTCAATTAGGATTGCAACTATAATATCACTGCGGTCCACGAGACGGAAGAATCCAACCATGTCTTTTTGTGTGGAACCAACGGCAGGGGAACCTTGTGCTGTAACATGGTAGGACACTGCAATGACACACAAAGCATACATTTTATGACCCCACAGGATTATAATTATGAAATAGCATAGCCTACTGTAAGCTCTTTTAGATATGATGGTGTCTGACCATTAAGCACTTTGTAGGAGAGAGGATTAAATATTGATTTGTAGTCTAGATTTAACAGGTAGCCAGTGCAGAGGGACTTACCTGGGAGAAATATGATCTCTTATACTAGTGTTGAGTCTTAAAAGATTCTTTCGTCCAGTCTTACAATGAGGACTTGCAATAGTCCAGCCTGCAAGTAACAAATGCATGGACTAGTTTTTCTGCAACTTTTGGACAGAAGATGTGCCTGATTTTTTTGCAATGTTGCGAAGATGAAAAGGTCAGTCGTACAAATTTGTGCAATGTGTAAGTTAAGGAATATATCTTAATCAAAGGTAGCTCTTAGATTTCTTACAGTGTTGCGGGAGGATGTTTTAATGCCATCCAGATTAGGTAAATTATCAGATAATGTGATTTTAAAATGCAATAGTTCACCGGAGAATTATATTTTGTATATTGATTAGCCTACCCACACAGATGTCTTGAATTGAAGACCTTTTTATTATTTCCAGTATTCCTCCATGGTAAACAGAATCAAAAAATGCGAGCCACTCCCTTTTGCTGCTAGAAAGCTAAAAAAAACCCAACACATCCAATTCAATGCTTTGTGTTGCGTTAGTTAGGGTTATTTTAAACATTCGCTTACAATTTTGGGACTACTTTTAGTATCTTTTTAAGATGGCTAGTGCAGCAAGAGAGGAGTTTCTGCAGTTTTTGGTGGACCCATATTTATTCAATCCAGAGTATACCAGTGTTTAGAAATAACCTGCGACTCAAAATGTTGAGAACTGGACGTGTTGGATTTAGTAGCTTTCTAGCTGAAATGAAAGTGCTTTGGAAGAACTGAGCTACAAAATGATGAGAAGACTTGGATTGTACCTCACAAAGCTGTTGAGTGTTTCGGATGGATGTTTTTAGATAGTTTTGATGTTTTGAAAGTGTATCTCCATAGGTTGCCAGCAAAAGTGAGTGGCTAGCATTGTTGGAATCATATGTTTACCATAGAGGAACACTGGAAAAGAAAAAAAGTTAAAAAAAATAGAGGTGAGTAATTGATATACAAAAAAATAATTTTGTGGTGAACTATTGCTTTAAGTTAAGAGGGTAGAAGAAGAAAATGCAGGTCATCAAGGTCTTTACATCCAGAGGACATGCTCGATTCTAATTAACTGATTGTTTTGTTGATTAATATTATTAGGTATTATCTGCCTTCCTAAGATAAGCCTTGTCTTGTGTTTATTTAAATCAACCCTCTGTTGCTGTTACAAGAAATACAAATACATTTTAACGCAGCTTATTTAAGATTTTGTTTTACATGTACCGTAATGTTAAGTGTGGATAAACACGGAATGCAAAAGCTTTAAATCTCATGTGTGCTATAATTGGTGCAGAGAAGGAGCAGTGATGGACATTTTAGGATCTAATGTGTTTTCTTATAGACTTTATCAGAACAGTCATCTATGTGCAGTCCCTCTAAAAAAATGACAAGCATACAAGACAGCATAAGGAGTTTTGTCATAAAGGAAGGGGAACCGTCTGTTTTTGTGGGTGAGTTTATGTAAACAGGAATTTTTGCAGATTCACCAGCCTATCATAATGACTTCTTTGCCTTTTTCTCTGGGAAGTGTTTCCTGATGATAAGCCCTATTTGTTTTCTAACCTCCCCTGCACAATCCATGTTATTTTTGTGCTTTCAGTACTTTTTTGTGCCAAATAAGTAAACTAAACTAAACAGAACATCTGTGCTCTTGTTGGCACTTTTAATCATCTTTGCTCATCTCAACACTGTAAAGCTTATGCTTCTTTCTTTCTTACTGTTTGCTCATAATAAAGTTGTGCTGGTGCTTCCTGCTTGTACCCACTCATCCATTCAGACTCCAGTCTTTCCACTGGCATCAAAGCAGATGCTTTCTGCAAGCCAAAGGCACAGTGATGCTGCTGTGATACCTTTTATAAGTTGTAATAATTTATTCTGTCTTTGCAGAATCAGGAGAAAGTGTGGACCTCTACATTACATACTCTGGATCTGGAGACTATGTTGGCATTCACAAGTTTGGGAGGAAACGAGTTTGACCAGCACCAAACCAACATAAAGGTATCTGAAAGGAGCAATAGTCTTTTCAAGGACCTGACAAGTTTTGTTAGATGCTGTTCCCTTTAGCATTTGTATGTCTTGTGGCAATAGAGACATGTAATTGCTTTGTTTTTCTGCCTGTAGAGCAGCACTATGTTGGCTTAGTGCTCAGCAAGCAAAAAGATCACCTGCAGGACAAAGTTTATGCCTTCTACAAGGAGAAAAACGGAGACACAAGCATGTACAGTGAAATGTGGTTTCCTTTTGTGAGTCAGGTTTGCATGGTAAGGCCTGCATAATTAAGAAACTAAGAATAAACATCTTTCAACATTTTATAAAGCCTGTATGAGTAAATGCATATTTTAGCATCAGATATTTGCACAAAGTACTCGCTGTGAATAAGAAGCATAATTATATCCATTGGATATATCATACATAAACATTATGAAGGTGTGACTGATCCTTTTGCTGCATTGCTTGTAGGCAGATGAGGGTGGTCCCAAGAACAGCCTGCAGTTTATGTGGACGTCTCAGATGAATGCAAGACTCTTCTGTGGAGACCTGGACAGCAAACAATACTTCTCTGAGCTGATAGATGTGGCTGCAGTGCATGAAGACCGGTGGCAGGATACAAGGGTTTATGCACTTTTCAGAAATGAATGGTAGGACTCCATTCTCATATATGCCTTCAACCAATGGTGGAATTCCAAGTTTGAATCAAGCTGGGGGAAATAGGGTTATCTAAAACCTTAAGTACAGCATAAGTACTCAAATATTTTAAAAACTCAGGCAGTTGCGTAATTAAATGGTGTGTCTTGTTAAACTTGAACATTGCCTCTGTTACTTGACTTTGGATTGTTTTCAATATCATGAGACTTAGCTCAGCCACACTGAGGACAGATGAAAACCAGAATGACTTGTTTTATTTTCCTCAAATAGAACCACAGTAACTTGATTTTTTTGCTAAATCAAAGTATACAACTTCAAACTACCATGTGAAGGGACTACAAACAAATGATTGTTTAATAGGGCAAGAGAAACATCAGCTGGCAAAACAGACACACTGTTAATCACCCTCCCTGTGGCTTCTGTCTCTTAGCTTTGTGCTTTGTGTGTTCAATTCCTCTTGTTGTTTTTTGGGCTTCAGTTCTTTCTAAAACCCTGTCCCCTCTGATAAGCAGTTTCTGTTACTTTTTTATCTTGTTTTCAATCTGTGTCTCTCTGCAGGGGCATGAGTGCTGTGTGTGTCTACACGATGGAAGACATTGACCACATCTTCCAGACTTCCCCATTTAAAGGTGACCAAGGGGACAGGGGGAGAAAGGTGGGTGTCATTCAGATTGACCTGAGGTGGAAAAGGTAACAACTTGTCTCAAAATGATTCTTGCCATTAATATGTGATTTTTTTTAAACCATGTACAAAGAACAATAATAATGATGATGTAATGACAAGGTAGAGGATGCAACTAATCCCTAGTAGTAGACATGATTCCCATACAACCCTACTGGAGCAAAAGACACTCTGGTCCAACACTACACCATTTCATCCTGGTTTTAATGCCAGTGTTAATCTAAATTTGATGCCTGCAGCCATTAAAAACATTCCCAAGACCACTTTTTGAGTCTGTTTTAACGTTATCTTTTATCTGCTGGTTTGGGTCACTCAGGCTGGAATGATTAGTTAAGTTGTGTGGCATAATCACTGGGAAAAATCTGTCTGAACTCTCCCTCATTTACGGAGCTAGAGCCACTAAAAAAGCTCAGTCCATTCTTGCAGACCAGTCACCCCTGTTCGGTGAGTATAAGCTGTTGCCATCTGGTTGCAGGTATATGATGCCAAGGTGTAAGACCTTAAGAGTGAAAAACTCATTCATCCCTGCGACCACTGGCCTCATTAATTGCATCATGTCTTTTTGTTTACATGTTGTGTGGGTTGAACTCCGAGTGAGGCTTGAACTTATTTATTTATCGTTTTTTATTCTCTGTTGGCTATGCAATGAATTGCACCACAGGGATTAAAGTTTACGTTGACCTTGACCTTTTACAGGGTTCTTCTTTTAAAACAAGTCAGCTGGAAACATGAAAAACAAAACAAAGGTTTGGTCACAAACTCAAGGTAACAAAAGCCTCATTTGCTAGCAAGCTACAGCTGATAGAATCTGTCTGCAGTAGCTTTCATTCGCATCTGACAAATTCGATTGTTGCCATTTTAAAATGAAAAGAATGTCTTAAATCAAGAAGCCATCGGTAAAAAAGACTTTTGGATGGTAAATCAGCCACAATCACTATTACACAGTGTCTGTGTGCCATTTGTGAACAGAGACCTCGTCGGTCAGTGTGCAAAAGAAGTTAAATCATACTTCTTTCTCTTCAGTGTGTTTCAGATAGTACAAAGATTCCTGTAAAAACCCTGAAGATGATCGAGAAGACTTCAGAGATGGAGAAATGGGTCCTACCTGAGAGCAACACTGGGCCGCTTCTCTTAAATCACCACAACTACACTCACATCTACATCGACAGTTCCCAGCACAAGAGGAACAATTCACATCCAGTTCTGTTTCTGTCTCGAAGTGAGTATTTCAGTTACATGAATCCGAGAAGTTGATAAGTGTGTACTTCACTTTAATAGGTTCCTTTTAAATAGTTTGATGTTGAAGAAGCATCTTTTTGTTCTGCATTTTACTGTTTTTTTCCACTATTTAGAACAACTCTATTGTTAATCTCACAATAAAATTGTGTTAAATACTATAAGTGCTGTAGGAGTTTGAATTCTTCAGACTTTTTCCTTTCTTCATGCAACTGATGTTTGTGCTAGAAACACCTACTTTGACCACTGCTCAAAAGGCTTTTTGTTTTGGTATGATGTTCTTTGGTCATTACCCAAAACATAATGTGAAACTATCTCACATGGAATGTGTTTGTTGGTTTTTTTAAAAATTTTCCCTCATGATTTGATTACTAATATTAAAACAAAAGGAGATAAAGAGATGTGGTCACTGAGTCACGCTGTTGTCAGTCATGAGTCAAATTACGGTTGAGTTTGGCCTGTCAGTACATGATGTGAGTCCCGTGTTGATGTGAATGCAAAGACGTCCGCCATCTTGGACAGCTAGCTGCGGCTACACTACTTGAACAAGTCACATGTGGTTATTAAATGCTAATGGTAATGTTACTGATTTATTTTTTACTTTTTCTAACTTTATGACTATTTTAGGATTTCAAGTTGAGTTGGCTGCAAAGACGTGTTTTTGTAAACTGGATTTTAACTGTTGATATTTAATTTATTTGCCAGTTACGTTAGCTGAAGCAGTGTTAGCTGCTAACATTATGCTGCACTAGCTAACTGGCCACCACAATTTGAAATTGCAATATGTATGCTGTTTGTAGCGCTGGACCCAGTTCTGGCTAGCGCTAACCACAAAGCAAGAGCTAGCCCTATCCAAGCAAGCAATCGTGTTAGCACAAGCAGTCCTGTTAGCTGGCCAGTGCTAGCATTCTTGCTGACTAAGTTAGTATGACCTTAGCATTTCCATTCACTTATGATGTAGTTTCTGATTTAGAACATCAAACTCAGATTGTGACATGGTTTGTCCAAATGGTGAAGCCATAGCTAGCTGTCCAATAGGAAGCTAGCTGGACATCTTCTGGCATGTGCGACTCACATTGGTGTGGAACTCACATAGGGCACTGACAGAGCCACCTACAAGTTTATTATGTCCATTCTACTCTACAAGCTAATGATAAACTTTGTCCACTTTGTCAGATGTAGAAGTTTTCCGTATTCTGATGGCAAGGTTTACATAAGTTATGAGGTGACATTGTTTGTAAAAACAGGCTCTTAACAGTCCTCAATTTCTTTATCAAATTGTTTAATCATTTTTGCTGCAAGAGTCATATTAGGTGTTGAAACATGAGATATGTGAGTGGGTGTTTCGACAGATGTGCTCAGATGGGTGTGGGTATTGAGTCATTCTTTTGTTTCAGATAATGGAGGGATTCATAAAGTGATAAAGAGTGGGAGTCAGAGCTTCGTCATAGCAGAGTATCAACCATTCAGGCAAAGAGGCCACGTTCTCGACATCATCCTTCATCCTTCCACTGTGAGTAAGAGTGCAGCCTACACTGCTCATTCCACCAAGACACAAAGGTTGGATTGTGAAGGAATTTTAGTCATGTAAAAAAATGTTTATAAGAAATTTAACACTGACGATGAAGAAATAAATCCTCATACTGGCAATAAACACTTTTTTATTGCTTTATCTCATCATAAAGTAACTATTGATTTAACGATGTATTTGGTGCAGAATAATGACAGTATTTGTGTTGAGATTGGTCTCTGTTAGCCTCACTTTCACTGCGATTTCTGTCTGTCTGGTTTGATCTCCTGGAAAATAAAGGCTCCAGTTATTGCACCAAGGAAGTTCTTCCGTCATTGTAGATTTGTAACTATTAATATCAACTGACAGAAATGATCACCATTTCCTAAGTGCAGTTTCTTTTTCATCCATTATCCCTAACCGTCCTAACTGCCTATTGATTGCACTTTCTGAGGGGGGCTAAAACTAAAATGACATGATACCAACCCAGTTTGCTTTTCTCAGCACATACTAAAGAAAACTTAGCTGCTTTCATGTCTCAGCTATTGACTAAAGGAATGAACAAAGCCATGCTTCTCTTGCGATTTCTTTCTTCTTTCCCTTCACCCTGACCCCAACCGAAGCTGTAGCTACTATGTGTGAAGCATCACTTGAACTATCTCATTATTATTTCATATAAATTCATGAAATTTGACTTAAGATCTTCAACGAAAATGCTTGTGTCTTCTTTTGCATTTTCCTATCAGTGTTGCTCATGTCTTTGAGAGATTTTTGTTGCTTACAGATGCTAGACTGAGGAAAACAAGAAGTGATCTGGTTATCTTTGCGATAGCAGCGGCAGTATTAATAGTACTCAGAAATGCTCAGAAATATTTGAACTATCTTTCCTCTTTGAAGAGGAGCATGCTAGATCATCTTGAATGAAGTCTGAAGTTTTCTGAGGGTATTTATTTTAATAAAAAGGTCAGTAATGTGCTGTACAAGTAGAGAACCACTGTACTGTGTCATTGCAGAAGAAGCTTTATGTGAACTCCAGAAGTGAGCTGGTCCAAATGGATGTGGCAAACTGTAGCCACTATGGAGACAGCTGCGAGGAATGCATCATGGCCAGAGATCCCTACTGCGGCTGGAACAGAACCCACTGCACCACTTGGTCAAAGTAAGACCACCAGTCCTAATTAAGGACTACAACTTGAATTGTTGGCTGCACAACCTGTGTTGTGTAATGACAAATAAATATAAATATAGGTACATATTGAATTGCCTGCATGGCCATGTGTGTGAGAGGCAACAACCTGAGAAATCCACTCATAAAAACATAGCTCTAAGCAGTACCAGTGGTCAAAAACTTCACAGGGAGGTCCAGAATTTATATGGAAGTACATAACCACATCCGACCCAACCCTGCAGTGAGTACACAGTGGAAGTCGCATGTTAAATTTTGTAAGCATTGTGTCAACAGATCTGTTGCGTAATTAAGTACAACCTGCACCTGCTAAAGAGTCATCAATTCCAGTATGGAGTAACTCTCATAGTGATGGTGTAAATCACGTTACTTTTAAATATTTCGACATTTAACCAATAGGAATAGCTTGTCCTGTAGTCATTACCTCTCCTATTGTACAGTTAGCCAAAAACTTTTTTTTTCACAGAGTGCCAACCTGGTTCCAGCAGCTGGTCAATAATATGATGATAAAAACAGTCTTTATAAGACAGTATTTATGAAGTAAACCATCACAAGGTAACATTTTAAATCAGGTTTACTTTTTCTACATATATTACTGGGTCGGATTTTAATTTAGTCAAGATATTTTCTGAATGGATACTGAGGATAGGGGAGAGGAATGAAGATGAGTCTGTGTCAGGAGTGGCTTTGGAGGTTTCTGTTAATATCTTCATTGTTGAATATTGTTAAATATCAATGATTTTTTTGCGTTCTGTTTGAAAAAAAAAAGTTACATTACCCATAGACAGCTTTTAGTTAGTGAAGGTTTCCCATGCCTCTGTACTCAGGAGTCTAAAAATCTGAACACTCACATTCTATTTGCCACTCTCTGACCTTTCTGTCCTGATTGGTGCATTACGCTGCACTTCTTAGCAACAGGTGATGTCAGTACAAGCTGATTGCCTGTTGAAACAAGTGACGTGCCTTATGCTCCAAAAGTTCCCCCTTTGCCGACAATAGTGTCTGCAAGCGACGCCGTCAGTTGGCTTGACTCGAGCTTAGACAGACCAGGTTACTCTGCTGCAATTTTCACTGCAACTGTTTCATTCCGTTTCAAACTGGACTTAAAAAGAGAGAGCAACAACAAATGAAGTAAAATGTGAGCCGGAACAAAAGCAGTGAGAGGAGGGTGCAAAAAAATGGCTTCCCAAGGAGTCTCATGCTACGCTACAGCTAGCTTGTTTCCAAAAGTTACCCACAACAGCTTTAATTTCTGACATCAAATTCAAAATCATCAAATCAAAGAACTACCTTCAAAATTTTGCATCCAAACCTGTTTAAAACATCTGTTTCCCCAACCAAAATGATCTGAAATTCCTCTTCACACTCTACAGTTAGAATTAAGGACACAAATACAAAGGACTTAACAGCTCAAGCATAAAGAGAGAGAGAAGTAATAAACACTGCATAGCAGGGAAAAGGGTCACGTTGGTTGAGTTGCTGTCATGAGGTTTGGCAGCAACAGCAGTCATTTGACCCTCTGGCTTAACTTAAGTCTCGTTGTGTGTAATGTTGTCATTGTTGAAAAGCAAAAAGTCAGGAAGTTTGAGGAAAGTTTCTAATTGTGTTCACATTAAAACAACTTTCATCTATCAGGAAATATTATAGAAAAAAAGTACCCCGTACTCTTTGGAGGAAAGAAAAACATTTCCATCCTGTGTTTGTGAAGTAGTCCTAAGGGTTTTGTGATTCCAAAAAATGTTTCAGTCTGAGAACTTTCACTATGAGAAATTTTTACTTTCAATACAGCTTGCTTATTATAATAATGCTGTCAGAATTCTCTCATTTTCATTTTTTCAAGTGGTGCCTTTTAAAACAGGTGCAGATCCTGTGCAGCATACTATTTTTACAGTATCATTACTAACTCAACCCTCAGTCTTATCACAAGATACATACGGGTTGATTTCTCTGCAAACAGGAAGAAAGACAATTTCATAGAATAGGTCTATGAGCTAAAATTAGTAGGCTATGGTCATGATGTGTGAAGTTATGCTCCCAGCACATACATCACTTACTAACGGAAAAAGTCCCCACGACCACCATACCTCCCCCTACAACCACACAGGTTCCACAGCACACGAGCAAACACACCTCGTCTGGTGTAGTTGTATTTTTTTGACAGGTTTACTCAGTTTGCCCGTTGTCTTACAGGAGAAAATTATAGTGTTTCATTAGGCATCTTGACAGGCTGGCTGACAGAGATAAGACGAAATGTTTTTTTAATCGAGTCCAAGTCATGTGACTCAAGTCTACACCTCCAATTTACATATGTAGAATATCACTAAAAAAGAAATACTATGTTTATACACACTTCTCAAATTCATTTTGAATTGAAACTAAACAAAAACTTTGGAAAATAGAACATTGGGAGATGTACTGTATGTAGTCTTGTGGCATCAAGCCAAATGAGAGTTTGAAATCAAACTTACAATGTGTTTCCTGAATTTCATAATTATAACCTTTTCCTGTGGTTGCTGCTGTTTTGCTCTGTGTGCTCTCAAAAGGTTTATTGAGATGTTGTTGCCTTTATAATGTTTATTTGAACTCACAGAATCATATAAAGCAGTAGTAGTTTGAGTTAGTGGTGAGTGTATATCGTGATAGTTGTGAGCCTTGCGTAAAACAGTGGGTCAAGTCATCTGCATTAGCATCAGTTTGAATGTTTGGTGCACTTGCATGAGCTTGCAGGTTACCCTGTTTGTGCCAAAGGCTAACTCAGATCCTCTTTCCTTTGACAGTGGCATGGAGCAGGATGTGGCCCATGGGAACCATACTATCTGCAAGTCTGCTCTAGAGGATCAGCGCCCTCTAAAAGGTATGATGATATTTATGAGCTTAAATCATAAAAAAAACCTTATCTGTTGCTGATGCCTTACATATTTTATATGACATGTTAAACAAGAAGTTCCTCTGTTCTCGACTGGTTGTAAGTGAGCTCACAGCTATTGGTTTGACCTAGTTAACTCAAATGTTTAGAACAGGGTCAGATAAACCAATGGTGTATGTGAGTTAATGCAGTTCACACTACATGCTAACATTGTGCAACTACGATTTCCGTGCAATTGTTTAGCACAGCCGAAACTCAACTGCAGCCTAGCTGCAAGTGTGATATTTTAACATTACTTCAATTTATATTCCTGCCTCACACAGTGGACTCAAGCAAGATATTGTAACACATGGTCACACATATGATTCAAGGAATTTTGAAAGAAAATTTAAATTTTCTTTCAGCAAATTGTAAAATAATTGTTTTTTGATTTGCAGTTTTTTGTTTGTTTGTTTTGTTTTTTAAACAAATTTACATTTTAGTATTTCACAGTTATTAATTAAAAGGCCAAAAATCTATGACACTAGAAGAAGATATGTTACCATTTAAATGTGTTGTGGGTAATGTTCTTATTTGTTTTTTTCTTTTTTCTGATGGCCACTGTTGATGAAAAGCTTGATACCCTTCTTCATGTCTGTACACTAATAATGTAACTACTACCGCAACCATTTCACTTATGTTAGAATAAAGTCTGGAATTAGGGAGAAACAAATGAAAAAATATTCCTGCAAAACTACTTTAACATCAACTGATTTTTCTAATAATAGGCTGCGCGTAATAATCTGTACCTATGTCAGTGTCATCTGGCCCCTTCCCTTCTTAAAGTATTAGTTCTCTCAACTTACAAAACCCAACTAAACACATGGATCTGTTGTGATTATAATAGACTTTTTTAAAAGTCAAATCTGACACATTTAGTGTAGTCTGCACAATTTGAAATCCCATCACCTTTTAGCCCATTTCTCTCCATATTCTGTGTGTGGTACTGCTGGAGAAGGAAAACAATAGAGCAAACGAGCTTTGTTTTTGTTTTGTTTTTTCCTCATCCTACCTCACATCCTCAGGATGGTCTTGGTCAGATGCTAAAACTAGGGGAAAGCACCACTTCCTGTTTTAATAATGGCTGATCAGATTCAGTTCAGACTTAGTGCAAAATCCCTCCAAATCAGCGCTAACAGGTTGTTTTTACTCATATTTCTTTTAAAGAAATTTTGCTAATTGTTGTTCTTGTTCAGACTGCTTTCATTCATGCCCCAGTCTGCTTTTTCTTCAGGTCACTTGACTTCACTTTGTTTAAAAACCTTCTCTGAAACCTCTTTGAGCTCCTAGCATCAGTGCAGCTGCAGAGTTGGGAGATGAAATGTTGCCGGAGAGTCTAGTTAGAATAACTAGCTTGAATAAACCATGTCCACCTTTTTAACAGGGATGATCCCAAAAGAGACGTCAGTGTTATTTAGACACAATTTAAGTTTTACTTATTCAGTCAATACTACTACTATTATTACAACTACCACTTATAATAACATAATGGCGCTAATTAACTACATTTTTATAAGTGCAGATCAAAAAAGATAGAAAAATGCTACAAGAAAGGGAAAATTTTATTTGGACAGTCAGCCTGTCGACAGTATTTGTAACATTTCAACAACATATCACTTAACATTTAACAGTTAAACTGTTTCACTTTATCTGCAGATGTTTCTACATATTATGTGCAACTATTCAACTAATATTCAACAACGTATATACAAATATTCAGCAAACACTGGCTTCCCAACCCTCTAAATCTAACCCAACTGATATGTTGTTGCAATGTAACTATGTAATGTTACTAATGTAACAGCCAGCTGTCAAATTGAAGTGTCACCCAAGACAATAAGTCACTAAACTCATTTAACTTGTCAAGTGTGTAGGGAACTGAAAGGAGAATTGAAAATGCTGCCTGTTTAGTTTTGCAAGGCAACACTGCTAAACAATTTGCAGCATCAGCTGCTTCAAGCTACAGCTAGCGAGTGTCCTCGGGCAAGGCACTACACCTCCAAATCATTATCATTGGTCCTGCCCTGTACAATGACCCCACTGAGGAAATGTGTATGTGTTGAAACTGTGTATTTATAATATTTCTGCTTAAAGTGCAGTAAGGGTATTGGTAAATCATCGTATCCAGTTTTATACCCAAATGAATAGCTAAACTCTTTAAACTCTCCTGAAGTAATTCAAGCTCAGCTGCTCAGTGTTTCTACAGCTGTCAGTTGTTCTGCACCACAAGCACTGTGACATGCTCTAATGCCTCTGTGTAAAGCTTGTGTGGTGGTAACCTTAGTAATGAAATTACCTTATTTGAATTCTTGACATCCTTTCTCAACAACACCTTTTCTCAACATTTCACTTTTTAGATGTCATCATGATTAAAAAAAGTATAATGATTGGTACTGTATGCAGGGAAACCTAAAGTCTAATTATTATTACTCAAAATATTAAGTTACCACCACCACACCTATTTGTGTTGTGTGCTCTGGGCTCAGGAGGCCCTGCAGACTGACAGTCTAGCAATTAGGGTCACAGCAGACTTGAACTTTTGTGAGTTGTCCATTGTATATTGGAGAAGTAAGGTACTGTGCAAGGAGGCT
>JAQLOL010000175.1:0-14546 GCA_029783665.1 Naso thynnoides
ACGTTGCCAGTTGATCTATGACTGTGTCTAATTATCAATGTGACAACAAAGCACTTATTGTTGTGACAAACCACCACAGGAGTGTAACCCGACTTTGCAGTCTTCATTATGTTTGCTACTGCCTGTAGCTTTACATCAGTGTTGTTTCCAGACACAGGCAGTGGTTTTTAACAGAAAAAACAACCAAAAAAAAATCCAGCTACCTAAACTAATGCACCAAATAAAAGACAGACAGACGGACACAGTATGTAACAAGTGGCCAATAAGTAAAGTGGCCACTTAGTGGCAAGTAAACATAGCAGAGCAGATGGAGAGAGGGATATTTCACTGGGGAGTAGGTAGCAAAACCGCAGAGCCCGGGAGGTGACATGGATATGTTTATATCTTTTTTAAAACACATGCATGATTTCTGTTTTGCGCACCATTTTATAAATTGCATACATGTTTTTTTAACTTACACGTTCATCTTTACTAAAATGTGTGTGATTTAGTCATTTGCACGCACGCTCTCTACTTCGTGCACTCATCCTCTAAATTGCTTGCATTTTATAAAAGGGGTGCACATAATACAAATGATACGCCCGTGCAAATTACTTAAATGTGCACTGTTTTACAAAATGCACATGTAAGTTATTAAAAGCAGAGAGGCAGTTTATAAAACAAGTGTGAGAAATAGAAAGCGTGCTTGCATTAAAAAAAAACAAAAACCATATTGATGTCACCTCCAGTGCACTGTGCAAAACTGAGCAAAAAGAAGAGTTAATAATGCATTTACTAACATTCATCAGGCCACTTGACACTAAAAACTCCAAATAAAAGGTCATTTTGCGCAAAAATCTAATGGTCATGTAAAAATGCAACCGCTAACAAATTAGCTGTATTAGCTTAGATGATACGTCAGTTTTGCTCTGCAGTTTTGCAAGTAGGGTTAGGGTAGTCATTCCAAAAAGTATTGTATTAATCATTACTAATTACTTTTTTAAAAAGTAATGCCTTACTTTATTTAATTACTCATTGCTGAAGGTAATTAGTTGCACTTCTAGTTACATTACCTTTGCACTACTCCGTGACATCAACAGAGATGCACTGTCGCTTATTGTCAATTAACAATATAAAGTTAAAGCTTATACATGACCACGTCTGCACAAATCCTTATTCTAATAAGAACGACAAAGGGCAAACACAAGATCTCCATCTTATGCTCTTTAAAACAGAAAAAGCTGACGGCAAAGTTATGAAAATAGGGTGGCTGAAGAACTAAAAGTAATGCGAGTAACTAGATAATTATTTGATTAGTAACTATAATGTTATTACTAAATTAGCAGGAATTATGCCTTACATTACTGTTATACAAAATGTAATCTGAGTACAGTAATCAGATTACTTGTAATTGTTGGAAAGTTGCCTCTAGGGGGCGTTCACCAAGATTTTTAGAATCTTGAGGGAGAAATGTTCCACAAATTTACCACAAATACCTGCGTAGGAGCTTGCACAGGACCATCACCATCAAACCTGTTACAGTGATTTAACAAACTGCGTGCTGGGTGTAATATGAGTACTGTAGTAAAAAATGTTTGCTGGTAGGAATATAATTAGTGCCAATCTCTTAAATAATGTGTGCATTTTGATTTAGACGCAAAGCCTCTTGATGCAGCAATATTTCCCCTTCTAGACTCTTATGAAAACATGTGAGTTGTCGTGTGTATTTCTGCTGGCTACATAAAAGTGGCATGTCTATAACCCATATTATGGAAACTGTACATACACATTCAGCTTCCTGATGACAGTTTAAACAGTCAGCTCTTACATCTTACCCTTCTCCATGTTCCACAAAGACTCCTGCAGACCTGGCTCAACCTCTGTGCTCAACTTACACTTGATAGACCCACTTTCAGGTCCATTTTAAATGAAGATAAAACAGAAATAAGAACTGTTTTTGCGCATGTGAGAATTAACTAAATGCTGATAAAGTTAGGTTCAATCAATCACAACTGTTTAATAAAAATAGAATAAAAGTATGCACAGTAAAAACTGTGGACTGAGAGGCAGGCAAGCTCTGCAGCATCACAACCGATACCATAAAACTGAGCTTATCAGTGTTACTGTGCTGTAATTAACTGCAACTGTGGGGTTTTTTTTTTTTCAGTGTTTGATTTCCCACCATAACACTAGCTCAGCAAAACACAGCGTTCTGGTTCTCCAGCCACACAGATGGAAGGATAAATGACCAATGCACGCACACGGGCAGAAAGACCGATGACAACAGGCCAGATCAACAAACCGACAGCACGCTGCCTGTGGGTGAATCACTCACTGTGACACGGGCAAAACATGCAAACCACTGACTCAGATATGACATACCAGCATGTTGGATATTCTCATGCACAGACACAAGAGAACCCACGTGCACATGCAGTCATGCTCACATATACATTTTGCATTTTTCCAAAGACGCCTCATTTTTGCCGCAAAAATCGCCAATTTCCGCACAAAAAACATGCGAGGCTTTGCATGGAGACCTACTTCCTGCTGGAGTCCAAGCACCAAAGTCTACACTGTTAAAATAAAATTTTGTAAATTCTCCAAACTTTTTCTTTTCTCCTTAGTCTCTCCTGATTGAAATTACTTCGTCAGTGAACTTTTCTGCCTGAGTAAGCCGCTTTAAAGAGGCGAGTCAGAGCATCAGCAAAATGTTACCCACAGTGTCATGATTGGCACTGAATTTGAGGTCAGGCTATGCTACTAATAATTAAGGTCCTTTCAGGAGACAAAATGATCAAGTAAGAGATTTAATTTTCCTGTACAAAATCTTCTCTGTTAAACAAGATTTTAATAATGTTCTGACGTGCAGACGATTTTGTCTGGAGCAGATTTTGCGACACACTGTGAGCAGGTCTATTCTTACCATGCTGTAAAGAATTTAAACAAATGGAGGGAGAGCAATCTAAACAGACGGGAGGATAACAGAGTGTGAAACACAGGGGGAGGTGGTCAACGGCCGGTGACGAAAGGAGCAATAACAACTCAGCAAACAGGAAGAGCTCCACCTAACCTGTTCTCTCCGTTTTATGTGCTTGATTGCACTTTCCACTTTGTTCCGGTCATGCATTTGTGCTGTTCTACACCATGGCATGTACTTTCTATAGAAATAAATCATTGGCACATGTTATGAAATATGCACAACGCTAATAATTAACCTTCAACATTAACAGCACGTGGCTAACCCTAAACAGTCTGTCTAACCCAAACACTGTGCTTATTCTGACCACAACCGCAGACGGCAGGGCCTCTCTGTTCCGCTGAGGACAGCTTGTACATTACATCCCTCTTGCACAAACAATACAAACTGTGCTGTCCAGAGAATTTCCTTATGTTCAATATGAGTGCGTTCCCATAAGGCCTCCATATTCATCTTAAGGAGAAACTCATGCTCAGTTGCAGCTTTACTGCTCCTGTGGGATTTCCTCAGGATTCTGACGCATTTGCCTGAAAAGAAGCAAGTTTTTGCACAATTCAGCACAGTTCACACAAGGCTGTACTCTTTATTCCAAGGATCTTTGACAAGAGCCACTCCTGGAAAATGGAACTTTTGATCTAGGTTTCAAGGGTCTAGTGTGGTGCTCTTATCTGTAGTGACAAACAACAGTCACAGCATCAACAGAAGAAGCTACATTTACTACATAACTAAAAAGTGACTGTGAGGAATTCTGAGTATTATGAACCAGTCTCATGACTCCTCCGATGATTATGAATTTCCTGTAATAGCAAACGAGACCCTCAGTGAAAAGACTGCTATTTTTATGTAGTTGCTATAATGCCCGTGATCGGGTCTGAATCCCCACAAACTCAGACGGAACAATTTTTTATTTTTTTAAAATTTCGTTGTTCTGTAAAATGTAAAATTCTATGCCTACAGCTTTTGGTTTGCACCTTAGCATGTAACGTTAATGCAAATGGCTGTGTAATGTTAGCCAACAAAGGTAATAGGTCTTGGGGGACATTACAGCCATACAACTGGCTTATAACTGATTTCTCAGTCACATGTAAGTACATAACCTCACCATGATCCATCCTGCAGTCTCTCTTTCACTCGCTTCCAAAACAAATGCATGTGTTGCCGTTGTTATGCTGATTTCTGCCTGCCTGGCATGCGCTAGCAAAGATCTTTAGGACAGTAAACAGTTGCAGAGACATTTCGGCTACCCGAAACGTTTCTGTTCAGTTTTCTCTGTTTAGTTTCCCTTTTTTTTCACATTATGGGAGCACTTGTTGTAATCTTTTTGTTTGTTTGTTTGTTTGTTTGTTTTTTTGTTTGTTTGATGACAATTAAAGTAAGCTACTCCTGCATCCGTGAACCTTTGGAGTGGACAATCTGTTTTTTAATCAGTGTGCGAGCTTTTCCTGTTTCCTTCTATATATTTTAAGCAAAGACAAAAAAGTTTTTGATCTGCAGCATCTGCAGTACCAGGGCCGTAATGCCAAACAGTATTCTGTAACTTTCAATCATAAAGGGGTCAGGGGGAGTGACAGATGGATGCTTTTGGGGGGTTTTTTGTTTGTTGTTGGTTCTTTTTTCTCTTTTAATGCAGAGAAACCCTGCAGCGCCTCTACAGATCCAGCAGCACGACACACTGTTTTGCCTGCAGGTAAAATGACACATACAGAGAAATATGGCTGTCCGTGGGCCTGACTGCAGAGCCAGAGAGCGGGAGAGTCAACACGTATCTCTGTTTAATACTAAGCCAGTGTTATGGGTGGAAGTGAATCACTGTGTGGGTGTGCGGGCAATGACCGGCAATGTTTTGATTTACATGCAAACACAAAGAGATGTGACAACACGTAGCTCTTTATTATTTCATTTTAGCTTTATTGTTATTAAATTTCTGTTTGGAACTAATGGTTGTGATTAACCACAACCCAAATCACCCTGAAAACTCTTTCTCTCTCTTTCTCTCAGGCCTCTGGGGGAGTAGGGAGGGGTAGCGTGTATGGCCCAATCCAGCAGGGGGGAGATGTGTGCAACTGAGATGTCTCTTCTTGCCTGCCCTTTTTCTGTCTCCTACTTCTCACTTCTTGGTCTTTCCTCTTTCTTCCAGTCAGTCCTTGATTTACAGTCTGTAAACTAAAGTACAAACAGGAGATACTTGGACATGACTTGACCACCTAGCGGCCAATCAAGAAACACACACCAACACACTTAATCAACCTGAGGGGGCCTGTTGACCGAGCGTCTTGTGATAAAAGGGTAAATCTGTCTATTCTTTTCACACCCCAAAAGCTTGAAATTAGTTGCAAGACGAACTGAACTTAACATCCTTTGGCATGTTTAAAACATTTTAAAATAATTTTTTACAGAACAGTGTTACTGTTTTTAGCAAGCACAATCAGGTTGTTAGCTTCTGCATATTGTACCAGCTTGAATGTTAGCCGATAATTGTTGTTGTTGCTATTTCTTATAGTCTGTCATTTGTTAATTGGGATTCAATTGACCTTTTGCTAAGCAAGCCACGCCCCCTTTAATTACTGATGCTATGTTTTACAAGCTTTCGGAGATGGCGTGGAGCTCACAGTCACTAGCTGCATTCCCTTGAGAAATATTAATTCTTTTTTGGAAAAATGAAAAGTGATTTTAGATAGAAGGTATACAATATGCATATCTGAATGACATATGCAGGATGTCAAACTGACTCTGCAGTGAAAACAGGTGAGAGTTGCAAATATAGAGATACATGCTAACGCCCACAGATCACGGTACAGCAGCTTTAACTTGTGTTTCACTTCATTCATAAAACAAGCATGGACTCTTGTAACGATTTAAGACCCCTTTAGGACAAGGGGAGGACACCTCTCTTCGTATAATAATGTAAAAAGTAAAGTTAGGCTCTTTGGTCGGGTTGAATTCAGGTAAACACTGCAAACTGTTGAGAGTTGCTATTTCCAGACTCAAGCCATAGACTTTAGCTTAGCTTGCTAGCGCTCTTAATAGCTAGTGGCATCTCAAATTAAACGGCTAATATCCACAAATAACAACGTAACATGACCTCAGTGTTTATTTAAGGGTAACCAAAGCAGATGAAACATTAGCTGTGCTTGTCAGACCGTGAGGGGTTCAACGGGGAATGAGTTTTGCCCAGAGCATAGCGTTACACTTTTCAGCATTTGATTTTGGAAAATCTCCTTCAGACCTTGCCAAAAAAACAAGTATACTTTTAAAAGTTCCCCAGACACAACGTTTTAACCACGATGAGCTCGAAATCCACAGAACCAGCCTGAAAATGACAAAAGTCTGAAAAGATTTAATGAGTTTCAATGGAGCACAGCCGAGTAGTTGTCGGACGCTTGGCAGAGCTGGCAGATGCTACACTCTGACTGAGAGCGGAGCTTAGCAAAAGGTCAGTTGTCCTTGTTTGTGTTATATATTAAACATTTTTTATCTTTTACTGCTGTCTTGACCAGAACTCCCTGGCAGAAGAGACATTGTATCTCATTCACCTTTCTGGCTAAATAAAGGAATTATGAAAAAGGCCAAAACAATGGTGACTCCAAGAGCAACCCCACTCAGGTAAGCATATTGCTGAAACTTTAGGGATTGTAACACCAAATCGTACTAATGAACCTCTATGAAGGCACAATTTGGCATTGTAGAAAGTAAGATAATATCATAGCATGAGTCTGTCTGTTATTTTTGGTACATTCAAGTCTAATGTCCCTTTGGAAAATGTTCAGTACAAAAATAAATGCTTTCAGAAATATTATCCTCCTGCGTTTTTCTGTCGTTCTTCCTGTTTTGCTGCTGTTTTGTGGCTTTAAAGGCGTCTGTATTATTATGGAGCGTGACGTTGCATGATGCATGGTATATTTTTGGTGCTATGACAGCAGCCAATGCGCTCACTTGTTTTGTAATCAGATTTGTCATCCATTAACAATTCAAATCACAACTGCTTTTATCCACACAGGTACTAAAAACCAGCATCACCCATGCAAGCTTTACCTGTTGTTTGTGTGTTGAGCCATTATATGGTAGCTGATTGAAATTAAATAGGCCAGACACATTCCCTATAGACTCTCAGTTCAGTTCCGCCCCCTTACCTTCAAACACCTCCACTATGCTGACACTTTGCTTACACTTACACAATACATCATTGGAACCACGTTTCCTACCTCAATGTCAATATTTGCAGAGGAAGAATGGTGTCAGTCTGACTGAATTTACAGACTAAAAAGTCAGGCTTATGCAAAGTTCTGGCAACTGAACACAGTTTCCTTTGAAGGCAGGCTTATGTGTTTTTCAAGTCCATGCCAATGCACATATATACATTAAAACAGCTCTTAATTGCTGTAAGCATTCCTCTTTTCTCTTAAAAGCATGCATCAAATGGGAGACAGAATAGACTGTCCTCATATGGTAACAAAACTTACCACAAGTTTTTGTGTTTTCCTGCACAGCATTTACTCGACCGAGTCGAGGGATTGTAAAAGAAATTCATAGCAAGATGACTTGAACTTTGGAAGGTACCTTCTTCATTTGATCAGCTTCGACCCCTGAAGTCTCTGGCATTAGCATATCAGATCAACTTTGGAATAAAATTTTGCACTGAAAGAAGACTGGGAGTTTTGTGCCCAAAACATTTAACAGTTCACATAAGAAAGGCATCTCAAAATGGCCAGTATTAAGAAGAATTCATGCAGCAAGCAAAAACATTTTTTGAATGTTTTTATTGGCGCTTAAAGACTAACTAAAAAAAACAAAACTTAAAGGCTAACTATCCCTCAAACAAAAAACATTAGCAACACATATCCAGCTTGCCTAAAAAAGGTGTGGGAATCACAGAGGCTGGAAATGTGTGCGGGGGCTGAGACAGCTTGGTGGAATTAAATGGCTCCACATTTCATAATTTTGATTTTTAGACATGAAAAGCTTTTTTTATGCTGTGTGTAAAATGAGTGTAATGCAGACTTTTTGCTGAGTTAATACAGTTCAAAAACCCCCAAACCACCCAAAACTTAAAGCAGACATCAGAGATGGGGGCTTGCGCTTGAGACTTGACTTGGGTCAGAATCTAAATCACAACACAATATAAGAGCGTTTATGTGACTTTTCAACAGCTTGTGATGTGAGTCTTCCCACTGTCTGTCTCTAATATTAGCCAGTCCGTGGCACCTGGTGGCTCAGTCGGTAGAGCAAGTGTCCCATATACAGAGGCTGTGTCCTCGTGCAGCGGACCCAGGTTCGATTCCCCCTGTGGTCCTTTGCTGCATGTCATTCCCCCTCTCTCTGCCGTTTCCTGTCCACTGTTCAGCTGTCCTGTATATAAAGGCACAAAAGCCTAAAAAATATCTAAAAATAAGCTCGGCTGCTCCTCACTCACTGTGGCATTTTAAACCGGGGATACGGGCCAGTGGTTCCGATGGGAGAGAGGATGAGATTCACATGAACTAACATAAATGTGCAGCTGTCCCGGCGTGTAAACAAGAGGCTGGAAAACGACACTCAGAGAGGGCATGTGACGTCACGCTCTACTCCAGATGAAGATGATGCCACTAGTTCTTTTCACAGCAATTTTTTTATTCCTTAAATCTAAAAAGGATGAATTTTGCATATTGCTCCTTTAAGTTGCACAGACAGTGACCTGAGACTCGACCTCAAAAGACTTCAGACTTGTTTGTGACCCACGAACCTTTTTTTTTTCTTTTTAGCAGTAACAAAGTCTAATTTCCTTCTTAATGCACATGCATCATTACCCATGTGCAATCTTTACTACTATCTGTGATTAAGGTACTTTACTTTATTGGTCAAATATACAGCATACAATGCATACAATGTGTTCTCTGCATTTAATCCGTCCCTGAGGAGCAGTGGGTTACTACCAACTGTAATACAGTACATGCTTTGAATTCCATAGAAAAAAGCTGTGCTGTGTTCTAAGCAGACTGACTGGCATGCAGCAGATGAACACTCGTTACCGCAATAAAAGACTTGAGACTCGACTTGGACTTGAGATCAAAGACTTGTGACCATCTCTGGCAGACATTAACGCCGACACTGGGTGATTCGGCAAAAAAAACCTAATTCCTTTTTTTCCCCCACTGAAAACATTTTCAAAAGTATTTCTATCTCCAATATCTGCACATGGTAGTTATTACACAGTTAATGTTATGAAAAGAAGAATTAAAAGAAAATAAATTACAGTCAGATTTTAGGGTTATGGTAAGGTTACTTCAGGTTGGAGACAGACCAAGGTAAATAAAGATCCGCCCATCCATCCATCTGTCCATCCGTCCATCATCAACCGCTTATCCGTGGTTGGGTGTTGGAGGCAGCAGTGTCAGCAGGGGGCCCCAGATGTCCCTTTCCCTGGCCACACCAGCCAGCTCTGTCTGGGGATCCTGAGGCGTTCCCAGGCCCGTGCAGAGATATAACCTCTCCTGGACCTGGGCCTGCCCTGGGGCCCCTTCCCAGCCAGACATGCCAGGAACACCTTCCAAGGGAGGCAGCCAGGAAGCATCCTTCCCAAATGCCCAAACCACTTCAACTGGCTCCTTTCAATGCAAAGAAGCAGCGGCTCTACTCTGAGTTCCTCACGGATGACTGAACCTCTCACCGTATCCCTAAAGAAGATGCCAGCCACCCTCCTGAGGAAACCCATGTCAGACGCTTGTATTCGTGATCTCATTTCGGTCATGACCCATCCTGCATGACTATAGGTGAGGGAAGGAATGAGGATTGACTTGTAAATTAAAAGCTTTGCCTTCTGGCTCAGCTCTCTTTTTGTCACAACGCTGCAGCAAAGCAAACACGTTCTCTGGCCAACCTCCCACTCCACCGTCCTCTCACTTGTAAACAAGACCCAAGGATACTTGAACTCCTTCACCTGAGGTTAAGGACTAATAAATAAAGATGTGAGGGCTAACTGCAGGCCCTTGTGTCATGTAGTGCACACTATAATCTAGAAAGACAGTGGATGTTTCAATTGGACATAACTCGTGAGGTGCAGAATTTTCCAGTATGGAGGAGATCCACAATAATACAGGACTGAAAAAACAGCCTAATAGAAGAAACATGTAGTGAGGGCTACATTTTCCAGATGTTTGTGAATACAGTCAAGACAAGAAAACATGCAGGGATTTGGAACGATTGCTCAGCAGCTAACATTGTCACCATTGGTTTGAGAGAGTCAGACAGACTGGAAACTCTTTCAGACTGTGCTCAGTGAATCATCTGAGGTTTGTTCATTTGCTCTTATTCTAAGCCAAACAGATAAATTTGAAAGCTAAAGCATGGCCAAACTGTCAAACTTATTTTTTATTTTACTACTTCCTCAATCTGATTGTGTTTTGGAAACATTTGTTTTGGCAAGCGCAAAACGCGGACATATCACAGTCATTAAAATGTCCCAGGAATGATAGGAAAAACTCTAAAACAGCATTGTTAGAGATCAGTTGCTTCCATCACAATATTTTTATAGACTTTTTTTTTTTTCAGTAAAGATGCTGCTGGATAGCAGATACACGTGTTACCTTCTGGAAAACACAAAATATAAACAACTTTTATTCATATTTGTCCTGCTAGACTGTCCCTGTCATTCAGCAATGCATCCCGGGATCTGCCTCAGCCCCTTAGGACCCTACAAAGGCTTATGATGACAATTTATAAATGACATGCTGTTAAGGTTTTGTTCCGCTGAACAACACAAAACTAAAAGAGACCCAAGAGACGGAGCTCAGCCGGGCAACACAACAGAGCTCAAGTACATGTTGAGGTGAAGATGTGTCATTTCAAAGGACAAAGAAGTGGATAGAAGAGCTGAAAGACCCGATGCTGTGCAGGGCAGATAAAAGATTATCTAACCTTTCTCTCCCCACATGCTGTCCTGTTGACAAAGCATTATAAAGAATGATTGCACACAACTGGCAACGCAGCAACACCATCTGCTGTGCATCGCAGATGCGTGGAGCCACATGTTGTGGTTCATTTAAGGACTTAGTGCAAAATCAAAATGCATGTAGACAAATCAGAGGCAGCAGGGTCGTGAAAACACAATTTCTTTTACTTTTCTTTCAGAAATTTACTTTTGCGTGTGGTTTAGCTTTTTTCTCCAGCACAAGCAGGAGCTGCTGCAAAAATCATGATCAGCACCACAAATCTGAGACATTCACTGACAAAAATGGCTGACACAAGACTGACACACATGCAGTGTTTGTGTAACGGCTGACTGGCTTTTTGCTGTCATGCAGCTTCATCCCAACAACAACATGGCTGCCAGTTGGGTGATCACATGGAACAGACAGCGCTTCCGATGAGTTCGTCCGCAGAGGCTCCCAGCACTTGTGACAGATAGCTGACCTAGTTGACCAAGTCGTGATGATCGGAAGTCTGGGGAGGAAGCAATGGTGTGACTTTGAAAGTGCAGCAGGACACAAACTGGGTGCAGAGTGAAGGATTTATGTCAAAGAGAGAGCGGATGAGAAAGCCACAGGGATGCATGTAAAGTACTTTAGCTACATTTTAACTCAAAGATGTTTTTTGTGTTTCTTGACAGCAAACTTGGCCCTAATTCTTTCTGCACAGAGACCAAACCTTCTGTTTTGGGTTCACGCAATCCAGTCTTTAAGTCGTGATGTAACACCCTCACAAAATACAATATCTGGGACCAAGCCGAGTCTTTTCAATATGCTGCAGTGCTGTGTCCTGAGTTGTTTAAACGGATTTGAGTACCAAAAAACTGTTAAACTTCCATGCTGCCCCTTTGTAGCAATGACAAAGATAAAGGACTATGGTTGCAGTTGATAAAGTAACTTGAATGAATGACGAAAAAATTTTGGCTTTTGCGAGTGCTAAGGTTAGCTAGCTAACGTTAGCATCAATTTGCTAAAACCAGACCGTGTGCAGATAGTTGTTTAAGGTAATGATTTTAAACTATATTTTAGACAAATAAGAGCACAGCTGATACTACTGTCTACACCCAGTAAGGATTACAGTATCCTTAACACCATAATGTTATAAAAACCATAACCTTTATGAGGAATATTCTTCGTGGTCTGTTTGTTTGGGTAAAAGGTTAGCTAGCTAACCAAAAAAGCCAAAACCTTTTCTTTATTCACTTACTCTATCAACTGCAGCCATGCTGTCTTGTCTTTCTCATTGCTAGTGTAGCCGAGTGGTAAACACATAGTTAATGTACAATATAACCTTTTCACACGAGTTTATGTAAAACCCCTTGAAGACATTTGTGTGTTCAAATATGTTTTTGTTTATATTAATGCATCAGTTTGTTGTTCATGATAAACGGACTTACTGGAGTTTGACATGTTGTTACCAGCTGTTATCAGTAGGTGGCAGAAGCTTACTAGAAATCGTTACTCTGCCACACTTCGCCAAGTGCATCATGGTCTATTGATCTCTTGCTGTTATGCGTGGACTGAGTTGGCAATGCAGAGAGGACCGCTGTTTAAGACTCAAGAAATATTCAGTAAATATACCAAAAACTTGCTTAAATAAAGTTCTGTAATGACTTTAAGGAAGTAATCTGCCAGTATTTTAATAAGATGTTGTATTATTTGTAAGGATACTGGTGTTGTCAGCCTATAGCGCAGGCGTAAGCCAGTGACTGCCATTTTTGCAGTTGTATATGCGACGAAACACAAAAAGTTATCTCCAGCGTCCAACCTGAAGTTAAAGTTTTGCTTTGAAGCTGCTTTGAAGTGTAAGTGATTATAAAAGTACGTTATTCAACATTGAACTGGAATTTTGTGGATTTTAGTTAAATATCTATTTTTTCTTTCTGTTTTGTTTCCAAGCCAACTGCTGTATTTTCTGTGTTGTATTTTATTTTATTATTTTTGATTTTATTTATTTCCCAATACGGTTTGTTTCCATCCAGATTATTATTCTGGTCACCAAAGACCTTGAGTTTGCTGCCCATTACAACAAATTAACACGTGTTACAAGACAGAGGATTATTTTATTTAAGTAAGTGGTCAAAAATAAAGTGCCGTAAGAACCCCAGTCATTGTGTCCTGTGTGGCAACTGATTTCCTGGGCTACACAATTATTAATGACCCCATGACCAGGTCAGCGGAATTACCTTTTGGTACAGCATGGTGGGTAAGCTAAGCATCAACATGAACATCTCGGACCTCTTCTGTCTCAGTGTTGTAATCAGTACTTGCAGTGCTTCTTTGCAGTGCTCAAATCTAATCACTCTCACAGTATGCAACATGCTGCTAGAGCTGTAATGTCTGAACAGACAGAAGCAGAACACAGCAGACTGACGGAAGGTTAAAGGGCTATTGTGAAGATGGTGGAATGGAGATGGAATAGGGCAGTGATGGAGGGCTAGGGACAGGAGGAATCGAGTCAGAGCCGGATCTTGGTAGCAGACAGATGATTGTTGATTAATGTGACAGCTGTGGGAACGGGTGCCTGGGTGCCTGACTCCCACGCACCTGGCCTCCATCCTGCAATGACACAGACACAAGCACATACGGATCCTATGAGGCAAGGAGCATGACAAGACATCTTGTCCCTACCTGTTTCCATTTCGTGTTAACTCAGTTTTCAGCTTAGTTAAGCTTAATAATCTGTGGTTAAGGTAGTTTTTATGTTTTGGGAGTGTATGAGTTGCATACTTTGTGTACTCCAAGAAGAAGAAAATCGACTCAGTTTATTCTGTTATTGTCCTTTCACACTTGAATGATGTGCAACAGCCAGGCTATTACCCCTTTCACACTGGGCAAAAACCCGCTAACACCGCTAACATCAGGCTTTTTTTTTAATGCAATGATAATGGGTAAAGTCGGCTACTCTCAGACAGTCGTGGGTATTTATAGATTCTAGCTCCGTTCAGCAGTAATGTGAACATGACACCTGGGTGGACAAACTGCCCATTTATCTGGACCAATGATCATATTTAAATCTATCTATCGCTTTTTATGGACTGGAAACAACATGCAATGGCTAGTTTGTTCTTCATGTCATATGAGATGCAACACAAGGAGGTGAGGTGAGAGTTTCTCTTTGTTTGAGGAGCAAATTAAATAAGAAGTCAGGTTACTTTTTCCAATTATTCCACCTGTATCTGTTTAAGCAGTGCTTAAATATCATTCAGCGGGTAACAAGTTTGAGAGAGGCTGATGGAAAGTTGCTGTTACACTTTCACTGGCTTCCTGCTCTCGACGGTGCCCTGTTTCAATTGGAAAGTGGTGCATCAAAAAATAAACATGGAGGTGAATTTGTCCCCTGGCTATGGGAAAGGAACCATGGTCTAATTTTAGCAGATTAGTCTACAATCAAAAAATCCTCACACATGTGGTGCTGGTAAGGCCCTTACAGATTATGGCATGTGTGCTGTATGGTACACAAGAACAAATAAAAAAAAATCAGTGTTTTCAGTTATGATGTAACTTATTTTTATCAGACCACACTGTCTGTAGTTCTTGCTTGGGATCCTGTTAAATCGAATTGCCTGACAAGAATGACTCCTCTGTAATTGGTTGTGATGAAAGTAGGGGGGGGGGGGGGGGGGGGGGGGGGGGGGGGGGGTGGG
>JAQLOL010000429.1:0-15926 GCA_029783665.1 Naso thynnoides
TTTTTTCACTTTTTGAAGGACACTGATATGCTGAAATAACATTAAAGTTAATGGGTTTTTTCTTCACTGAAATTAAAGGCGGTGCCCCTTTTGAGTAAATGGTTCTACCTTGTGGAAAACAGTACAAACTGCACCATGGATGTGTAGAGCAAGTGTGTGAGGTGAAATTTTTTTTTTTTTTTTAAATGTATACTGAGATGGCACTTGATAATAAATCTTCACTTTGAATGTAAGTCAATGTGGCAAGGCCTTGGCCTTAAGGAGGAAATGAGGTTTATTTTTTTTTTTAGAGGCCTTAAAAAATGAGTTAGACAACCCATCTTCTAGAATATCATGAGTCAACCCAAAATACACACCTTGACCAAGTTTTTTGCAATTTGCATTAGTAGAAAAAAGTTACAATATTAAAGGTCATTCACTACACTTTCAGAAAGCTTAGGGAGCTATGAGGATTAAATTGGGCAAGCAGGAGAGATCTGAGGGAAATTATGGATTAGATATAGCATAAAGCTTTGGGCAGGTATGCAAACTGGTGCTAATTAGAGAGGAAGGAACTCTGAGTTTTTTAATGGGTTCATGCATCAGTCACTTATTTCCTTCAGAAGTTTTGATGATGTCAGGTTTAGGGGTGTGGGCTGATTTGAGCTGAAAAAAGCAGTAGCAGTGGTCAGACTCTGTTTGGTCTCATGAGGAAGAAAGAAACAAGTAAAACATTTATCATGTACAAAAACATACTGTACCTTCAGTTTGGTTTAGGCGCCACTTGAAGTTGTTAAGGTTGTATGTGACGCCATGCTCTTCCTGGAGACACTGCTCAGTGTAAAACGTCAGGTGCTCCGGGTCATCGTTCAATAATTCTCTCATCCAGTCATGTACGACTTGTGGTGCCAAGTTGCTGCCACAGTAACCAATCAGAATGTCATCAACCATCGCAGTAATATGAAACTTTGGAAGGTACTGCACTCCAGAAGTTGCAGTGAAGTAGTATTTCAGAGAGTGTAACACTGTTGAAACAAAGATGGTTTTTAGCTTTCCAACCCCATTTTTCCTTTTCTTTTTTTTCCCTCTTTTTGATCAATTGCTTGTAAACTCCTCAGAGAGAAAACTGAAGACACTGTTAAAGACACTGCTGCATTAGACACATTCTCAGTACTTATATATGAAGCTGTCACTTTGGACCTTGAGTGGTCAGTAATTGTGTAATGGACAACAAGTTACAGCACACACCTGCCGAGCTCATGTAATAGAGCGTAGACGAAACAGGTCGGTTTAAAACCCAGGGGCAACACAACCAACAAAGGATCAGAGCTGGTAAGTAAAGGATGATTAGTAAAGGATTATTGTATTGATTTAAAAATGGTTTTATGTCTGTTTGATTCTACAGTTGGAACTGCCTGTGTAGCAACAGAGTATTAACATTAGTCGTTTCCTGTTTCGGATGCAGACCGCGGCTGAGAAACGGGGCCAAAGTTTCTGCTTCACTTCCAGTCGCTCCACACATGCAAACCTTGCCGGTCCTCCACTCACCTTCCCTCTACCCGTTCTCTTAAAGTCCCCATGAAATGAAAATCGACTTTTAGGTTTTTTCATCAGATATGTGTTGCTCTGATTCTTGCCTATATGACAATATGTGGCCCAACAATGACCAAAAAGGAGTTTTGCAGTTGTGATTTATTTTATTTTAAAGTTAAGAATTTCAGCTGTAAAATGTTTTTATTGTTGCCTAAATTCATTGTCATTAAAAAAAACAACAACAACAAAACTAGGATTGAAAAATTTGTCTTCAGATTAATCAAAAAATAATCACTGGATTAGTTGATTAATCAAAAGAATAATCATTAGTCGACTAATGATATCACCGATTAGTCAATTAATCGAAAAAATAATTGATGGATTAACCGATGGAAAAAAAAAATGGATAGGTGCAGAGCAGGTGCTTGTGATTGGCTGGAGGGTGAGTGCGCCAAAGTGACGTGAGCATTGCAGTCAAACTGTGACAACAGATTTTTAATAATGTATTGATTCCGTTCTCATTAATATTTTACTATTTATTGATTTACATGCAATACACATTTGCATGTGCATTTTATCACATACATATTTTAAATAAGTAATCATAGTTAATGTTAGAATTTTCTATGTTTATATATAAAAAAAGATCTAAACCATTTCCCAGCAGGCAGTGCGGCGCCTCAGCGCCCTCCAGTGGCCGCGGCGCAGTTTTGCATTCAAACTAAATTCTAACCGTATAACGGGGAAGTTGTTCAACAGCCGCCTTCATCTCTTTGTCTTCCTGCAACTGAGACACAATTTAGCCTGTTAACAAAGAGCTGCCCCATGGAAAAGGACATTTGTGTGTTAAACTGAGAGAGACAATCAAATACTTCAAAGCTACGTTCAGCAAAAGTCGCGTCTCCTGAACCACGACTGTTGTCAACTCGACGATGTTTCCCCAAACAAACATGAAAGCTTTAAAGTTGTTTCATTATTTAAAAATGGAGTTAATAACAAGATTGTGTGAGCGTCGGATCAACACATTTCATGACATTTTTGTAAGTGCGGAGCTAAAAGTGAAAGTAAAACTTTCTTGCTCCATCTGTTATCTCCTCTCCTGTGTGTCAGACTCACTAACGACCGCGGTCACATCAAACAACTTTTGCGGGAACAAGAGACTCAAGAACCGGCTGACAGTGATCTTACCTGCAGATGCACCGTGACAGAAAAGCAGCGACAGAAATAAAACCCTCATGTTGTTTCCTCATACAAGTTTTGCGCTCAAGAACTGAAGTCAGTGAACTTGACGGCGGTTTAACTCGTGATCAGATTAAGTGGCGGCGGTCCCAGATGTGGCGTGGGCGTGGTTGAAGGATCCCTTGTTCAGTAACCAGCTAACACATGTTTTCTCATGTCGCTAGTGTAAATAATATATATGCACCTGGCTTTGAATGTCGTTTGTACATCATAACACACATAACGTGAGTCCTTCATTCACTTCCTACACCATGAACATCATAACCTCGGCTCAGTGTGAGTGCTGCTCATGCTGCTTTACAACCGTTAAGTGAACCACACAGTACAGTTGCCATCTGCTTTTTCTACTCAGACCTAATCAGCACTCTGACACAGGCAACACAATCACTGACATTCGAGGGATTGCACAATAGGCCTAGTTGACAAATTACTGTGACAGACAGACAAATATGTTCAATAATAAGTCATTTTATTTTCAATCAGGTCAATTTATATAGCACCAAATCATAATTTATTCACTCTTAAAATAAACAAATATTAAAACAAACAAACAAAAACACAACTCATCCTGTGCAGGACCTGTACAGGTAATCTCCCTCTGTGGAGGGATTCCCCACTCAGACTGTGTGGCACCACAACGTGCAGGTTGTAAATTCAATCTGAAAAAAGAGAAGCCCCCAATTAATATTCAACATAATGATCATGCATACATTAGAAGTATGTACACCACAGTGCCCTCCCACCTGGCTGCAGTGGAACTCTTCAGAGATTGTGTCGGCCTCCTCTGCAGAGGACACAACCTTTGCCGTGTGTGTGTGTGTGTGTGTGTGTGTGTGTGTGTGTGTGTGTGTGTGTGTGTAATTCATGTCTTGATTTTATTTTAAAACACTTCAGTCACCTTTTGGTTTTTGTAAAGGGCTACATAAATAACTATTGATTGATGGATATGGACTGACTCAGGGCAGATGCATGCTTTGATCTGTGCCTGCCACGATTTGCCACAGCTGGTGCTGTGTTTGGACTGGCACGACCAACTTCAGACTGTGTGGTTCACTTAACGGTTGTAAAACGGTATGAGCAGCACTCACACTGAGCCCAGGTTATGATGTTCCACGTGTTGAAAGTAAAGTGAAAGTAAATATCTCCTTTTCCTTCTTCTTTTTAATTTTTTTAATTTTAAATTTCATTATTTTTTTTAATTATTATTTTATTTTTTTAAAGTTCAGTTTAGTGTCTGGTTTTGGATTCCTTTGAAAGAATGACTTCCACGTGTTGAAAGTGAAAGTAAATATCTCCTTCAAACAAAATTGCAAAATATATATGGTTTAAGCTGCTGCCTGGACAACACACGCCCCGCCTTAACTACCATTGCATTAGTGTTATCAAACACAATAATGATACTGAATATCACTACATATTCATTTCCTGCACTAACGACAGCAGCGGTGGTTTCTCCGGTCTCTCCTCTTCCTCAGCAGGCTGACACATGCGCACAGACGGCTGCCCTCCCTCACTGCAGTCCGCTCAGAGAACGAGTTGATTTTCAGATCCACCCTAGTTCCTTCCGTTCACAACAAACGGCGAAGCTTTGTGTCGAATGTGACGCCGGAAAATGAAACGAGAATCTATCGAATCTTCTGCAAAGTGCGGATACTTTAACGAGGGAAAACAAACTGAGTAGAGTAGGCCACTTAACAGATTAAACAAAATGAAACACAAGTAGATTTTCAGTTTAGTCATATAGGACAGATCTGTTATTCCTAATGACGAGCAGCTCGGTAATGGTGTTTTTCCATTGCGTGTATTTAGTTCAGTCTACCTGAGGTTGTAAAGTGAGTTTAACTGACAACACAGTTTAATTTTTAAAAGCTTTTTTTTTCTGTTCCTACCTTGTTTTGAGAGAGACGACGGAGGACAAGAAGTCCCGCCTCTCTGCTGCTGAACTTCACTGCCAAAGGCTACTGAAACCGAAGAGCAATACCCAGGCTTTTTTTTTTTTTTTTTTTTAATTCTTTATTAAACAAAATCCGGCCTTACAGTCAATAGAAAACACATATTACAGTCAAATTCAGCACAGGTGACCAAGCTGAACAAAAAAAATCAAACAAACAAACAAAAAAACAAACAAAAAAAACATATACTGGAACAATGTTTCATCAAAACGTATGATAAATTAACATTCCATATAACTGAATTAAAAGAACAACAAAGAAACATAAAGAGGTCAGAGTCATAATATTAATCCGGAACCCAGTTAATTAAGCTTTTATTAACACATAAGGCTTGTTTGGTTTTTGTACTTTCCAGAGTTGTTTTTTTTTTTTTTTTTTTAAATTAACCAGTTCATTTAGGAAAATTAAAAACAGAGGTGTAACATTTGCAAATCTACACCTATGGATAAAATGTTTTGCCAAAATAATTAGTGTGTTATATAACATATCCCCTTTTTTGTCTCTTAGTAAAACCCCTATTTTGATGGCGCTAAAGTTTAATTTTGGTGCATGAGAGTCCTTTTCGGACGTCCAATTTTGAAAAAGATCCCAAAAAGTTCTGATACAACGACAGTCAAAAAAAACATGTTCAAGAGTTTCTATATCAAGGTCACAAAATTTACAATTGTTTCTTTCCACATTAAATCTTTGTCTAAGAAATTCATTACAGGGGTAAATGTCATTTAAAATCTTAAAATGAGTTCCTTTGGTTTTAGGAGGGGCTGGGAGAGAAAGGTATCTGGTTCTAATTCGGCCTCTAATTTCATCAGAATAATCTTTAAGCAAGTGTTTCCTTTTTAATGATAAAGGAAAGATTTCACATGTGAGAGCATATCTAAGAAATTTATTAGTACATTTTTTCACCTTGAAATCAATGTCATTAATATAAAGTGAAGGCAGCTGTGGAGCTAAGCCCATGTAAGATAACATGCCTCTCACAATATTTATTGTTGCTTGCGGTATTGCTTTAATCACCGCTGAGTGTTGCTTTTTAGAACAATTTATATCAAATTTTTCCTTAAATTCATTGTATTGGAAAAACCTGCCACTTGAATCCATCAGGTGTATAAGGAATATGAAACCAAAAGCCATTTATATTCTGTAAAAATTGCTTTAACCAGTTTAGTTTAATCATACCATTCATCACCTCGTAGTCAATTACATTTAAACCACCTTCTTCTAATGGTTTAACTGAGTCTCCTTTCCTGAGATAGTGATGTTTATTCCTCCAAATAAAGTTGAAGTTTATTTGGTTTACTGCTTTGATTAAACTATCAGGGATAGCAATTGAGAAAGCAGGATAGATTACTTTAGCTAAGGATTCAATTTTAGTAATCAATATGCGTCCAAATAATGATAGGTCTCTTTGTAACCAGGAATTAAGAATCAGTTCACTAGGCCCAATATTTAGATCTTCTCTAACTTTATCTTCTTTTGTTATTACTACCCCCAAATATTTCACTTCTTTTTTAACTGGGATCTCATACAGATCTATTAGTGAATGGTCATGTATAGCCATAAGTTCACATTTTTTTAAATTCAGGTGAAGACCAAAAGCTTTAGAGAAAGTCTCTATTCTTCTGATAACCAGAGGAATCTGGTCTGAGCTCTTGAGAAAAATAGTAGAGTCATCTGCAAGTTGAATTATACTCAGATTCTTTCCTAACACATTCAAAGGCTTAATATCTGGGCTGTTTTATTATAAGAATAGCTAATAACTCTGCCACTAAAATAAATAGTAATGGTGAGCAAGAGCAGCCTTGTCTTATGCCCCGTTTAACCTCAAATCTTTTCGAAGTTCCCCATGGGAGAGAGACAGAACTGTTTATGTCATTATACAACATGTCAATTATCTTAATAAATTTATGGCCAAAACCAAAATATTCTAAAGTCTTCAATATAAATGGATGCTCGACTGAGTCAAAGGCTTTATAAAAATCTAGAAAAAGAATAAAACCTTTATCTTCTATCAAAAAATTATAATCTAATAGATCGATAACCAGTCTAATGTTACTATGTATCGACCTTTCTTTAATAAATCCGGATTGAGTTTCGCTAATTATCTGATCTATATCTATTTTCAAACGATTTGCAATAGTGTGTGTAAGTAATTTATAATCAACATTTAGGAGTGTTATAGGTCTCAAGTTTTCAATATACCTTTTATCCTTGCCAGTCTTGGGTAACAAAGTAATTATGCCTTGTTTCATTGTTGACATTAGATTATTACTATCAATACATTCATTCATGGCGTTAAACAACAGTTCCTTTATGTCTACCCAGAAGAATTTGTAAAAGTTTGAGGTCAACCCATCTTGACCAGGAGCTTTATCTATTGCCATTTGTTTAATAGCTGTGTCTAATTCTTTCATAGTTAAATCTGAGTCACAAAAGTCTTTAAAAGCCTAATTAATTTGAAGAATTTGCTCTTTAATACTTTCTAGAAAGGATGAAGATGCCTCATGTGAAAAGGATGAAGAGTATAGTTTGGAGTAAAACTGATATATTTCCTCTGCAATTCTTCTGTTATCAGTACATTCATCATTGTTTATCACTAAGACATCAATTTTATTTCTTTCTTGCCTTCTTTTTTCCAGGCTAAAGAAGTAAGATGAATTCTTTTCACCTTGTTCAATCCACTTTGCTCTGGATCTGATATAAGCACCTTGTGCCCTTTGAATAAATAATTGATCTAATTTGGCTTGTAAGCTAGATACATTTATTCGGTCTTCCTCTGATAACTCAGTTTTTCTGCAGTACTGATTTATTTCTTGAACCAGATGAAATTCATTTTCTTTTTGCTGTTTGAAACTAGCCTTACTAAAATTAATGGAGAGACCTCTAACCTTATACTTAAAGTATTCCCACTTTCTACAAAAAGTATCTATTTCCTTATCATTTTTAATTGTTGTTAACAAGTTTTTAACTTCCTTAACAAAGGTATCTGATTTTAACAAAGAAGCACTAAAAATCCAGTAATTTTTATGGTATTTAGAGTAATTTTCTGATTTTAAATTAAATTCAGTGACACAATGGTCTGTTAGAGGTGCCGCAGACATTGAAACATCAGTTACACTATTTAATACATCTGGAGAAATCAGCCATAGATCTATTCTGGATCTTGCTCTTCCATTAGATTTCACCCATGAAAACTGCCTCCTGTTGGGATTTTTTTCTTTCCAAATATCAAATAATGAGTTAACATTCATGAATTGCATCAGTGTTGTGTTACAGTGAAAATCAGTATACACAGATGGGCATCTGTCAAACCACTCATCTGGAACCATGTTAAAATCTCCACCTACTAAAGTAAATCTTATAGAATAATTTTGTTTATAGTCCTCAATGACTTCGGTTAGGGTTTCTAATAATGTTTTATTCTGACCAATGTTATTATATCCATAGATGTTGATTAAAACTGCAAAAGATCCGTCCAAGTTAATAACTCTACTAAAGTAAATCTTATAGAATAATTTTGTTTATAGTCCTCAATGACTTTGGTTAGGGTTTCTAATAATGTTTTATTCTGACCAATGTTATTATATCCATAGATGTTGATTAAAACTGAAAAAGATCCGTCCAAGTTAATAACTGCAGCAATCCAATGTCCATCCGGATCACTTTTGGAGGTTACAACCTCCCCAGGAAGTTTAGAAAAACATATGGCCACACCTCCAGAGCGATTGCTTCCGTGAGAAAAAAGAATTCTGTCTCCCCACTGGTTTTTGGAAAAACCAGTGTCCTCTTCACAAGAATGGGTTTCTTGCAAAAATATGAAATGTGCCTTTAGACCTTTACATAATAAGAAGGTAGCTTTACACTTTACATTGTCCTTAAGCCCTCTTGCATTTAGTGACAAAAAAGAGATCTCTGACTTTAGAAAAGACATATAAAAAAACAACCAACAAACAAAAAAGTGGATTTGTTTTATCTAAATGCTCTGATAAGAACACAGAGAAATAACCAACCTCTTTTAAAGTGCACTTAACCTCTTCACATTTTGTCCCTGCCATCACCACTTCACAGTCTTTATTCCGGGTTGCATGAGAAAGTTCACATATCTAGTTGGATCCGTTGCCCATTGATGAACCCAAATGGCCCTCGGAAGTATGCCTTTTTCCGGCTTTTCTCACTTCTTGTATTTGCGGCCATAACACTCCTCTCGTCTGTTTGTCTGCCATGGTTAAATCCACCGTGAAGCAAATTCGCATTTCCTTGCAGACTTCTGATTCCTTCGTTAACTTCCATATACCGTCTCGGTGTTGACGTTTCACAAATTGGATGATGACCTGGCGTGTTCTCTTCTCTTCCTTTTTTCCTATCCGGTGAACAGTGTCCACAACTTCATCCATCTTTTGAGCCCATTGTGGTGCGATTTTCTGGAGTAGCTTGATGATCTCATCTCTTGTGTTTTCATTCACAGATTCTCTCATGCCTTTCACTCTCAAGTTCCACCTTCTGCTGTACCTCTCATGTTCACCGCATCTTTCTTTAAGGCTGACGTTTTCTTTTTCCATGACTGAGTTCTTTTTTTCTAGAGTTCACACCTTGCTTTTGTATTGACGAGGCGTGCACACCGGAGCCTTGATTCAGAGTGTTACATTCATGACCTTTCCACATATATGAACTAGGATGGCACGGTAAAACCTTACGCTACTGCCACCTGCTGGTGCAGCGGTATAACATAATGAACTCATACCACATGTACTTGTCATATCAATACATCTCCCTTTTTTTTCTTTTGAGAAATTAAACATAACATGGATTGAACCAAAGCCTTGCCTTTTTACTCAACCTAGGATATCTGCTTTTATGTTATAATCTATGACATTAATTCCCTGAGATACTCCTTATTTATGAACATTTTAACATCATAAACCTCTCAATGTATGCTTTTTAACATTTTAACACAAGCATTTTACTGCAAACCCATGTTTACACTTTTTTTCACATTTCTTCAATCAGTCTTTTTGGTTTCTCTATCTGCCTCTTAGGCCGTTCTTTCCAAATTGTGTCACTGCCCTGAGTATCTTTCATTCCTGTGTCCCCAGGTATGATTGTCACATCCGGTTGTTTCACCGTGTTTGTTTGTTGTGTCACGTTCGGTTGTTTTGTCATGTTTGGTTGTTCGATTTGTCCTTGTGCTGCCATGTCCTTGGTGTTATCATCCGTAATCACAATATTCTTCTGAGGCACTTTTAGCAGGTGTCTCCTGTTTCGCCTTAATGTCAGTCCATGCTCCGTGATGACTTCATATGATCGTGGTGTTGTCTCTTGTATGACTTTAGCTAGCGGTCCCCACTGTCCATCAGTTCTGACCCTCACAATTTCCTCTTGGGCCAGTGGTTTCAGTGGCAAAGCTGTTCTGTTGTAAGAATTGATCAGACACTCTTTAGGAATATTTGACACACTGCGCTCCATCCTCAGCGTAGCGGCTGGAAGTCTGGTTCTCAGCTTCCTTTTCATGAGCATCTCTGCTGGTGATAGTCCATTCTCAAGTGGTGAGGCTCGGTAGTTTAGAATAGCCAGATACGGGTCATCACCATTTTCCGTGGCTTTCTTTAGAAGGCATTTCACAATTTGTACACCTTTCTCTGCCTTCCCGTTCGATTGCGGGTAAAGGGGGCTTGACGTTATGTGTTCAAAATCATAAGTCTCTGCAAACGTCTTAAAACTCTGGCTGCTGAATTGAGGTCCATTGTCACTTATCACCGTGGATGCAATCCCATGTCGTGTGAATATGGCCTTTGTGTGTGCAATCACATGATCTGCCGTCGTGGCGGACAGCTGGCAGAATTCTGGGTAATAGCTATGATAATCAATCACCAGTAGGTAGTCCTTTCCTTTTAGTTGAAATAAGTCCATTCCCACCTTTTCCCATGGCTCTTGTGGTTTGTCATGAGGTATCATGGCTCCTTAGGCTGTTGGTATTGATGACGCTGGCAAATCTCACAGCGTTGCACCACAGTCTGAATGTCTCTATGCATGTTCGGCCAATACAGAACATCACGTGCACGTCTCTTACACTTTTCAATACCCAAGTGTCCCTCATGCACTAACTTCAGCAGTTGTGGGAACAACAATCTGTGTGCCTTTTAACAGAACCCCGTCCACCACTGATAACTCACTCTTAAAATGCTGGTAAGGCTTGGCTAGCTTCACATTGCCAGGTAGGCTTCTCTGTTCAACCATGCCCTTGAGCGTTTCATCCTCCTGAGTTTCTTTAGCTATTTCTGCCCATTTTGCTTTTGACACTGGCGTTTGTGCTCTGACATAATCCACATGGACTTGCACATCATCCTCGGTAGTACTTTTATCATGCTGCAAACTGGCCCTGCTTAATGTATCTGCTACTATTAAGTGTTTGCCAGGTGTGAACTCAAACTTCAAGTCATATTTTTGGAGACGTAGCATTGGTCGCTGTATGCGTGGTGGTGAATCACCCAATGGTTTCTGGGATATGGCTATTAGAGGTTTGTGATCTGTCTCTAAAATAGCTGACCTCCCATATACGTACTCATGAAACTTCTCACAGCCATACACTGCCCCTAGCGTCTCCTTTTCTATTTGTGCATAATTTCTCTCCGCTGATGTCATAGTGCGAGAAGCATATGCTACAGGCAACCACTCAGTGTCATGTTTTTGGAGTAGCACAACTCCTAGGCCGGCTTTTCAAGCATCTGTGGAGACCTTAAGTGGCTTGTCTTCATCATAGAACCTTAAGACAGGCTCCTTTGTCAGAGTGTCCTTTATCCACTCCCACTCATTGACATGCTCTGCAGTCCACTGCCACACTGTGTCTGTCTCTAGTTGGCTTCTCAATGCTCTCGTGTTAGATGATAGATTAGGGAAAAAATTTCTCTAGATAGTTTACTAAACCTAGGGCTCTTTGCAAGTCCTTTTTGTCTTCTGGCATGGGCATTTCTGCTATTGCTCGGATTTTCTCGGGGTCTGGCTGCACTCCAGCTTCTGATAGCTTTTCTCCCAGGTAAGTTACTTCTCTCACACCAAATTGGCATTTCTTTTTGTTCAGTTTTAAACCTGCTTCTTGTGCTTTGTTCAGCACCTTTAGAAGCCTGTCATCATGCTCCTGTTTAGTGTGACCCCAGATTACCACATCATCAATGAATACACCCTCCCCTTCTATTCCTTCAAACAACTGCTGCATAGTTTTGAGGAACACTTCGGGGGCTGAGCTTATACCACAAGGTAGTCTTAAAAAGCAATGCCTCCTAAATGGTGAATTAAATGTGCATAACTTAGCACTCTCTTCATCTAGCACTAGGTAGGTGGTAGAAACCAGAAGAGGCATCGAGTTTGGAGAAATAGCGTGCTCCACTCATAGCGCTGGTTATGTCAGATTTGGTTGGTAACCTGTAGTGTTCACGCTGTATCCCTTTATTCAGATCTTTGGGATCTATACACAGCCTCAAATCACCATCTGACTTCTCCAAAATGACAAGGGATAATTCCCTTGTCATTTTGGAGAATTCTGTCAGTTCATCCACTTTCCTGACTATCTTTTTTGCTATCAGGGTGTTTAGCTTTGCTCTCAGCCTTTTTTTTAGTGCTACAGGCACTTTCCTAGCTGGGTGTACAACTGGCTCTGCATCAGCCCTGAGCTTAATTTTGTGTTCACCTGGCAAGCGACCTATTCCTTTGAACACCTCACTGTACTCTGTAACCCAGTGATTAGCTTCTTCTGTCTGCTTTTGTGTCACTTTCTCTGTGTCAATGACATGGACTCTTTTTATCAGCCCTAAAGCTATGCAAGCTTTCAACCCCAGAAGTGCTTGTCTGTTACCATCTACCAGAACAAAAAATGCATTTACCTTTTTACCATTGCAAGATAGGTTAACTCTACACAAACCCCTTGTAGGTATAGGTTTGTCATCATAAGTTCTCAGATTTACCTTTTTATCATGCACCTTGGGCTTTTTTTCTCAGTCTGTAATAGTCTTTTATTGGCAGGATATTCACCTGTGCCCCTGTGTCCAGTTTCAGTGAAACGTCTGTGCCATTCACATCCACGTGTGCAATCCATTCGTCCTCCGTAGTGCTCTCAGCATCCTCTACCAGATCGACATAGATTGGAGGTTCCTTTTCTCCTTTGCGACTCACATCATCCACGAGCTTGACCGTATCCACGAAGAACGGTGTCTCATCCCCCGCACTGCCGTCGTCTTTGTTCTCCACAAGCTGCACTTTCTTTGAGAAGCAACATTTGGCGAAGTGATTTTTACCTCCACATTTCCTGCAGTCCTTTCCGAAAGCTGGGCACTGTTTAGGCACGTGTCTGTTGCCACACCTATTGCAGCCCACACTCTCCTGCTGTTTAGGCGCTTTCCGGTTACTTGACGTTGCGTTTTCTCTTTTCTTTCAGCCGCACAGTATCCACCTCGGCTGTTTCGGCAGCGGCGCCCGTGTCAAAAGTCTTAATTTGCATCTTCGTGCTTTCAAACGTTTGGCAAATCTTTATTGCCTTATCCATCGTGAGGTCGGTATCTTTGAGAAGTTGCATCCTCACATTCTTGTCCCTTACTCCAATCGCTATCTGATCTGTGATCAGGGATTCACACAATGTCCCAAAGTTACACGAACGACTTTTTAGCCGTAAGTCTGTGACATACTGTTCAACCGACTCTGACTCCTTTTGGAGACGACTTCTGAAAACATACCTTTCGTAGGTCACGTTTTTCCTTGGTGTGCAATACTGGTCAAATTTCGCTATAACTGCCTCGTACTTGTCTTTTTCTTCCTCCGCAAAAGCAAACGTGTTGTACACATCCAATGCGGCACGTCCTGCTACAGTTAGCAGTAATGCTATCTTCCGCTTTTCTTCGTTGTCTTTCAGACCGATAGCAAGAGTATACAGTTCAAAACTTTGCTTGAAAGCTTTCCAGTTCTCGTCAACATTTCCAGACAGCTTTAACTTGTCTGGCTGACGAAGGGAGTTCATTTTTCATCACTTTTTTCAAATTTTCTCCTGGTACCATGTATTGATGAGGCATGCACACCAGAGCCTTGATTCAGAGTGTTTTATTCATGACCTTTCCACATATATGAACTAGGATGGCACGGTAAAACCTTACGCTACTGCCACCAGCTGGTGCAGCAGTATAACATAATGAACTCATACCACATGTACTTGTCATATCAATACAGCTTTCACATTTTTTTCTTGTTTATCAAATCTGGAGCACAAGGTGTTTATTGCAGTAAGGATGGATTCGAGTGACTCTTCACTTGGTCTTACCCATTTCTGCACGTGAGAGCCTTTAGTTGGTGTGTTTACTGGAGAAACATCAACCTCCTCGATCAGTCGCTTTTCGGTCCTGGCATTTGTAGCTTCCATGGCGTAGTCATGAAGCACAAGCACGTTAATTATGTTAATTATACATACAACGGCAATATAAAGTTTTATTACTTAAAATTGAGTTGAGGTAACCAGAATTATTGAATTAATATCGAAGACATTTCAGTTTCATTCGGTGGTCATTCACTAAATCATTCATAAAATTAATTGTTGCCCCATAGCCTATCAGTTCGCATGTTAGCTAAGATGCATTTTGGTTGTTTACCAGTTGACGTCGGCGAATCAACAAATAGCGCCTTTAACGCCTAACCTACTGGACATAAATTCGTACGTGCTACGTATCTTGTAGCTTGTGCACAATCCCGAGCTATTACGGCTCACAATGAGGATACAGAACAGTAGTTGACAAAACCAAACGTACACAACATTAATATTTCAACAGTTTATTGACCAAGAAACAAAACCAACATGAAGAATTAGGTCCTACATCCTACATCCTCAAATGTTCCAGCAAGTGTCTGGTGTGTTTACATAATGCTCGGCGCATCCGCTAATGTCACAGCAATACCTGGCGCATCTGCTGACGTGACCTGATCATTTCATTTCCTGCATGACAGGTCCTGTGAGGATGTGACGCACATAGACAAAAAAGTTTGACGGTCTTAAGTAATGACAGGTTTTTGTGCTGAAGATTGAGAAGAGGAGTCTCATCAAACACACAGTCACTGTGAAGTCATGTTTACAGAGCAGAAAATCGCAGTATTGATGACAACAAATTGCTGTAATTTACTTTTACTGTTACCTTGATTATGAATTTTTATGTGAAATCTATACAACATAGCTATATTGAATAATTTGGTTAATTAAAATGCAGCCATAAAAGAGCAGCAGCCTACGAAAAGAAAAGACTTAGAAAATATAAAATCAATAATATAATCCAAGAATTATTGAAAAAAGCAACTTTTTTTCCATTACAGCTGGAAATTTCAAGTTTGCATAACTGAATGAGGCAGTCCATTCATTCATCAAACTTGATGTCACTAATGACGTTTTAGTGAACTTGGAGAAGTGATGCATCTGGCCGCTGTGAGTATTGCTGCAGACTGCACAGTTTGTCAGTGGGATTGAAAAATAACCAAACAAATCTAAGAATAATTAGAACGCCTCAATCATACAAAAAGATATAATATACATTTCCCAGCTCACTGCTAAGATACATCATCCTTCTTTTTTTTCTCTCTTTCTTTTTACTCTGTTCGTGGAGAATATGTTCTGTGTTAAGGGGCAAATTTTAAATAAGAGGGTACCTGTCTGTATCATGTTCATTTATTCTTGATTGTCTGACCATTTGAAAATAAATAAATACATTTCTTAAATCCCATTTTTGTGTTTGATTCATTTTTTCATGATCAAATGATTATTGCAGCTTTTTCACCAATTCACAGAATACATCATTTAATAGTTTGTTAAGCCTAATTTTCAAATAACCATGTAAATTACCATTTTGTTGATTTTTCCCCACTAAAGTGGGTTACAATTAATTTGTGATCAGAAAATGGAGCATAACTATGTGGTGATTCTGAAACAAACTGTAGACAAGAGGAAGATATAGGGCCCTAGTTTCGTAGAGGGCGCAGTCTAGGCGCAGTGCAGGTGCGCCGCGCCAGCGGGGTGTGTCCAGGTGCATTTTGCAAGTAGCATGCAGGGCACAGTCCAGCGGAGTCCAGCGCAGGCACTCCTCCTGTCCCTCCTACCGGCGCATGTGGGAAGGACGGAGGAGAGAAGGTGTGAGTGGGATTAACGCAGCCGATTCAGATCTTCACCAATCAAAGGAGCTCCTCTCCTCACCTTTAAATGCGTCGCGAGGC
>JAQLOL010000534.1:0-15915 GCA_029783665.1 Naso thynnoides
CTATCAGAATATAGTGACAGTTCCAGCAAATATGACTGAATAATTGTTAATAATTTCTACCTACTGCAGCTTTAAACACACAGAGCTGCAATGAGCATGACGTTAGGCCGGGCTCAGACTACAAACTAGTTTTGTCTGTTCAAATTTTCACTGTGCCAGATTAAAGAATTATAAACTCTTGCCATGTCGTGGCCGAGAGACATGACAGACCACACGTTGCTCCCCGATCAGTCATTGTTTAAAGTTCATGACACGCATGATGTCACTGGCAAGGAAGTGCTTGCCACTGACTACTATATATATATCGATCGTTTTTTGAGCCTCCTCTTAATTATTGCAATATTATTTGGAGCAATACATTTCCCAGCCACCTAGGGAAATCGATAACTCTGCAGAAGCAAATTATTCGAGCTATGTCTTGGGCTAAATTTGATGCTCCTTCTTACCCGCTCTTTTGTCGTTATGGCCTTCTGAAAATGACTGAACTTAATACTTTTCATAATGCTTGTACTTTGTTTTATGTTGTTAATAAGCTCATCGGAAGACTTTGTGATCTGATTCCAATTTCCTTTCCTCTGCGTTCATATCAGACTAGGAAGAAGCATTTTATTAAGGGAAAAAAACGGAAACTCAAATGTACTAGCCTCAGTGTTGTTTGTAAAGGTCCACAGGTATGGAACAATCTTGATAGAGACTTGCAAATGTGCCCATCTATACGTGTTTTTAAAAATAGACTAAGGAGGTATCTGTTGCTGAAATATTCTCAGTCATGATTCTGATATATTAATCTCTCTTTCTTATATCGCAGTTTAATTTTTTTTGGACTGTTGGCAAAGTGACCAATTGGACCTTGGTAGGAGTAGGGCTTAGGTTAGGTTAGCCTTAGGTTAGGGTATCTCTCATATCGGTGTATATGGTTGATGAGTGTCTGTGTATATGTATGTGTATGTGAATATGCATTTTTTTCCTTTTTTTTCTCCGTTTTTGTTTTTTGGGGTGGGGGGTGGATTACGTTTAATCGTACATGGATTTATTTTGTGCCTGGGCCCCTCTTAAAAAGCTTTTTAAGCTTCCTAGGGTGTCCCATTTCACATGAATACAAAAAAAAAAAAAAGAAAAAAAAAAGAATATGTTGTACATGGTTTTAACTGATGTGAATAAAGAATACCTAAGCCTGCACCTACTAGTACTGTTAAGCCACCAGTCGTCGTGGGAGGAGACAAAAAATCAAACATGCTAGTCTTTCTGCGGGGAGGTCGTGAGGTGTCTTAGATGAGGCATCGGTTGTTATCCATTATGACACACTACATGAGATCAAACGATTGACTGTCGCACTTGATGCTTATTGAACATAATTCCAGACCAAAGATAGATGAGATAAGGAGTTTCACAGGCACATCCAATGATGTATTGGTGCCTGGAGAAGTGGGTATACTCATCTTTTATTAATATACTTTTTCTTTTTTTTTTTTCAAAGTAGCCCGTATGGCACAGGATAAGCACATTTTTTTCAACAGTGACGTTTTATAAACAATGGCATGTGAGACTTCTCTTGCATTTTTAGGTAATCAAAAATGGATCAGTGGAAGGTCTATTGGCACATTGTCACTCAACTTCTGCTGCTTGACCTCAGGGAGTAAGGAGGATCTTTATAAAAATTAACATTAGCCACAACAGAGGTGCAGGTTTTGCATCAGCACTGGCCTACAGTAAAACTATAGAGTGAGACAGCTACATAATTAGGCGTTTTAAGTGAACTATTTCTGATTTCTCTGTCCATCTAGACATGAACAAAACAAACAAACAAACAAACAAAACCTTTGTAACACATAGGACCAGAGGGATTTACAAGTGGGTATACTCAATGCAGACTTAAAAATAATAAGTGGGTGTACTCTGTATACCTGTGTATACCCTGGACTACACTAATGGGTACATCGGACATCACAGAGATTCCCAGAGTAATGAATTGGCTTTCATTTGACTCCGCTCTGTACTCATACACATGTGGAAATGAGGTGTGAAAACACTGACACACCAATTGGACGTAGTTAACTAACAGTGACTGTGGTTGACTGTTGGTTTGGAACTGACTCAGTTTGGGTCAGGCGAGCGAACGTAACATGAACCCAAATCATGACGGTTTTCGGAACCTTATCAATTAGTTTTGGTGCCCAAGCTTAGGGTCTCGACACATTTGATATGTGTCACTCGACATTTTCAGTTAATGCTTTGGTGAGAGGCTTCACCTGTTTCCATGGCAACCATATTTGACACGAATGCTAGAGTATCAGCTACGAAGTTCAGTTAAAACTACCTTCATGGCGACATTAACACTGTCCATACTCATTGTGTGACAAAATATTACAATGCCTGCGACAGAACGCGACTCTCCAGGTACGCACCATGAAATGAAAGTGTCGTGTGACACTTCTTTTTGTTAAAATTACATCACACTTATCAAGCTACACCTTTCAAATACGTTAAGCATATATTGGCCTTTAGTTTAAATTTGCCAGAATATGGCTTTAACCTGCCTGTGGGAAACTGTTTCATTGGGCATTTTCTCCCCATGAACTCTTTAAGCCCTACTATTTTGCAAGGTCATCATCACTTTATTCTGGGCCTTGTTCCAGTTCATAGGGTAATATGTATATATATTTTTTTATCCATGCAACATTTATTGTATTATTGTGAAAAATTTATGAAATTTTATAGGAAACAGCAATCAAAGTGGACGAGTTAAATAAGGTGTGTTGGTATTCATTCAGCTTATCCCATCAACACGTCTGTCCGCCTGCATCGTCTCACTCACTCTTTGTACTTCTTGTCCTTTCTTTCCATCATGCTCTCTTTCCTGCCTTCTCCTTCCTCTCTCTTTTTTTCTGTCTCTCTCTTCCTCTCTCACTCAAATAATTAGCTGATTACTCATCCATCAACATGAATTACCGAACAGCAGAAGCCAAAAGGATAAACGTGCATTTGCTTCACTCATCATTTAACCTGTACAGCGTGCGTGTGTGTGTGTGTGTGTATGTTTAACTGTGTATGTGTGTGTTTTAGTTGGATCTCCTCTCATGCAATATTTAGGTCATTGACATCTCAAGGCTGGCATTGAAACAAGTGCACACACACACGCACACACATTTTACTACATGCCTCATTATGTGATGGATCACCCCTCACCCTAATAAGCAATAAAACCCAGGCAGCCTAAACAAATGCACACACACAACACACAACACACACACACACACAGATGCGCCTGTCCCTCTGCTTATCTAAAACAGAAAGATAAATAGAGAGAGGGAGTGACAGACAATCTGAGTCAACGAGTTGAAGAGGGAGAGACGAGTAAAGTGGATTAAATGGAGTCAGAGACAAAGACTCAGTGTGTCTGTCCACCAGTTACAACTTTACAGCAACTTTCAGACACATGGTGAAAACTACATATATTTAAAATGACAACATGCAGGTTTCAGTCTTGTTTCATACAAGCCAATGTAAACTTTTTTTTTTCCCATTCATATAACTTCAAATGTTTGCGCACTAAAAAACACACAAATACTTATAACCCTGATTATAAGTATCATTAAATCACTTAATTTCAGCTTCTGTGTTCTTGACAACCACTGCAATGAAAATGGGATGAAATCAAGAAGTGGTGCAGCAAATAGTCAGGGTTCCTTTCAAATTTAGGAATAGATGTATGCCACAAATACTACTTTTTACATTTATAAATAATAAATACAAAAGCGTTACTCCAACCTGAAACAAACAGAAATGATGTTGGAGGTGAGACTGAAATGTGACATTGAAATGTGTTTAATGTGTTATGTGTCATGTATTTTTGATACATTCATTATATACATGGACAAATATTCCAGTTTTTGTCCTTTCTGCTGTGTTCGTCCTGTCTGTCCAGTCTGGGAGAGGGATCCTCCTCTGTTGCTTCTCCTGATGTTTCTGCATTTTTTTTTTCCTTAAAGCAGGAATATTTTTTTACATGAATTTGGAGTGACAGTGTATGTAGATTGAACATTGGTCATGTGCAAATACTATCCACATTGTACGGATACCTGCAGTAAAATTGTGCTACCGGTGGCCATACAGCCTTTCGAGCAAAGCTTGGATGCAACATTCAACATTCATAAAATTTTTCTAAGAAGAGTCGACGAAAAGAAGTCTCCGTTCTCCAACAACAATAAAGTGTTCAGAGATAATTGTCTCTTGCTTTGTTTTCTGTATCACAGGTCTATCTTGATGTACATTCAACAGCTGAATGATGCACGAAGCACCAGCCTGTTTAAAAGGCATTTGGGGAAAACGTCCTGTGGGAAATAACACAAGTGTTGTGGGAAAACTACGGTAGAATCATTTAAAGAGAAAAGTCAATTACAGCATATTTTACTGTAACCAAAACGGCTCCTAGGATCTGGGTTGCCTTGGTGATCACAGATATGAAAGTCATGACAGAGAAATAACTGAGGGTGGAATGTTTCGTCGGATTCTTGAAAAAAGTCACCAAAGATTAACCTCAGAAATGGATTTCCTCCAGCAAAGGCGATAAGATCGAGCTTGTCTGCTCCTCTGCTGTTTGCCTGTGTCCATCAGGGAGATATCAGTGTGTGTGCGTGTGTGTGTTTGTGTGTTTGTGTGTGCGTATGTCTCGGCAACAAGCTTAAGACCTTACAGCAACACTCTCAAGCAATTTAGTCTCTCATGAGAGCACTGTGTGTGTGTGAGTGTGTGTGTGTCTGTGATTGTGGGAATAAGTGTGCCACAGTATGCACACATCTTCATATGTTTGTGTGTCTGAGTGCTTGTGCATGTTTGTTTATGTTTATTGCTTTCCAGTGACAACACACTTTTCTCCCCTGTTGCAGCACTGACTGACTCAAACTGCTGAAATTCCTCTCAGCATCATGCTGTTATATCTGAGAACAATTCCAATCCAATCCAATCCAATCCAATCCAGTCCAACTTTATTCGTATAGCACATTTAAAACAACAAGGTTGACCAAAGTGCTTTCTAATCAATCAATACAATAAACATAATAAAACCCTGTAAAAACAAAATAAACCAAAACACCCATTAAATACAATAAAATGTAATAAAACACAGTGGCAAAAAAGACAACATAAAAAAATACACTAGCAAAGACAATGCAATAAATGGTAGAAAACACGGTAGCAGGAAGCAGAAGCGACTCCTATTTTAAAATGCTACAGGAAAAAAAGGTGTTTTGAGGCAGGATTTAGACACTTGAAATACAGGGGCCAGCCTAATGTGGGGCAAGTCGTTCCAGAGTTTGGGGGCTACGTAAAGCTCAGTCCTCCCTGTGCTTTTGCTTAGACCTGGGGACGATGAGAGGTGACTGGTCAGTCGACCTGAGAGACCGTAAAAACCTCAGTTTTGCTGTCACTGAGATCTAAAAAATTCAAAGCCAGCCCAGATTTGATGCCCCTGAGACATTCCATCATGGGTTTAAGGGAGTTAGGATCATCACAGTTCAAAGGCAGGTATATTTGTGAATCATCTGCGTAAAAATGGAAAGAGAAGCCATGTCTTTTAATAATAGACCTGAGGAGGAGCAAAGGAAGTGCAAAAAGGAGAGGCCCCAAAATGGAACCTTGAGGTACACCACATGGGAGGGAAGCCAATGAAAACCGAAATTCACCATGACTCATAAAAACGCCTATCTGACAGGTATGACCCAAACCACTCTAGAGCAGTGTCTTTTATGCCCACATAGCGCTCTAGGCGTGCGATGAGGATGTCGTGATCTACTGTGTCAAAAGCTGCAGTGAGATCTAAAAGCACAGGAATGACGGAGTCCCCAGAGTCAGTAGCCAATAAAAAATCATTAAAAACTTTTAAAAGGGCAGACTGAACTGTGAAGAGCTTTAAAACCCGACTGGAAAACCTCAAGAATGCTGTGTGTATCTAAAAAAGACTGAAGCTGTAAGGCTATCACTTTCTCTAAAATTTTAGAAATAAAAAGGAGCTTAGAGATGGGTCTAAAATTAGAGACGACAGAGGTATCAAGACCGAGCTTTTTGATCAGAGGCTGAACTACTGCCTGTTGAAGACTTCCTGGTACATCACCTGAAGTCAGACTGCTATTTCTAAGCATTTGGACATAGGGACCAATAGCGTCCCAAACTTTTTAAAAAAAATCGAGGAGGAAGAGCATTACTGGGAGATCCTGATGATTTCACATGAGCAATAATTTTCTTCAGACAGGTGAGAGACACAGGCTCAAAATGGCTAAAAAAGCAGAGCAAGTGACAGAAGTAGACGGGTCATAAGAAGGGGGAGAAATGTGTGCTCTAATAGCAAATAGCTCTAATAACAAAGAAATGTAAAAATGCTTCACAAGTTTCAGCAGAAGCTTCAATATAGCTGGATTGAGGAGGGTTAAGAACAGAGTTAAGAGCGCTAAATAAAACACGAGGCTTATGACAGTCATTTTCAATAATATCAGCAAAGTGTTTAGTTTTTTTGGAATTTAACAGTTTCCTGATGTTTACTCCAGCTTTCCTTTAAAATTTCATAAGACACCTGCGGCTTGTCTTTTTTCCACTTGAGTTCAGCTCTCCTGCACTCCTGTTGGGCGGCATGAGTACTGTCATTCAGCCACGGCTCAGATTTAGGTTGAGGGCGCCTGGTTTTAAGAGGAGCGACAGCGTAAAGAATGTTTTGACGGGTAGAAAGAAATTTCGAGTTTAACTCCTTAGTAATTAAGACAAGCTGAGAAGTCTGAATCAGCCTCAAAAGCATTATTAAGGCAACAGAGAACTGAACAGCAGTGGGAAGTTTAAACATACGACAAGTACGAGCAGGTGCACTTTGTGCAGCAGTATGACGGGGAAGAGAAATTTTCAATAAAACAGGCATGTGATCAGAGAAAACGGCATCACATATTTCAACATTAAAACAGGTAAACCACGAGATAAAACAAGCTCAAGAGTAAGACCATGTTCTGGTGTGGGGCCAGTCACATACACCACAACATTAAAAACTTCAATAAGATTTAAAAAGTCCCTTGCCAACAGCTTGGTCGGACAACAGACATGAATGTTCATATCCCCAAGGGTTAAAACATGATCATACTTTGGCATTATATTTGCCAAAAACTCAGAAAAGTCACTGATAAAGTTTTTGTTGTATTTAGGTGGATGGTAGATCATTGCGCGCAGCACAGGGTGAGAGCGACCCAACTCAGACATGTTCAGTTCGAAGCTGGAAAAGGAGACAGACGAAAGCTGTTGACAATCAAAGCTGGATTTATACACGGTCGCCACTCCTCCACCTTGACCAGTGGTCCTCAGCGAGTTAAAATATGAACATTCAGGCACTAAAAGTTCTGAGAAAGAGCTTGACTCACCAACACCCAGCCAAGTTTCAGTCATGCATAGTAAGTCCAGTTCACGGGAGATGAAAAAAAATCCTTCAGTATGAATGTCTTATTTGCTAGTGATCTAGCATTTACCAGGGCTAGCTTGGTAGGAGCCGCTAAGCCTGGGACATTCGCTTCCATATCGCTTGTCTCAGGAAGCGGAGGCTTCAGGGATTTAGCCCATTTCTGGGGAGACGGGGTGAACGAAGGCGGAGGAGCTTGATCTCCTCGGTCAAGCTGACAACAACAGGTACAAGCCAGGTGCCAACGGGTTCCAGGTAGGAGACAAAGCAGTGACAGGAAAATCTGTGTTTGGCCAAAATGCCATGGGAGATCCTCTGATTGGTCCCAGGATTAAGGGCTGGATAGGCTCTCAGTTTCACCAGCAGTCCCCTGCGTTTACCGCAGCCTTTGGAGCGCTTCCTCTGAGAGGTGGAGCGGGGGCGTGGCAGAGGTTAACAGGTATACCCAATAGGAACGGTGGGGTAAAGGTATTCTGTCTACCCGCGTCAATTCCAATATCTTGACATGCAATAAAAATGTTTACTTAACAACCAGACAGCCAAAATGTGAACATGTAATGTGTCTACAGTCCTGACAGCAACCAGTTAGGCTTAGGCTGTAAAACCTGAAACCATGTTTGGAAGAACCAACAACATAGTGATGATTTAGTAGTCTTCATCAGTAGTGATGCTTTGAATATAAAGTTTGAACTTACACACACACACGCACAAACAAACCACAGACAGTTGTGTGCACATCATTTGCCTTTCGCTGCACAAACTGTGACACACATACATGTTGTGCAAGGTTTTTTTTAAATCTTTTTATCATTGCCTCGGAATTTCATGAGTCTGGATCTTTTTTTGTTCACTGTAAACTTTTGATGGTTAACTTAGTACTTAATCAACATGCAAAGACATGGAAAACAGAAGCAAGCTGCTGCAATTCTGATTCCTTCTTGTAACAATATACAAAACATTACATTATACAGTCATTCAGTACACGCATAAAGTGCAAAGATCTTACTCTATAATGAAACTCTGATTTATGTGAAAAATCATTTAGTCTTAAAAGTTAAAATGTTTTTTTTTTTTTATGCAACGCTCTCTGTTGTTGGTGTTGTTCAGTGTGTTCAGAGTGACAGTGTTTGCTTCCTGAGTGAGACTTGTTGCCTGTTTAACTTAAAATTTCTGAGATGTGTATGATGTGTTTTGTTGATGTGAGTGAGATTTGGAGGTGAGATTAACTGTTTGGCTGAGTTGCATGTTAGTAATGCAGACAGAGTGAAAAGTTTTGAAAAAGTAGCTTCTGTATTGACCAATGCTCCACCCCATTTACACCTGGTAATAAAATTCGATTTGTATCCAGATAAATTTCCAGATAACAGTGATTCAATCTTGAATTTGCATTTACATCTGGCATTTTAAATCCGTTCTCGTCATCCACATTGAGCAAAAGCTGCATGTGACTGATTAGCCATCGCTGGGAATCAGCTGTAGGCTGTTAGCTTGGCCAGAAATATTACTACACTACGGCTGATTTTTTTCTTTTTCTCTGTCAAGGAATGGGTTGTTTGAGACACTTTTCTGTCAGAAGCGAACAGAAAAGACAACTGACACTGTTAGCGGCATTTTCATTTTTGATTACTATAAATGCCACAATGGTTAACCAGTCTCTGTGGAAGAGAGAGCAGAGTTATGATCATTGGGCTTGGCAGTATGTGGCAATATTTGCCCTTTTCAGTGCAGATGTAGCAGTCACGGATCAAAGCAGGCTGATGACATTGTCTGTGCGGATGTCTACATGTTGTACAAATTGCGTTTACATCTACATAAAATCCAAACAGATCTGGCAGATCTGATCACATTCTGATCATAATATGTTTACACCTTGCATTAACATGCGTTTTTTCTTATTATCTGGATACAGTTCGCGTCGTAATACAAGTTGTAAATGGGTTGCTTGCTGGAAATTTTAAAAGTATTACGACACCTTCCGAAAAGTGTTCCTAAAAACTGGATCTACTTTATTGGAACTATGTAGACCTACAGGACAATGAAAAGACTTGGTTTTACAGGCTACTAATTGAAAGACATTTTTTGCAACACTATCAGTAGCTTCAACATTGATGACTGAAAAAATCAAATAAGCCTCTTGTAGAAAATATATGTTAGTGGCTACATGTATGTGCGTCATCATCACAAGGTATCCGAACTAAGACAAGAAAGATATCACTTTCTAGTAACGCAGTAACACGCCGTTACTTAGATCAGTAACTGTAATATAGTAACTGTTTGGCAATCAGAATTCATTTCTTTACTCATTACTAAGAAAAGTAATATAACTACAGTGATGTTTACTGCCAAACCCTCCTGACATACATGGAAACACACATGTGCTGACATAAACATGTACGACAGCCACACATACACACAAACACACACACACACACACACACAGACACACACGCTCCTTCTGTTTCAGCAGATGACAGTTCAGTGCAAAGGACAGCTAAGGTCACACTCATCAGAGTTAATTTCTTCCATAATGAGTCGTCTCTGACTTTCTTTGGCTCGTCTCTCTCTTGCTGTGTTGTTCAGTTGCAGATGAATCATTGGGGCGGTAACTCTCTTTGTGGTGAGACAGAAAACAGAAAGGCAGCATTGCTGTGGACTCGTGTTTCTCCTGCCAGCTGCTCCTCTTTTTCTTCCTTCCCTTCTTCTGTCATTTCCCTCTGTTTGCCTCCTTTCACTCATCTTTGCGCTGTACTTTTAAAGGAAAAGGTTTTTTTTTTGCACATTAAGCGGCTAATATTCTGGAAACGTCTGTTTGTTTGTTTCCTGAAGCAGCTGAAATTAAATGTTTCTGGGTTAAACACTGTTGTTTAACTTTGTGTTTTAATGTTGTAACATGAGAGGACACCACTGTACATCTGATATGTCATCTTAAAAACAAACTGTCAAACTGCTGAAGCAGCTGATATGCCCCTTTACCTCCGTTGATCTCAGCTAGCGGTAGTCTGACACACCCAGTGTGCACTGCTGGTAGAAGACTGCCATTGGCTGAGTAGGTGCTGGGAGAGCAGCCCAGCATTCCCCGCCCCTTTCACTTTTTTCTGCATGTTACCGTTTCTTTCAACATTGACTTGACCAGCGTACCGATCCATTCCACTTCACATGTGCTTCTGTGATATTTATTTAATGAGGTTCTGCAGGATTCGCATACAGCTCTTAATCCGTCTGTGGTTTTTGAAGAGTCCAGTGAGCTCTCCAAGAGCTAAATTATAGGGATGCCTCACCTGTGAGGCACAAATTTTCAAGTTATGTTTGTTCCTTTTATTCACGAGACTCATATCACATAGTCAACAAACATCATCTATGGGTTTTTGAGGCATTTTCTTTTAACGTTAGGGCTCTTTTCTGCACGTCTACATCTCTCACTGAAACAAGTTTCTTACCAACACTATTTTGCAGAGGCCTAGTAGCAGTACCTGGGGCATTGCGCCGCCCATAGGGATTGTGATTGGTTTAAAGAAAAACAAATCAAGCGGAGCATTTTTTCCCCTACCAGGGTGTGTGTATGTGTAGAGCCAGACCTTCCCCCAGTGCTGAGTGCCGTGGAGAGAGGTCTGGATACGAGAGATTAAGCTGACATCAGTAATTAACTGCAGCTCTTGTGACTGCCCCATTCATCATAATAATGCTGAAGAGCATTGTATATAATTGTAAATATCTTTATTATAAGCATAATGTGCAAAAAAACCCCAAACTTCTCCGTTAAATGTTCCTGTTCTCCTTTTTCTGGACGCCTTGTCCTTTTATCTCTCCTTCCTCTCATACAGACACTTTCTCTTTTCTATTTACCTCTCTCTTACTTGTCATATTCAGAGTGCTCTACCCCGTTTGCTCATCATCTTGTTATCCTACTTTTTTATGCCCCATCTTTTTATTTCTCACCTGCTCATTTGTCTGCAGTCTCCCTCACACCTTCCCTGTTATCACCTCCTGCTCCTGCCTCTCTTTTTCCAAGTTTTTCCTTGCACTTATGAGTCGAAAATCTCTCCTCTCATTTGTCCATGTCACCCCTGAGTTGTTCAGTCCATCACATTTATCCATCGCTCTTTCCTTTCATATGGGATCCAAACATTCTTCTCTCCTTTTGCTTCCCTTTTTTTTGTCACTCAGTCTTCCTCTCTCTACCCTCTTCCTCCCCGTCCCACCTTCTGCTCACCAGAGTGATACATCAGTCTGTAACTAATCCCTTAGTGATGGATTAAGGCGTTGCTTCACATTGCCTGCAGTGTTGTACATCATGCCTTTGTGCGTGAGAAAGGTCAAGGGATAGAGATGAAGAGCTTCAGAAAACGAGACAAAAATAGACACAAAAAGAGAATTTGATAAATTTCTCTGTGTAAAGTATGAAGTATTATCACACTGCCATGAATATTTCCACTAAGATGTGGGCAGAGGATTTGTGCATCGATAAAAGTAGTCTGAGGACAAAATTGTGAAAACTAAAAGCTTTTTAATGGCTGAATGAAATTTTAAAAATTAATAGGTACACAATTTGAAAAAGTATTTTTCCTTCATGCCTCATAATCTAAAGCAGGAGCAGAATCACGTGCCGGCCAGTGGATTTCATTCATTCGAGGTCGAATCGAACTTAATTAAATGAGACTAAAGTCCTTGTAGACAGAAGTCGTTCAGTATGGGCTCCTGATTGACACACAGCGGCAGGACCTCCACTTTAAATGAGGTCAGTCTCCTGGTTGGAGGCTTTCTAGGTAGAATACTAAAGAACTCAACACTGGATATTTTTCTGTGACTCTTCACAAATAGTCAGAATGTGTACAGGTGCAATGTTTGACTGTAGTGTATTTAAGAGGTACGACAGACTGCGATCTGATGAGATGTAAGCCAGATGTTAACAGGGTGTAAATGCATCCACCAAGACACGTGTGCAGTCTGTTATCTTGTCGAGTGTATTAACATCAGTAAGCTATCAGTAAAAAATATATCTATCCACTGTGATGTGCACAAACTTACAAGCATCCAAAAACCCCCCAAAACAACATATGGAAAACATCAGCTGTGTAAAACAACGCAGCACACACATGCTACTCACCTGGCAACAGTTAGCTGTTGGCCCTTGCAGGTGATTTGACCTTTGTCTAGGCCACGCCTCCCCTTAGTTACTGTTGTACAACAAGTTCTGGGAGCTAGCATGGAGCTTACAGTTACTGACTGCATTCACTGGAGTAAAATTGTCAAATTTTTTGGAAAAAACAAAAGTCAGTTCAGACAGGAGCAGACAGAAGGTCAATAAGCCTTTGAATGATACATACAGGAAGTCAAACTGACTGAGCAGTGAAAACAGGTCAGAGTTATGAATATAAAGATACATGCTAAAGCTACAGATCACAGTGTAGCCGCTTCAACTTGTTTCTCTCTTCATTCATAAACAAACAAAGACTCTCATAATGATTTAGGACCCATTTAGGACAAGTTTAGGACATGTGTCTTTGTAAATTAGCATTAAAAATAAAGATGTTTTTTCTTTTTTTTGTGTGTCAGGTTCAAGTTCGGGTTAGCAACATTGCAAACCGCTGAGAGCTGCTATTTCCAGACTGCAGCCATAGATTTTAGCTTGGCTGGTTAAGCTTGCTAGTGCTCTTAATAGCTATAATTAGCTCAAATTAAACGGATAATATCAACTAATGACAACTTAACATGGCCTCAATATTTATCGAAGGATTACCGAAAGAGACGTAATGTTAGCTGTGCTTGTTCAACTGTGAGGGGTTCAACAGGGAAAAGGGACACAAGAACAGTTTTGCCCCGAGCATAACGTTACACTTTTCATAGTTTGATTTTGGAAAAGTAAAGAACGTAAATCTTCTTCGAACGTCACCGAATCAGGAGCATCACTTTTAAAAGAGCCCCAGACACAACGTATAACCACGACGAGCTAGAAATACACAGAACCAGCCAGAGCCACTTTGTTTGAAGTATGTGATGACATCCAATCAAGTTAAAGACCAAAGCTTGAAGACATCAGTTACACTGCCTTCTTAATTATTATCTATTATTTTTAAGTAAGTAAAAATTTGAAAAAGAATTTACTGTTTGTGTAAATTTAATAGATTAGAAGAGTGTTTGTGACTTGCAAAACAATGACTTTGTCCCACCTCTGTAATCCAGTCATAAAGCAGAGTGATACTGGACATTCTTGAGGAAGAGGGAGTAAACACAGGAGCACTGCAGGAATTTTACTGCTGACCAGTGATGTTGTTTACTGAGAGTGTCAACAAGAAAATCCTCACAGATTGAATGTTATTCAATTTGAGAATCTTCACGAAGTAAAATGATTAAAGTTACTTCATCTTGTGCTAAATCATGTTGGCCAGGGGATTTGAGTGTAGCTTGAGAAAAACCTGGTTTTCAAAATGAGTTTGAGCTCAATTTACTGCATGGATGAAAGAAAAGTGCAACAGGAAACTCTGCCGGGAGTGTCGTGAACTTCAGCTTAGCTGTGGCCTCACATCAAATCTGAGGGATTATGAAGCAGAAAAGAGAAGCGCTGCATAACTGACACTGACTCGAGTGACATCACAAGAAGCAAAAAAGATCATAAAAATGCCAAAAGTGACTTTCTCACATGTGTAAAAGCAGTTAAACATCTGAAACACCTGTGAGGTCAGACTTTTTTTGGTATTTTAGATATTGAGCAGAAAGTGACATGATTGAAATTGCAGCCATGTTTTATTTGTGTAGTTATTTCTTTAATTCAATAGTTTTTAATTAGATCTCATTATAAAAAAAATATTGTGACTTTCTTGTTGTTTAAATAGTACTGACAGGTTTGTATCTACATGGTTTCTCTTGCCTCTGTGCTCATACTCACATCATCCTCAAGTCTCCCCAATTATTGGCACATGGGTAAGAATCGGTTGAAAGCCGCCATTACATGGGATGAATAAACTTGCAAAGCCATTTCTGTTTGCTTGCTGAAAAACATGTGAACACAGCACTGAAAAATGTTTGATTCCACGTGGAGCCCGGCTGTATTTTTTTTTTAAAATTTCACCTTAAACAAGTTTTAAGGGCCTGTGCTGTTAATCGTTCCTGTCATCTGTGCTGTTCTTCTCACCGCTCCTCTTCTCATATTTTTTTCTCAGAGAACATCTTATCCTGACATGCTATAGAAAAAGAAGCTCTTGTGTTTATGCATGTCTGAGAGTGTGTGAGAAGTTGGGAGGCAGGCAGCTAAGCCGTGTAGCTTGAACCGGCACCATAATGGACTGACGTTCCAAGAAAGCCACGAATCGGTGAAAGGAAGAGACGCCGGCAGTCTGTGAGGTAAATGGAGAAAAGTGAACATAAAAAAAACAAAAACTTGTAAACAGACTTAAGGGATAATTCAGATTTTTTGTTTATTTATTTATTTAAGATAGGGACAGTAAATATTAATTAACACTGACATGCATACATGCCAGATTATAGCAATAGGCTAATTTTAATCTGTAGTCCCTCGGCAGGTTTATGTTAGACAAAAATACACAGAATCAACATAACATGCACATAATACAACAAGTAAAATCTAGAACACCACAAACTGTACACAAGCTGGTGTTATGTCGCAAAATACAAACCAGGAATAAGTGACTGCAAAGGTGTGTTCAGGCCGAAAGCGATGAATGTAATGAACGCCACAAGATGGCATACAAAGTCAATGTCAGGACGCGATTAGATACGATTAGACACGATTAGACACGATGTTACTATGCAAATCCATCGCCTTCATTGCTTTACATTGAAAATATTGATCTTTTCAGGCAACATTGTGTGACACTGTGCCATGGCAGCCAAACTACATTGAGATTCTCCCGACGTCTGGCACGAATGCTGCCGGAATTTGCCAAATGGACAAATGGACGTTGACTCAGACATAGAAGTTGAAACAGCTGTTTTGTGTGAATACCATGGAGCTCCTACAACACAGCTTTATACACCACAGGATTATCGTAGGAAAACTGATACAGCGTTGTTAAGTTTTAAAGTTTTTCTGGGACTCCCACAACTGATACTGTGAAGGTATTATGTGTTAAGAACGCTAAATGACTGGACCTCAGGATGCAGACACAGAAACACGAGTAACAGACAAGGAGATATTTATTGGAACAAATCAGTGAGTGAGTTCAGGTGGTTTCAGCTGATGGTCCGGGGAGGCTGGGAGCCGACGAGGAATGGTGGAGTGGACAGGAGGAGGAAGCGTGCAGGTGAATCCAGGAAAGCGGAGGAGACTTGGTAGTGCAGCCGGAGTGGAGATGCGGGAGTGCGGGCAGACGAGGAAAGTGAGGCTGGAGACTGGTCCTGGAAGATCACGGGAGGGTAACGGATGATCTGGCGAAGAGTGGAAGACTGAGCCGGTCATTTATCCTGCAGCAGTGTAGGTGGCTTGATTGAATGATCAGAGGCAGGTGTGTGATGACAGCAGGTGTGCAGACTGA
>JAQLOL010000605.1:0-15907 GCA_029783665.1 Naso thynnoides
TTCTTGAACCAAACTGAATATAAACGTCCACACGCTGCAGTTGGTGTGTGGATGGTATGAGATGAACTGATCATAGGGGACTTGATTTATGAGGCAGACACTGATTATGACTGGAGACGCCCTTTAAGATGCTTAAAGCGACAACAACATCAACAACGACGAGCAGTAAATATGATGTGAGCAGAGAACAGCAGCAGCGATGACTTCTCTTTCCAGAGTTCACATTTTTTAAACTTGAAATCATCCGTAGCAACAGAACTTATGGCTGGATGTCACGCAGCTCTCACGGAGACGTCAGCGTGGTCGCTGCCGTGCGGCCATGTTGTCCGTCTGTCAGTCTTAGTCGAACCATGTGGGAGAACAAAAATGCTGATGGAGCTGAAGTGAACTTCTGTGTTTGTTGTCTTTAGTTCCTGATGGCCTGCAGAGATGTGAGGCCTGCTGACTCACCGTCCATGTCCGTCCCTGTGAAGCAGTAAAAATACTGTCCTGTTACTATAAATACTGCTTCCAGATGTTCAGCAGCAAAAAGCAACTGTAGGAATGTGTCTGGAGCGGACATGGTTGACCTGCTGCTGACCTCTGTTCTTGGAAGAATACGGAAGTAACACAGTGTAGTCACCCACATTACTGTAACAACTGGAAAGTCCCTTAAAGACGTTCACGTACTTCACGTAATGTGATGACAAGTTTACTCGCCATGTTCACATGTAAATCCGCCCCCAATCACTGCTTTAAAAAGTCCCGACAGCAAACCCCGTATTCTGCTGTTCAGGAAATGTAGTGACGTATTTTTACATGCTGTGCATAAAAAGCTCTGTCTGCTGTAACAGGAAGCTGGAAACTGACAGACTGTCCTTTCAGTTTTGTTTTGTTTTTTTCCCCCAAGGATCAGTTGAATTGAGAATGTCGTGAATGTTGTGGAATGTTTGACAAATACTTGAAGTAATGATTGAAACACCAGATGTTTGTATGTATTTAGTTCAGTTTAGTTTATTTTGACGTTGCTCAAACACAGTAGGAAGATGCAGGTTCAGTGCCGCTCCACCGGCTTTACTGAGCCGCAGGAAGTGTCCAAACAGTCCTGTGGAGAAAAAGCTCACTCTTTATTAGGTGAAATCACGGCGTGGACTGAAGTGTGCAGGAATTTCTTCTCTTAGTTCAGATACAGTAGACAAACAAACAAACAAAAAACAACAGTGTCAGAGAAAACATGACACAGGACTTCTCTCTGTTGTTGTCCCTGATGTTCCATCGGTGAGGACAGACGCTCGTCATCCAAACAGTCGTTCGATGTCCACTCTCACCTGAACATTGCATTATTTTCTAAACAGTCATTGTGGGACATTTACCCAATGTCGGGCTATGCCTGAATGACAAAATGACATCATTGTAAGAGACAGATGATGTCACAAATGCCTTGTCTGAAAAATGTGTTATGCTGTGTTCCTTTGGACTCACAAGTCGGAAAAAAACAAGTCAGAGATTCACTCAGCCCAAGTTTGCAAAAAAATACATTATTCAAGTTTTTAATCATCACATAACTCACATGACGTGACTGTAGGCTGCTCAGCTGAGCACGCTCCTGTGCGTGGTACAGTTTTTCTATTTATTCCTGGCACTGTGGTAATTCATGTAGGTCCTCATTACATGTATGTGTCACGCAACAGAAACACAACTTTGTCCATTTAGGTCGAAAGTCTGGAATACCAACTTTTAACTATCGCCCTTTGTTTGCAATGGACTGCAGTATTAGTAATGTAAATAAGTTTTCTGAATTTTGCTGTGCAACATTGGTTTTAAATTAGTAAGTTTACATTAACATTAATTTGTTTCCACACTGCCGATAAAAAAAGTCCATCTATTATACAGCATAAATAGCATAAAGCCCGGTGAATTTGTTGCTGTGGAGACCGTAACAACTGGCAATAATGCCAAACTGCATGGAGGTTTAAAAAAGGTCATCCACAAACTAACAGCTAATGTTACTGTGACTGTGCCCACTGTTTAACACTGTCTGTGATCCAAAGACACAAAGACAAAAAGACAAGGACACAAAGACTTAAAGACATAAAGACATAAAGACACAAAGACATAAAGACATAAAGACAAAGACACAAATACATAAAGACACAAAAACAAAGACACAAAGACATAAAGACAAAGACACAAAGACATAAAGACACAAAGACAAAGACACAAAGACATAAAGACAAAGACAAAAGACATTAAGACACAAAGACAAAGACATAAAGACAAAGACATAAAGACATAAAGACAAAGACACAAAGACATAAAGACAAAGACATAAAGACACAAAGACATAAAGACACAAAGAAACAAAGACAAAGACATAGAGACATAAAGACATAAAGACAAAGACATAAAGACACAAAGACACAAAGACAAAGACATAAAGACACAAAGACAAAAAGACAAAAACACACACATAAAGACACAAAGACACAAAGACAAAGACATAAAGAAACAAAGACAAAGACACAAAGACAGCAGCAGCAGTGTCTCGAAGCTCGATCCTTTGCTACAGTTGTTCTGCTGTGAGACTCTGAAAGCTGTTGAAACAGCTGGCAGACTTTGGCTGACTATACTACCAGTATGTACTGATTCGTCAACAAGCAGTATGTAGTATGCTGTATGTAAACACAAGCAAAATCTGTAGTGTGCCAAAAAATTCCAGAATAAATCCTGATTCAGAGGAAATCACTACTTTACATCATGCTACCTCACCTACTGTTTCCCATGATGCAATGCGCTGTGACGTCACAGCCAAAACTCTGCCGGACATTTGTTGTTTAAGCTAAATGGAAAAAAAAGAATAGTGCTATTGCTGCCACTTTGTGCTAAATGCATTCTGGGTAACCTGCCTGTGTATTGAACAGATGGCATACTGATCCGTTCTTTAGCATTCAGTATGCAGTACACAGCGTGTAGTATGCAGTATGTAGTATATTGTAGGAGGTTCAGAAAAATTTGTATCCTAGCTGCTGGTGCTAGCTTAACTTAACTCCCAACACGCTCGTATCCGTCCCTGTCGAATGAGGCGGACTCTCTCAACGCCGTCGGTGTCTCAAGGTGCTCCTCTGCTCCTCTGTCGAACGTAAAAATGAATTTGTGCTTTCTAAACCAAGGTTTACGTTGTAAGATGGCTGCAGTTTGGTGAGGGTTCGGCAACAACAGTACCTGGTTAGGGTCGGACTTGGCTTTATTTTCAGTTGCACTGAGTCTAACTTTGGTCACCTGAATGAAACCTGCGCCCGTGCTGGCATTCTCTCTCTCTCCCCTCTGCTATGAGCATCTAATAAAGACACAGATGTGTTTTCATGGGACTCTGACGGGAGCCCCGTTCACCTTGGACAGGTGATAAAGGGTCTGATGGGCCTCATACCATCTTTCAGTTATTCAAGTGTTTGCAGGCGTGAAGTTGTAGTGTTTTCATTAATGTTAAATATCTTTGACAGGCACAAACAGGTTCAGTTCTCCAGGAGTTTGTGTTTTTCTAGGTTCTTGTTTACCCAACAGTTATTCAGTTCTCATTTTTCTCCTGTGTTTAAGGACAAAATCATGAAGATGAGGCTGCCCGGCTTTTGTTTTAACCATACGACCTGAAGGCAGTTTAGTTCGTTTAGTGTATTTTGAGCTCCTGGCTGTGGGAACGACTGAGCACGGAGCTCGTTCCTTTGTGACATTTATGAGCTTTCAGAGTCATTTATCCACAGACTGCTCATAGCTGGAGTCTCTACATTTTCTTAAATATTTGCAAACAGTCGGCAGCATGTCAGCAGGATGCTATTAGCTTCTCGGCGCACCACCCCCTTCCCTCTGCAGAGCATTTCCTGTAATCGAGCATAGTTGTCATTCCATGGCGTGGTAGTCCAGATGTGTGATTGCTAATTGAGCTGTGAGGCGATCAAGGCTGAGAGCAGAGCAGAGTTCAGACCTTAAATGGGTTGTTGAAGGGCTCAGTGATTCTGCTAGCTTTGAGAAAAATGTAAGAAAGGTCCAGACATTTGGATAATCGCCATTCTCAGGCATTTTTCTCAGTCCACACTTCCTTTGAAAATTGAAGATGTTTCTTCCTGCTCTCTCACAGTTCAGTCTGTCTGCTCTCTGACTGATTCCGCCTCCATTTCTTTTTTCTGGCCAACATCTTCCCACCGTCACACCAACGGGAAGTAAACAAAGTAGGAAAGGCTGCCAAGTCACGCAGATCCCCAGGAAATACACACATCATCATCATGTCTTTCACACTGGACAAAAAACACATTAAAATCCACCAATATATGACTTTTCCCTGCAGTGGGAACAGTAATATTTAGCGTCCACTCATAGGTCACATCACTGTACAGCAGTCACGTCAGCTCAGAACAGGCGTGATGAAAACATGACACGCTAATTTTCTCCCCTTTTTTAGTGTGATAACGTGATGCTGCAGTTTTGCCTTTACAGTCCAGAAACGATGCATGACTGCGGTTTGTTCTTTGTAACCGAACGTTGGAACAGCAGCAAGTTGAGAGCGTCCTTTTGAATTCCAGGGAAAGAGAACACACGGAGACGAGACATGTAACAACATATTCCATCTGCGTTCACGTGTCACATGAGTCAGTCGCTGTTGAGTTGGAAAAAGACACCAAGGAGAAGAAAAAATGTTTCTTTCAACTAGGGCTGTCAAACAATTTTTTATTTTTAAAAAAATGTGATTCTTTATCGCACGTTTAAAATTCTTTTTTTTTTTTACATTTCACAAGAGTTTTTAAGTCCATATTAACAACGAAAAGCAACTTTTCCAGTGTTATTTGATTGGGAAACAAATGGCAGGTGTGGTGCAGTAACAAGACGAAATCGTCCACCGCTAATTAGCTTAGCTCAAACACTGGTAGTCAATGGGAAGTGTTAGCCTGCCTCCACCTAAAGTCATCCGATAAACTTTCCAACAACTCTAAACAGTCCTGTGTGCTTGTTGTGACTTGTTTGTTATGTTATTTTTAGACTCAGATTAGCACTTTATGTTCTGTTCTGTTTCAAGACTTTCTGTATATATTTGATTCTAAAGTGACATAAAGTTCTAATCTGAGTGTAAAAATAACATAAAGTGGTGAATAAACAAGTCACAACAAGCTCACAGGACTGTTTAGAGCTGTTGGAAAGTTTCTCTGATGACTTTAGGTGGAGGCAGGCTAACACTTTCCCAAATTTTACTCTACAAATGCAAGAACACACAGGCTATAACCTAAAGTTTAGGATTATTCTGAGGCATTGGAACAAACTGTAACCCTGTAAGCCTTCTGAATCTCTCGTGTGTGTGAGCAAATAATCAGGAGCTGTTCGATGAGCTGCAGCTGTCATCTGCGCTGTCTCTCTAAATCCAGTTTGATTGTGTTTCTGTTTGCTCAGTGAGGGCACAAAACCCAGAACAGAGAACGCTGTCACACATACAAGCTCTTCAGTCTTTGTCATCTCGTGGTCCTTGTCCAGCTACAACACAAGCTTTATGTTTTATTTTCTAGCTGGTACCTGCAGAACGGACCATCCTTTCTCCTCGCGTGCCCCAAGTTACAGTTTGGAAACGGACAGACTCACTGAGGTTCCTTCCTGCATGACCGCCTGATGCTGATCAGACATCTTAAAGATTCACAAATATGAGACAGGAAGTCGTGTGGTGTGATCGGCACGGCGATCTCAGACTTTAAAAGTCATGTAGTGTGACCAAGGTAGAAGGCTTCGTCCATCCTATCTGACAACAGAAGAAGAGTCTCTGCTCCATTCGAGGAACCTTTTCCCTCAGCATTGTGGAAACACATTCAGGTTCTCGGCACGTCTTTTCTTTCTTTTTATGTTTGAAGACACGCTCGCCAGCTCCACTTCAAGTTGCGCAAAGCTTTTGAGTCTGGACAAATTTTGGCTCCAGACAAGCTGCTGTGAATTTAAGTAGGTCTGTGATTTTTTTAAGCATCAGATTGTTCACGTCCATGACAGAGACGAGTTTAAAACAAATGCAAATCACGTTTTAACTAACTGTTTTTGTTTTAAAAAGAAAAAGTTGCATTTCTGAGGCAACAGAATGACCTGTCTTTCACTTAACGCTCATTCCCCACACACACACACACACACACACACACACGCACACACACACACAGTCAGTGCAGCAGAGTGGTATATATCGGACTGTTCAGACTTTGTGGTGACGTGTTTAGCCTGCAGAGAGTTTGTTTTTTTGTTTTTGTTTGTCTGGCCTGCTCTTGATGTGTTGGCAGATTCAAACTGAGCTCAGTGTTGGACTTCGCTCAGAGGTCGAGACTGTTGTTGTTGTTTTGCACGTCTGCCTGCACAGTGCAGACGACAGCGAGCACCAGCTGTACTTGTCTAACTGTGCCTGCTCTAAAGGACAGGAGCATAAAAAATGTGTCGTCACCAAATGATTTGATATTTCCTGGATATGAGTTATTTGATGTCATGTGGTAACTTCTGCATTTGTCAGTAGTTCCATAGCAGACGCTGTTTTCACCAGGTGAAGGAAAAAGCAGCGGTGACGGCACTGCAGCATTCTTTAGAAACGTGCTGAACGGCACCGAGCAACAGTCTGACGGTTGGATCCCCCCCAGCTGGACGCAGCTCGGCAGCTTTGTCCTCGATTTACATCCAAACAAAGATGTGAAGCAGAGGAGTGCTGCTGGGATTAAACACTGAGTGTCGAGTCATTTTTCACTTGAAACTATTACTCTGTGGTTATGACGCTGTACGGCCTTCATAAATGCTCTGTGTGTGTGTGTGTGTGTGTGTGTGTGTGTGTGTCCAGCCCGTTCAGTGTGTCATGGTTTGGTGAACTGAGTCACCAGCATCAGTTCAAGCGTTTGCAGCCTTTTATCCGAGCTGTGTGTCTGTCAGCATGTCAAAGTGCTGCCACCTCCTGTCTCGGTCTTGTGAATGACTACCGGCTCCTCAGGTCTGACGTAACACCCTTTCAAAACACAGTTTCCTGGTCCAAGCCCCGTCTTTTCAATATGCTGCAGTGCTGTGTCTCCAGTTGTCTCAATAGGTCTGAGTAAAAAAAGAATGATCAAACCACTTTGCTAGTGATGAGAAGACGAGAGGACGTGGCTTCAGTTAATAAAGTGCATTAGGTGAATAATGAAAAAGTTTTTAAGCCAAGGTTTGCTCGGTCAGCACCTGTCCACTAAAACCAAACTGGCCCTTTGCAGACATCCCTGACAGAGGATTCTGTCTGCAGCCAGTTTACTGTCTCCCTGACAACACAACGTTACGGAAACCACAACTTTAATAAGAGATCATCTCTCAGGGTCGGTTTAGTTCTCACTCACAAAAGCACACAATCCACCGTTGAGCGTTGTTTAGTCACTGCAGCCGTGTCCTCTTGTGTTTCCCATCGTTAGGAAAGCAGCAGAATGAAAGTCTGAAAGTGAAACACACGGGACACAGCGCTGCAGCATGTTGAAAAGACGGGGCTTGAACCAGGAAACGGTATTTTGAAATCAAGACTTGAAGAGCGGGTGGAGTGATGTCAGCAACAAGAGGTGGAATCACTCTTTCAGACACACAGAGCTCGAGTCCGTCATGCTGCCGTCGTGTCCAGTGAAAGTTCAGCTGCTGAAAACGAGAAACTCACCTTGACGGTGTTCAACACTCTCCAAGTCTGCCCCACAACAAGAACCACAGGCAGCCTCAAACTGCTGGGCTAGCTTAATCGACAGCAACACGCCAACTTCATTAAGGGTGGCTCAGTGGTTAGCACTGTCGCCTCATAGCAAGAAGGTCCTGTGTTTGATTCCAGGCTGGGGCGGGGCCTCTTTATGTGGAGTGTGCATGTTCTCCTCGTGTTGGCGTGGGTTTGCCTCCCCACCATCAAAAACATGTATACAGGTCAGTCTCCAGTCAGTGACCCTGACCGACGCTCTGACTAAGATCTGGAGTCGGTCCACAAATGCTGCGCTGTGGCTGCCCGCTGCTCCTCAGGGACGGGCCTCTGTGAGCTGTGCATGTGACCCGTGAAGGACCTGCACATGTGGCCTTCTGTCAAAAGATAGAAAAATAAGGCAAAGAGAAATCTAGAGGAAACATTTCAGAATCTCATGTCTTTGAACCATTCTGTTTTTCTTTTTTCATTTTCATTACCTGTGACTGCTTTGCTGTCGTCTGGTGTCTGAAAGTCAAACAACTTAACTTTGAGTTATAGTGTTCATAGAGACAAATGTGACCTGACCCCGGCTGCCTGCGTCCTCGGCCTTTGTTCGTAGGATTCACTTCTCCTTCTCACAACAAAGTCTGTTTGTTTGTTTGTGTTCGTCTGTGGAATAAAAACATGAAATATGTCGTTTATGCTGCGAGGTGTCTCACTGTCAAAACAGTGGAAATAAAAGACATAAAGAAATGATGTCATGAAGCAGCAGGGAAACATGGGATTTGTTTTTCATTATTTTATTTGACTGTGACTGACGGGCTTCCTGCTCTCCGTCCTTTCAAAATAAAACAAACCATCTCCTTGAAATAGTGACAGGCTTCTCAAGATATGAACAAATTACCAGGAAAACAACAACAACAACATCAAAATATATATGACAAAGTGGTAAATATTTTAGACATTTTAATGTGGAAATGTTTCTGTTTGTAAGTTTCTAATCGTTTATAATACTTAAGTAATATTATGAATGCATTCAGATCAGCTCCATTTTATTTAGATAAAACTCTAATATGTATTTTGTTATGAATGGTTCATCGTACATGCTTATCCCACAGCTCATTTTAATGTAAAGCTGTATGTCACACAGACTTCCAGTGTGTTAATAATGCTCTGTTGTTCGGAGATGTTCTTGTCTGTTTCTTCCTGTAGCTGATGCAGCCAGAGCTCATTCTAATCACTGTGATAACTTATGAAAGAAAAGTCTGAGGTCATCTCACACAAGTTTTTATAGTAATTGCATTTTAATGGCATCTTAAAGTATCATTCAGTTGTGTAAGAGCTGGAACACAGTTTTTATTTCAAACATTTTTCTAATGATTATCAGAAATGACAAATGAGCAGTAAGATTTTTATCAACTTCATGTGGTTTCAAAATCATTTTTTAAAAATGACCTCTGACTTTGTGAAACGTCTTCATGATTTCAGACACGTAACTTTTATTTCTCTTTGCTCTAAGTTGAATTAAGAGCTGACTTTAAAAGTTTACTGATTACTCTCACACATTTTACAGCCGCGTCACATTGTTGTGAACCTTTGTGCTCATACTTTAGGCGCCACAGCCGCCAACACACTGATGTTATTTTAACACCCTGATGTGACCCTACGCTGAAAACTGAAGGTTTGGCACACACACAGTAACTAAAGTCAAGTTTGTGTTTCATTATTGGAGAGTCTTTACTTTGGTTTCTGCTTCTTAAACAACTCTCTTAAAAAATAAATCAAAAACAGCATTTTGTTGGCTCATTTCTGTGACAAATATTCTGACGAAGTACAAAGTCTGTACAATGAAGGCGTGACCTTTCTGTTGTCTTAATAAATAAGTACAAATACTTGTGTGCAGTGTTTCTGGTCATGATGTGATGAGTGGCAGATGTCGTCTAAATGCTGTTTCAGTGCACAGATTGAAAGATCAGCCTGAAGCTTTCATTTGCACATTTTGGACCTGAGGACTGTTCTGCTGAGCGGCGTGATGGTAAAGAGGATTGTTATAAAACTACAGCTCACACATGTAGTGATCAGGTCATTAGTTACATTTAACTAACTGTGCATCACAGTGTCACGATGAAGGGGACAAGTCTTTTCAAACAGACGACTCAAGTCTAAACGTGGAGCTCTTGCAGCTGCTGCCTCTGCCTTCAGGTATTTACAGGACAGACATGTGGCCAAATTCACGTCAGCTAATAATCCTGTGGAAAGTCCACAGCAGGCCGACTGAAGCTGCCTTTCACCTCTCTGGCCACTAGATGGCCTCACTTCATTCTCATGATGTTTGTGCAGACAGTGAGGAACGTTTCCTCACCAGATGTTTGAAACCTTGCAGTTATTTTCACCGCTCACTTTTTTACCGAGGACGCTGTCGGGACAGAAAATTCATTTTTGGACAAAAATCAGAAAACCTGAGAGCAGCTTTCACTCTCTCCTCATTAAAGGTCAGATGTTCCCTCGGCTAAAGGTGCATTCCATCAACACACATACTGCATACCACACTGTCAGAGTGTGTGTTGTGTGTTTTGACTCTGTGTCAGTGACAGACAAGTTTTGTCTCTCATTAAAACTTTAAGTAAAGGTCAGAAGACAAAAAGCATCAAGTACAAACTGCAGCTTACGGCTCACGGGATCAAACCGTGTTTCTGTTCTCCCGACAAAACTTTTTACATGTACCTGCAGACACAATCCTCTCAGTCAGGCTTTCTCCAGCCTTCCTCATCGTGGAGCGCTCAAGATGTTCAGATCAATCCGCTGACCTCCACGTGGGAAGATCCGACTCCCAGTCCTCCAGCTGATCTTCTCATGGCCGCCGTGAGGTCCCTGAACCACAGTTTGACAACCACTCACCAGCAGGTGTGTGAGCTCACCATGCCTAACGTTACCTTTATGAGTCCGGGCATCATCGAGCTCAGCGCTGTAATGGCAGCGGGAGGATCCTGTAAACCTGGCGAACAGCTAACCTGTGTCTGCAGGTGTGTGTCTGTCCCCCGCTCTCTCCGTCTTCTTCTTTGGTGTTTGTGCAGTGTGTCTTCTGCCAGGATCCATGGTGGACAGTATTTCACAGAGCACGTGAGAGTCTTAAAGTTCACAGGACTTTGAATTCACTGAGGTCAAATCACAAATCCAACGTGGCCGCTGTAACTGTGTCAGCTTTTTACAAACCTTTAACGACGCCGAGCTTTCAGAAACATAAGGCGTTCATCACAACGGCATAATTAACGCAGGAGAGCTCGTCAGAAATTCAAAATAATTCAGCAACACCAGAGATGAATTCAGTTCATATCAACACACAAACAAAGCAGCTGTGTGCGAGTCAGACTGAGTGCAACAAGCTGATGTGATCAGCTCATGTGAGTTCAGAGTCCTGACGCGCTGATGGAGTTTAGACAGATGAAGCACAGTGACTTCTACCTTTTAAATGATTTGACTTCACAACAAGTAAACTCACATGTTTGTGACTCCTTGAATTTTTTTATATTTTGGTCATTAAGTCAAATTTGTCTCAAGTTAAGAACATATAGAGCAGGTCCACATCTCAGTGTCAAATCTGTCACGGCTGAACCAAACTTCACACTGAACAAAGCATAAAAAAATATATTTCATGTGCTAAATGCAAAAAAAAGAGTCCTAAAACAACAAACTGCGTGTTGCTCCATTTGTTCCAGTTGAATCTAATATAGAAAATATGTCAAATATAAAATGTGTTCTTGGAAACACAGAGAAGTTTTGAGTCGCTGCTGAGTTGAAATGTTTGTGATCAGCAGTGACAGAACAAAACTGAAACGTGTCACTTCCGGAAACTTTGATGTTTCTCTTTCAGTGTGTGAGATGGTCTCACACACACACACACACGCGCGAGCGTCGGCCTGTTCACACACACTCATCCCGGTCTCCTCCAGCGGTTTCACATCTGCGCACGCTGTCATGTGACCTCTGCCGTGCACATTAAAGAGAAACCAGCTCGTAGCCCTGAGCACATTTCCACACCGGAACCCGACTGACAAATGACTTTATTTTCGACACAAACAGCCAAATCTGGAATCTGGAATCTTGACAGAGGCTGAATTCCAACTGAACTGTGTCGAGTGATTGTGTGGAATTTTAGAAAAAGAAGAAAAATTAAACCCATCTATGATTTCAGTTGGTTTGTTGGCCCAGATGAAGAAACAGAATCTTTTTTTCTCCTTCAGTCTAGTTCATGTTGTTCATATTGATCCTCCTGATTGGTGACCTTTGACCTCTGCTGACCTCTGCGTTTCTCCTTCATTCATGAGTTTTTCTTCAGCATCCAAACGAAGCAGGTCTGGTTGACAGTCACTAGCTGACGGTTGGTACTTGTTGGTATTTCGGGGCAGTGGTGTTGGACGTTGTTGACTCATCTCTGAGGACAGTGCTGTTGTTGTTGTTGTTGTTTTCATTTTGCCGGGGCTTTGTTTTTGGCCTTTTCATGACTTTTTTTGTACTCTGATCTCATACCGATCTTCCCCACCTTACGGGCTGGATTTGCACGGCGATGATCTAAATGTTGAGCTCATCAGAGCCTTGGCGCTCCCACGCAGTTTGTGACGCTCAGCATAAATCTTCAGTCCCACCAGTGAAGACGATGCTGAGCGGATCCACAGTATCTGCACATATTTCTGGCCTCTGGCAGTGTGTGCCGAGTGCGAGTGCTCCAGCGAGTCAGGCCTGCAGTTCTGCTTGTGTTTTTTGCCCTCCCTGCTGCGGGCCCTCTGTGGTTGCCGCGGTTACCATGCTTTTTGGACTCTCTTGAGTTTTCACCCTGGATTCCACAGTCCTGCACAAAGCGGTGATTATTCCTGAGCAGCAGACGGGTTGGGGGGTTGAATGAATGCCATTACATTCTCAGGAAGCTCATTGGCTGCTTCCTATTTTTTTGTTTTCCACTTTCTGAGATCACTGGGCCTGACTGAAGCCTCGGAGCAGACGCAGGCTCACTTTATCTGTTTGTCACAGTGAGAGACGACCACATTTAACCATGACACCGTCACTGACGAGCAAAACCTCCTCGACAGCCTCAGAGTCACTTTGTGTGTGTGTGTGTGTGTGTGTGTGTGTGTTTGGTGCAGAGACTGCTTCACTTTCACTGCACACAGTAAGCAGAGCAGAGGCTTATTAAATGTGAAAGAAAGGGAATAAAACTTGATAGGAATGTTGGGAAGCCTGTGCGCTTCTTTCGAGCTGCCGTGCTGCTAAAACAAAAAACAAAAACTCGGGTGAAGGAGCTGTGCAGTGAAATCTGATCCCAGCCTCTTCTTGGCCATTGAACTGTGTTTTTTTCTCCTCATGGAAAATGAGGATGTGTGACTTTGCGAGTGGAATGCAGCTCGTGTCAGACGTATCTTTTGTTCCGTCTCTCCGGCTCTGCTCCGTGATGAAGAGCTTCCATGAGTTCAGTTCAGCGCAGCGTGCTGCAGTTTCCATCTTAGTTCCTCTAAACCATGTGAACGGCTCGCATCCTGTTTGTGTGTCTGTGTGACATAAATTCATATAGCTCAAAGTATCATGTCAACAGAGTCTACAATAAGTCCGCTTAGTGCTCGGGTTTCACACAGGAATCAAACCCACGGGCTTTGGAGCTGCGTTTTGAAGCCGTTTCACACTCCCCGTGTGGACTTGGCGAAAGGAGCGACTCAGGGAGGAAACGTGTTCGGCTAATTCGACTCTGACATCCTGAATCCTGCAGCAGCTCGACTGACGCACGTTTCACGATGCACCATCACTGGACACGGCGCGCTTCAGTGCAAGATTACCGTCGTACGGTCGAGTGTTTGTGCTGTTTCTCATTCTGTAGAACCCAGACTGGTACTTTTATCAGACTGTGGATTTGGACGCCGCCTGCTCTGTGACATTTTCACTGTCCTGACTTCGGCGCTGTACGTGGAATTTGATCAAAATGTGAAAAATCACAGAACTACAGAAGCTCTGAGCAGTCATGGATTCTAATATTTTATTTCCTACGTTTTCTCAAGATCGTGATGCAACTATCTGGTTACATATCTCGTTAGATAGTCAGATAATTTATCTTTTTAAATGAGTTTTTGTTCATTTATCAACCTGCATGATCAAAAACACTAAACGCTGAATTCTGTGACTGTCGGACGTGACGTGTCGTTCTGACTGAAGCACAAAACAAACGGGGAGACTTCCATCAGTCAACAGGACGTCACGGTGATTCTTCTTCTTACTTTGTCGTTTTTGGCAGACAGCAAACAACTTTTAAGTTGTATTACTGCCCCCTCCTGGACTGAGTGTGGAACAGAACGGTCCCTCCAGAACTACATTAAATATTCATTATCCCTCCCGTAGGCCGCGCCGGCTGCAGCGACTCTCTTCACCCGGTAAACGTTTCCAAGTGTGTTTCCACCTCAGACACCGTAAAATACTTCAAGCTCCACTGTTTCCTGTACTGCACAATGTACACAACCACCTGTAGCCTGTTTATTCATGATGCTTTTTATATTTACCATGTTTGTTTGTTTTTAATGTGGTCGGTGCGAACAAACTTCACCCGACAGCCACGTGTGATTATGGAAAAAGCCACTGATCTCAGTAGTCGATATCTCTAAAATAAATTAATACAAAAAGCAAATGAATTATCTTGTTATCTTAAGAAATCGAGCTTTGCTACCCCAAAGTAACAAGATAATCAACTTGAGATCTCGAGAAAACGGAGGAAATCAAATCTAAGAATCGATGACGGCTTGAATCAGCTGACACAGCCAGAACTCATCCACGGGTTCCACTTGGTTTAAAATGAGCCAGATTATTTCTGGAGAGACGAGGTCGGCTTCAGCGTTTCCTCTGGTATCAACATGTGGACCTCTGGCTTCAGTCTTTGTGAAACGCAGCAGGAAACCGCTGCGTGATGATGTCACGCTGACGCTGCAACAGCCCTTCGTGTGAGGTGTTTGTGACAACAGTGTGCAAACAGGCTTTTACTATTAAAGACTTTAAGGCTTTATTTATAACATACCGTTTTTTTATGAACCATATAAAAGTGAACTGTTTTACAATGAGAGCCATTGCAATAAATACAGTTTGGGGGTGTCAGTATGAAAATATACGTCATGTGACAGACCAAACAGAGTCGCTTGGTTTGTCTCTGCACTATGTGAACAGACATCATACTCATCTTTAAGAGATCAACAGTCGAGTGAGTAAAGAAGTGAAAAGAAAATTTTACAAAAACTTTAAAAAATTCCTGTATCAAACTGTGAGTGGGTACAAGAACACTGAGGGACAGGCGGACAGACGGACACGTGAATGGGTGTACTGCATGAGACGAGACAAACAGCTTCAGTCCAGGAAAACACACGATGGAAAGCTTCGCCTGACGCCCACCATCCGTCCTCAGAGTGATCACTACGTCAGCGTTCCATCAGGAAGAGTGGAAAAGAAAGGAATGGTCTTAAGCGTCAGAAACTTTTTTTAATCACTTTTTCTTATTATTCTATGCTACTTCTCCTTACAGCCTCTGCCTGTCAGGCCACAGAGTCGGGCTGAGGCAGGAAACTTTTCATTTTAAGCTTTAAAGAAGGAAGGACTAGAGAGGAAAGCAAAAGACTTGCTCTGTTATGAAGCCCATCAAATACTGCTCTGCACGAGGAGCTCTCCACTAGTAGTCAATGCCCTGATCGTTGTAGTGGGAGCTGTAGTCGTCATGGTAACCTCCTTGGTACTCGTCCTCCTGGAACTCGGCCTGATAGTCACTGTCGCTGATCTCGGAGCCGTTGGTGCCGGTGCCCTGGCTGCCGTTGGCGTGGATGATCGGCTCTGTCGGGGCCGCGCAGTATTTGGGGTCGTACACTTGGCGACCCAGGCCGTACACACTCATACCCCTCTGAGACGCCACTTTGTTGGTTCCCATCTGGAGGGAGATGGTGGAGTTGTCCAGTGGCTGCAGCGCCACCTTCTGGTCGTAGATGTCCCTGCGGGTGCCAGGGGCTGACATGCCTGCCTGCAGCAAGTCACAAACAGCAGAAGTTTTACAGCAGGATAAAGGTGACACACAAATCCTCTGCTTGTATTCAAAGCTCTGATTGGAAACATTACTGTAAATTCATTCATTTTGGAAAATGTCAAGAACAGTGCCACTGTCACACTGATTCCCTCCTCGGCTATCTCGTCTGCTACCTCCTCCTCGTCCTCCGGATCCGCCTCCGACCTCCAGCCGGGCACTGCAGT
>JAQLOL010000809.1:0-15888 GCA_029783665.1 Naso thynnoides
TAACAAGATATTAGCTTATGTGAGCATGTTAATTAACATAATTACATGAACTACAATGTATTTTTTTGTGTTTACGTGCTGAGTTAAAAGACACCATGTTGCTAACAGGGATAAGTTAGCACTGACATTAGCGAACAATAAAGCACATAATTTTGTGCTATACAATGTTTATGTCTTTAACACTCTGTAGTTCTAGCTTAAGTTAAGTTTACTCAAAAGGGAAAAAATGCACACATAAAATTATATTATTATTATAATTATTATTAATTAATACTTTTAGCATGTTAACATACGTATGAAAATAGAAACTGACCAGTTTGGTATTGTATCCTGGAGAGACGAACACAATATGATATTCATTTGTGTGCGCGTGTGTGTGTGTGTGTGTGTGTGTCTATACCAAGTCCTTCAATGGCCTTCCTCAGAGCCACAGCATCATCTCCTGCATCAAAGTTTGCTTTGGGCTTGATGGTTCCTCTCTCTCCATGCTAGAGAAACAGGTGACATTCAACAGCTATCGGTCAATTTTTTGCTTTTGTCATTTGCCCAGTAATAATAAACAGCACATAAAGGATGAAATTGGTGTTAAGTTTGAGCTCTACCTACTTTTGCTGAGAAAGACGACGGGGTATTCACAAGACTGTCCAAGTCATTCTGCAATATGTTAATTAGTTGTCTTTAAAATACATGACCAACCAAAACCAAAATCATAATGAAAATAAAAACACAGAACTCTGCTCACCCATAAAGACGTCATGATGACAGCAGGAGGTTGCTCTACAGAAAAGTATCATGCATATTATTTTGTGATTTATGGTGACAAGCTCTGCATTAGAAACTCAATTTTTGACATGTACTCACCAAAACAATCTCATAAAACAGCCCAATTCAGAAGTGTTCATATAATGACTACAGATTTTACAACAGCAATAAATGACTTCTATTATGCACTGTTGTCTTACCTTTCCCTAGTCTCCTGTCTCCTTTAATGATTTGAAGCATGTTCTCTTGAATCAGTAAGAGTGTATAGTTTCCTTCATCTTTTTTTCAGAGTCACAATGAAAATATTTATTTGACTTCTTCTAAATTAACTGCAGATAATTATCAGACATAAAGTAGTTTGAATCATCCAATTAATTTCATTTCTTATTTAGGCCTATTTATGTACACTTATTCATTATTGTTTTTATAGGAGTTTGTGTATTTTTTGTGTAATTATGTGGGTTTAATCATTTCTCATGAAACAGTCACCGTGATGTCATGTATCATTTGTCAAATTGCATCACAGGACTGAACATCCTTGTCACGTTGGTCAATTCTGTTTGCCTGCAGTTGCTATGATGAATGTAAAGCAAATGAACCTTTGGCCCCAGTACTGCAGGGAGCCAGCTGTGGTGTCACATCATCAAAGTGTACCACAGTAAAAAGAAGATCAGAAAATACTTTTTAGTTGATCCCAATATGATCACAAGCTATAAACATAGGCTACTATCTTTTTGAAACAATAAAAAATACCAGGGAAGATTTTACACTGGCCTATTGGTTCAAAACACAAAATTCTCTGTAGACTATTGAGGTTTGTTTAGTTAACTACAGAAAACAAAACTTATTATTAAATTCGAATAATTTACTGTGACCTTTTTATCTTAAATCAAGCAATAGCCTATTTACATAGCCAAGTGTTAAAGGAAATAGAATGAGCAGCCTATTAGTTTTGCTCAGGTGATGTGTTCATGAGAATTATCTGTGTACAAACTTTTGCTTTAAATTTCTAACTTCAGGGAATAATTTGTTGAAATTAAAACACAGATTAAATGCAGTCGAAGGTGATAAATAAATGAAAGGTCGAAGAAAGGACGGAAAAGCTCACCTGGATCCTAGTCTGACGCGGAGAAGTGTTCCGGCACACCTTCAGTCTCTGTGGAAGCAGGGAGAGTCTCTGACCACGCCCACTCCGTACATGCAGGTGCTGCCTTCAGGACTGCTCGTACATTTCAAATACCTGCACGTGGAGGCCCACTTTATTACTGCCTCAGAGCTGCAAGCATGGTTATGGACCTTTTCATCAATGGATTTTAAAACATGTAAAATGTCACAAGCACATTTCACATAAACATCACAGGTCCAAAGTGTTTGTGCATAATCTGTAGAAAAAAGTTGTTACCTATTTTCAGTGTTTTTGGTGTATTTTCTGTAGCCTAATGACTCTTTGACATTCTCTCACAATTTTCCCAGCTGTTAGTTTGGGAAAAAGCCCTCTGGAAATCCCTTGGCATCATTGTTGGTGCACTATTAGCCTATATTAATTATGGACACTCAAAGGTAGTAAATTAACAGCTTGCTCATTTATAAACAAACGGTACTGACATCTGCTGTCTGACTATCAGACTGCAAGAGCTGTGACTTGCCTGATTGGAAGACCAGACTTGCTTGGCGGGAAAGATGGCGGCTCTACGCTTAAGACCTTGGGTGCTGCTCAAGTGGCAACCAGCAACAGTGGTGTGGTGTTTCAGCATGAGCTGTTTTAAACTTTTTAAAACGTTACTTTTATTCGTGTTTCCTAAATGTTGTGTGTGAGATTACTCATTATGGAGACAGGCAAAATTCAGTAGGCTATACACAGGAATTTCTCCATCATTTTCCATCTCATGTTATTGATCAGTGGTGGACAAAGCACTCAACCCCAGTACTTGAGTCATAGTATAGATACTCTTGGTCAAATATTACTTCACTACAAGTAAAAGTTGCTCAGTCAAAATTTTATTCGAGTTTAAGTACTAGAGTAACTGCTTTTAAAAATATTTAAGTATTCAAAAGTACATGTACATTGCCAGGGCAGCGAAATGCAGACTGATAACAGTGTTGGGCGATATGCTAAAAATTTTCCAACCAGCCACCGTCAGCCCATCAACCGATAACTGCGGATGTATTCATGCAGGTATGTGCCAGCGCGCACAGTGGGTAGTAATCAGTGTTTCTACACTGAGAGATTCACTCAGTGTTTAATCTTGTACAGCTACTGTTGTTTTTTTTTTCTCTCGACTGAAAGACAAGCGCCTCATCCCCATGCTCCTCAGCACACCGGGATGAAGTGGATTTTTGCCTAAAAAATGTGAATATGAAATGCTATGCGTTGCATGTGGACTCCCATAAAGGTTAAAACTCTCAACTATTCAGCGCCGGCGCCAGAGCAGGACTGTTCAACAAGGTGTTCAGGCAACTTACACACAGAGCAGCGCTCTGTCAGTTTTTCTAACCCCTGGTCAATGTTGCTCCTCCTTGACTCCTTTCTAATGAAAGCTAGAAAACTACCGGCTCTGCCCGTTCTTGTTTTTGTCAGCATATGCATGTCAAATGTCCACATATTACATATTTCGCAAAGGCTACATTTCTAATAGCCTTTTGTTGATACTTTGAGCACATGTTGCAATAGTTTGTATGTTTCTGCTGTGTTGTGTTGCAGAGGGGTGACACAATTGTTTTTCGGCAGAAGAGCCTGCGCCGGCCCTGGAAGCAGGGTTTTATCTTACAGTCAATTAACAGTTAACATAACACATAGCACACAAATCCCTCCAGTGATTGGTTTTATTCTGTGAAGAACACAGCCTGTGGCCAATTGCATTTTAGGAAAAACAAAACAAAACAACCCCCCCCCAAAACACTGGCCTGAAAGTAACAAGTACTTCACAGCCTTCCCATTAATGTAGTGGGGTTGAAAGTAAAGTATTTGTCTTTGAAATGTAGTGGAGTGAAAGTAATAACTTTAGCTAGTTAGTTGTAGCTAGTTTATCTACTTTACATACACCCATGTCGTAAAAAATCTTTTATTAAAAATTTGGCTAGTAGCTGGCTTGTAGCTTGCCAAACATATAACAGGTTAATGGAGTTCTGTTGGTGTGTATAAATCCAAACATTCCTGTTCATGAGGACTAGCTAAGACTTTTAGACCTTCAGAGTGAGTGAGAATATTTTGGAAAATAAGGACCAATTTCACTTCTTCAAAGTCTTACCAGTTCCCACTGATGAACAGATGTTTTCTGTGAGATAAAGATTAGGCTATGTCACAAGTTTATTCTCTGGAAATCCAGAGATCAGACCTGTAGTGAGCTGTTTAGCAACCCCTCCTCAATGGAGAGAGCTTGGCTCTGAAGAAGCCTCTTCACCTTAGACTGAGGCTACTGCACTGTTGGTTCCTGAGAGGTGAGAAGTGGCTGACTTCCAGCGGCCAAACCTGCAAATGCACACACACACACACACACACACACATATAAACACACACACAGGTTTGTGCAGATATTCTTGTTGGGACTTTACATTGACCTCCATTTATTTTTACAGCCAAACCCCAACCCTAATCCTAACCCTATCATTAACAAGTTTATGCCTTAGCTTAACTTTAACCTAACCTAACCTCAATTCATACCTCACCCAAAAACTTAACCAGAACCTCAGAAATCAAGTCATGCCGCATTAGGACGAGTTTGGTCCTCATACGGTCAGTGTTTATGCCAGAAAAGGTTCTAAATAGACAACAAAAAACAGTACACACACATACACACACATGCATCAGAGTTTGTGAAGACAACATCCATAAGGCTGAATTTTTTTGGAAGATTTCCATAAAAGGCATATCTAACTCATCAAAATTGATATATTTGCGATTCTCTTCTTCCAGCAGAAGAGGTTGCTCTGTCCCTTTTTTATGTCTATTCAGATGCTCTGTAGATGGCAGCATAGACATAGACTTTTTAGGAGCATCTGAAGACAGAGGAGGCCTACACATTTTGATCCTTTTTTTTTAACCTAATCTCACGAACATTTCCCTAAACAAAACAAAACAATTGCATACAGCAAGACGGTCCTGGGTTCGATTCCCTGCTGGGGCAGAACCTTTTCTGTGTAGAGTTTGCATGTTCTCCCCATGCTTGCATGAATTTATTCCGGGTGCTCTGGTTTCCAACACCGCCGAAAATATGTGGGTAATAGTTCTCCCGTCAGTGCCCTTAACCAACAGGAGAATGACACTGTCCTGCAGCTGGAGTTGGTCCCCTGAAACAGTGTGCTGGCTCCTAGAATTAATATGATGGATTAAATGTATAGGACATATTGTACTGTATAACTGCATGGATGACAACAAAACTTTACATGTACATGTTTGCGTTAAAATAGCAAAATACTGCATAATAAAATACCATGAATGAGCTTAAAGTCAGGATGAGCTATGGGGACACCACTTCACGCAGTAACAGACAGCAATTTACACTTGTTCCATCCAGAAACTACTGTCATTAGTGATGTCTCTTACATTTCTCTGATGTCATGCCAGTGAGCTTAGTACACAATAACTGTGCCAAGAACTGAGCTGAGCTTGTCTAAGTTAAAGCAGCCATGATTAATTGTCTGATACACCTTTGCTATTCCTGCCAAAATTTTGCATCTGTCCAGGGTGTTCTCCTCTGCTAGCTCAATGTCTGCTGTGATCAGTTCCAGCTGCATGAGACCATGCAAAGGATACACGTTTACAGAAAAAGGATTGATGGATGAATATCCTCTGTCAAAATGTCAGCGGTTAAAAAGATTTGAATGGTGAATGTCATTGTATGTGTTACAGAACTAACCGAGAGAGCTGTCAAACAGCCTGAGATGAGGTCTTCAGGTCTGATGTCTACTAAATTTGACTAAACGGATAATTTGTATTGATCTACACAGCTCCTGATAAAGATGAATTACCAGACAGGCTATGCTAGCAACTGCTGCAGGGCTGAAGACCCCCAAGGACTCTGAAGGTCCACCACAGGGCTGCATTCGGACCAAATTTGTCACCAAACCTGGATATGCCTAGATATCCATCCAGCAGATACATTTTTAGAACATTAGCAAATCATTTGGAGTTGTATTTGTGTTATCATGGTGCGTGTAAGTAATATATTGACTCTTTTTGGGTGGACCACAACAACTGGACCAACTTTTTTAGGTACAGCTGTCTGTGACCAACTGAGTAACTGAGTGATAAGAACCTTTGGTGTGGTCGGCCAAGTGATAAAGTTTTCCCACTGGCTGTTGCTCTTACAAAATGAATAGTGGTGAACAGTGCCAGAAGGGGGAAGAACTGTGATTGGTATTTGCTGCTTGTGTAACCGAGCTGTTTACAGTAGAAGCACATTGTTTGTTCAATAAACAGTTCCACCGCTCTTTTCTTATCACATCCGATGTCTATGATGATCTCATGAATTCAGAATGCAAAGATTTTTAAATGATCTTGGATACGTAGGCTGTCGTTTCCTCTGCAACACCGTACTTCAAAGGACCGGCTTGAGTGATGATCTTAAGGGAGGGGCTTCTCTCCTGTATCTGTTTGTGTGTGTGTGTGGGTGTGTGTGTGTGTGTGTGTGTGTGTGTGTGCTCGTCTCTCTCACTCACTCTGATTAGAAAAATTTACGAATAAGTGAAATAAATATATGATTTAAAAATCACAGCATGCTATTTCTAGTAAGGACAAGTGTTGATATTTCATCTTTTAGGGGGAAACAATTAGTGGAATTGATCTTCTGAAGAGCAGAGGGACAGAAAAATCCAAAGGACTGGCAAGCATAGGATGCATATGGATAGAACTGAACCAATTTTCTCATATTTAATATCATATATAATCAATTATATTTGCAGTAGTTGATCAGTGTGTTTTCTTGCCAGATTTGCATTGTGGCGTACAGGGAAAAGAGAGCAGGTGCTAAAACAGTAATGAACCAGTTTTTATTACACTTGAAATCAAGGCATAAACATCCTGCCCAAATTCAATCAACATCTTTTTTTTACCTAAATTAGTAAACATAAATCCCTGAATTAACCTAACTATGGTGTCTTGCTGGGAATCATTTGCTCTTTTCCTCCTTCTCTGAAACTCCAACATGGATTATCATATTACAAGACCCTCATAGCCCAAGTGTTTTGGAGCTAAAACCAGCTGTCATCTTTAGTCTCTGTTTTTGACCAACATCGTTATCATTCATTGCACCTCAATTCTGCATGTTGCTTCACAGTAAGTTTTTTCAACTCAAATCGTACAGTATGAATGTTCTTTCATCTAATTTGATCTGTCCTGACATGAAAAATCAGACAAAGGAGACAAAGGATTGCCCAAACTGTTGTGCAACTGAAATCCTACATGACGCAGGAATTAGAAAACATTTCGCATAATGGCAGAGCAGCATGGTGGCTCAGTGGTAAGTACTGTTGCCTCATAGCAAGAAGATCCTGGGTTTAAATCCAGGCCCTTTCATTTATCAGCGAGAAGTCCCTAGGGTTCAATACTCAGCCAGAGATGGACCTTTCTGTGTGACCTTTGCATGTTCCACCCATGTTTGCATGGATTTCCTCCGGGTACTCTGGCTTCCTTGCAGCTTAGGTCAATTGGTGACTCTAAAATGCCAGTAGGTGTGAGTGTAAGCATGAATGGGGATGAATGGTTGTCAGCCTTGTGATGAACTGCGACTTGTCCAAGGTGTACCCTGCCCTCACCCAGTGTCAGCTGAAACGATCCTGCCAAGGATAAGTGGTTACGGATAATGAATGAACATCAAAGCAGCTGGTCTCCTCAGTTCCCCAATGCTTACAGAGTGTGTTAAAAGAAGATGTGGTACCGAGTGGTAAAGCCTGGCACACACTAAAAGATTTTCAAAATCTCAACCAATTTTGAGAATGTGAGAGACCCTACACACGATGACAAATAAAGGTAGATTTGACAGTTTGTTCTCATAGTGTATGGTGCACTAACAGACTCCATCCACCAACAACCAGAGTCTCGACTCTCAAAACTCTTATACATTATAATACGTTATTATACATCATCGTTGCCATGGCTTAGTTTGTCGTGTTTCTGTCTTCAGTCAGCTTGCTTCCTGATTGGCTATCGTTTTGTTCCACATAACAATCCACAGAGTGTTTGCTCAGCTGTCCTTGGTGTTCCCCCAGCACAACAGGATTTCTGATCGTAAATACTGAATGTTACCGATGTTTTATAGTTATGATTTCAAATGAGGTGGCCCCAATCATCTTTCAAGCAAATCACGGAGGGTAAAATCACTCTGAACACACCTCACACCACAGGAAAATCTGGCATGATAATCTTTAGAACCGTCAGATAATCAGGCGTTTGCTGAATTTGGTCAGAAGGGGAGAATCAGCCCAAAATCAGCCCGATTATCTTGTAGTGTGTACCCTGCTTAACATGACCCTGTCCCCACTATTTCTGATGTTTGCAAATTCTAAATAACAACACACTTTTCAGAAACAATTAAAGTTCCCTGTTGCATGTGGGTTTGTCAGTGTGTTGTTCTGTAGAAAAAATTTGCTGGCGCTGCTAAAAATGAGTCGGATGAGAGTGTTGAAACTGAGCAGGCAAGAAGTGTGCCAGAAAACCAAACCAAAGACCACAAAGTGCATCATAGAGCTGAGAACACACTAAATGCGTTGCTTTTGACACCTTCACAGACACTGCGTTTCCAGTATTACTGTAAGTAAACTGACTGAAGCGGATTTTTTTTCAGTTTGGAGGATTCATCTGGTTTTGGTGTTGCTGGTGCTGCTGTGGTAGTGAAACTCCAAACCAGTTAGTCTCTCTCCGCCTCTCAGCCACTCCAGTAGAAGGCCTAAAGTTTCAAATCATATTGGACAGAAAGTAGTGGGCTGTCTGTTATAATTGTCAGCAAAATAAGGGATGAAGCCCATGTTTTGCTTATGGTTCTGTTTGTTGGTGATTTGCTATTCAGCAGAGTTGTGGTTGACACCTTATAATCTCAGTGTCAACACATTCTGGTTTACGTAGCATTAAAGTATAGAGACTTTCCTGGATCTCATGAGTCAAATATCCTACTTGTTAACACTAGTAGGCAACAAAAAATGACAGTTACAGTGAAAAAAAACATGACCTTTTGTGGAGCAGTACAGTGTGCGGTTGAAAGTTTCCTCCAACGAAGGAACAAATTGAGAAGATTTACTTGTTTCCAGGTGGAAACAAGAAGGCTAAGACACAATGGAAGATGGAACATTTTTCCTGTCATCAAACCCTCTATCAACATAAACACACAGAGCATACAGAAAATCTTAGAGTGCATTCAAAAACAGTCAAGGACTGGAGCAGAAGTGTGGGCATTGCTAACAAAAATAGTGAATTTAATTTTTTTTTACCAATGACTTTAAAAACCAAAGAAAAAAGGGGAATTATCATATGTATGCGCCAGACAAACAACAGAATGTTTTTGGTTTGGGCAGCCTCACAGGTCTTTAGTCTTATTAAAAAGACAAACAAACAAACAAAACAGTGAAAGTTAAATTTATTACATTCTGTTCTTCACTAAAACATATTTTGTAAGTCATTGCTTTGACAGCATTTCCCTTCTACAACATTTGCAAACCCATTTTTCTGAAAAGTTTGAAGCCTGCATTTATTTGTTTACTTGCAAGCAATCTTTTTTATACTTTTCCTGCCACCTCGCTGCATTTAATATTGCCTTAACATCACTTTTACATCAGTCAAGGTGTGTCAAACCATGTGTGTTATGTCATAGGTGCGTGTGCTGTGCATGCATCTTTGTGCACATGAACGATACTAGCAAAATGGGGACCCATTCGCTCCAAGCTCCATAGTGCTGCTTGTTATCAACAGTGTCACACAGTCCCCTCGAACATCTTGTTTCATGTCCAGTATCTTATGAGGATGGAGGCTGGTTTGACGTTCCTAAAGTGGTTTTAAAAGTTGCAGGGACAGACACTATATGTATTAATTGGACTATCTGTGTTTGATAATTGGAGTATATGTGTTTGGTAAAAGTTTATAGGGTTTACCATTTAGCTGCAAGATTTCAAGATTACTTTATCTGTCCTAAATGGGATTTTTTTTTTTCAAATGAACAATTAAACCGCTTTTCCACCAAAATTAGCGAGTGTACATGATTTTTGAACACAGGTGAAATTTGTCTCATGACCCCATTCTTACTTCCAGCAGGCAAGGCAGCCAATCAGATTTTTTTCCAGAAATGCAAGCCGCTCACTTTAGCTGCTTTTTCTGGCAGCCTATGGAGATACAGTAAGGCATCAAAACCACCCAAAAATGTACATCTAAAACTCTCACAAGCTTTGTGTGGTATAATCGAAGTAATCTTTATTGTATCACCGGCTAAATAGTTCCAAAACACTTATTATCACTTATTTCGGCTTAGTTTGCTACTAAATCCAACATATCTGTTATGAGGTTCCCTCGTGCATGTGCAGTGCGCACGGACATCCAGATAGTGGCCAGTTGGTGAGCAGGGAGGTGGGATTCATCATTAAAGCTTGAGAACCATGCAAATTTAGAGGTAAGGTATGAACTGAGGTTAGGTTACAGTTAGGATTAGGCATAAATTAGGTCAGGTTAGGGTCAGAAGAAGTCATGAAGCCATTCAAACAGTCTAAAAGAGCAGCCATCTCTCTCCATTCGTGTTCATTTTGAAAGGAATGGCCGAGACAGTGAGCAGTTGGATGTCTGTAATATTGGTGCATCTCACAGCATGCAGGCAGAACAGTGAGCTGGGGGAGTGATGGGCCAGCAGAACAGCAGTGCGGCACTGATAATACCACATGAAGCTTTTAAGAATTTTAGATAGACCTTTTTTTTGGTGGTTTCGATGCTTTAAAACTTTATCTCCATCAGCTGCCAGCAAAAGCTGTTAAAGTGAGTGGCCTGCATTTCTGGAAATAATCTGTTTATTGTGGAAAAACACTGGAAAGAGAAAAATATATATATTTATCAAATCAAGACATCTAAGGGTGAGTAATTGATACACAAAAAAAGGTTGGCAGTGAAATATCCCTTAAACCCAATCTTATCAATCATTGGCTATTTATATTGCCCATAGGCTAAATCAAAGTTGTGATACTGACACCAGTATCTGAAAAGCCTCCAATACTGCCAAAAATGCTGGAATCCGTATCAGCGAATACCAGTCTGTGCACCGATCTGATACCATGTGATTTATTAGCTGCTAAACAGTACCCAACTTCTTCCCAGTTAACTTAGTTTAGTGTAGTGTAAGGAATTAGGTATTCATAGATTTCATTTTTAAAGTTGCTGTTGCACTTCTGTTTTATAGTGTTCTATTTGAATCTTTTTATTTGACTAAATTGTGTTGACACCTAATATTTAAAATTAATTGTTATTTTTATGTGCTGGTTTTGGATTAGTATTGGGTATCTGACACTACCAAATCTTGGGTATCAGAATCGATACCAGTAAGGAAAAAATATCATGTATCAGAACATGCCAAGGCTAAATTATGCGCAATGAACAAAACAAATCAGATTCTATTCTTGCAGCAGACTGTTAAACAAGACACTGGATCCAGACACTTTGCAGACCTCAAATCTTGCTGAACTAAGCAGGTAGTTTTCCAGTGCGCTCTCAACTCAGCACTCTCTCAGTTGGGGGGGGGTTTAACCTTTCTATTCTGATGCAGACGGTCGGGAAATTGAAATTCACAGACTCTTTTCCTTTGCTGGTGCACAGATGGGTTTTCACTTTAAGACATTGGTATAACCTATAGATGCCAATAATAGATTGCACTGCCCGTCACCAGGAAGCATCTGCAGTTGAGGTTGATTTCTTTTTCTTTTCTCTGCCAGAGTCTTTACTTTCACTTATGCAGCAGCACCAAGTCTTCACAGAATGCTTTAAGTTTCATCTTATCCCTTAGTTGAGAGGAAACAAAGCAAAGAAATGTCTGCCTCTTTTTATAAGACTTGTTGGTCTCAATTTAGCTCCCTACACAAGTTAGACTGATACACAAAGATGACCCTATGACCTCCGTGTAAAGCCGTGTTTCATGATAACAATCAGTGTCACCTGCTGACCAGTGTTTCCATTCTTTCTTTCTTAATTATTTTCTTACTTGATCACTTACTTTCCCTTTTCAGCTACTGTCGGGTCACTATCACCCCTGAACTTTGACTTCTTAATTAGTCCCTTAAGAAAACTTTGATAGAGGACTCAACATTTCTCTGCATCTCAGATGTACCACGTCGGCGCCAGATAAACTGTCACATCAAGCATTGTCTTCCTCTGCTGGTTGTTGGTCTTTGATTCTCCTGCTCTGCTTCAGTCCTTTGTCCTATCCTGCTGCTCTAAGTCACTATTTACAGCCTCTTCACCATATCTAAAAACTAAAGGAACACTAAGCAGGTCATCTGATCCATCTGCAATTCAAGTCACAATAAATAGCCCTTACATCATCCTTTTTTTCTGCTGGTTTGTGGTTCCTTTAAGTTCCTAATTAAATAAATAGCGTCAGCAACAAGCTTAAAATTTTATCCTGCTGTAGTCTAGAAAATTTCTTCAAATTAAAAGACTTTACTCATGTAATTTCCTGATTTGCTTCTTTAAATAAATCACTTGTGTACTCAGACCACTGAATCATTCTGTCAAATTAGCTCGATTTCCCCCTGACCTCTCTTTTGAGGAGGGCAGCAGTACACTTTCACCAAGGAAATTCCAAGATAACACAATGTTGTGCTGGACAGCTAAAACCCAAAATATATCCAGATGTTAGGTTCAAGATTGAAAACAAAAGATAAAAATAAAAATAAAAAAATGTGATGAAATCAAATTGGTCCAAACTGGGGAACTTTCAACTAGTAACCAATTAAAAATAAGAGAAGAAATTCTGGGGAATATTTATTGCAAGAAAACTATAGTGAACAAAATAAATATGCTGTAGCTGCAAATGATCAATTAAGGGAAATGATTTATCATTAATTTACCCTGTCACCATCCAGCCTGTTTGAGCCAAATTTAGACATAGTCTAAAGAAAAGAAGATAGAAGAGAAAAACTAAATCACTGACACTACATAAAGACCAGTATGATGGGTTTAAAATGCATTTTGTGTCTTTTTATGTTTCCCTTTTTTATCAGTTTTAATCACTCTGAATCTTTTCTCATACAAAAATCTTCTAAAGAAAGTAATTTATTATGCTTGTGTGCGCCAGTTTTGACTTCATATTTTTGTTGTTGGCATCTACTGTCAGATATATCTTTAGATGTTCTCTAAAAAATCAGAGGCAATGTTGGGGTAGAACATAGACCTCTAGAACACCACTTTTAATACTGATTAACTTAATTAAATGGAAATGTCATTATATAAAAATATGCATCGCTATACTCAAATTTTAGTGTCCTCTTTCTCTTTTGAACCACTAGAACAAGATCCATAAGCTGATCCCAGTAGAGTTCAGCATTTACTGCACATGACTGAGCTTGACTAAATTTAAATTTGTCATTACAATTTATTTTCATAAGCGGGAACCAGAGTCTAATTTTAGAGGTGATAAGAGTCTACTCAATTGATAACTTACCAGAAAGGATGTGGTTGCAGTCAGGGACGACTGAGGCAAATGCAGAAGTACAGCTCTGCTCAAGTTTGGCTCTCGGTACTCTCCAGTGTCCTGTATAGTATTCTGTTCCTGATTCTGGTCAGGATGAACCCAACCTTTTGCAATTTGTTAGTGTTTCCCTGACCAAGTGTCCATACACTTTTGTTGCAATTGTTGCAGTTTTTAGAGCTCTCCTACCACATGCTAATGCTGTGTCTGGACAAAATGAAAAGAGATACTCTCTTGCACATGATACTTAACAACCAGGAGATTTTTCATTGTAAGCATAAAACTTGTAGATGTTTGGATACTATATTCCTGAAGACAAACACACTTGCAAAAAACTTATTTCAGCAATATATTCATTTAAATAAATAAATAAATAAATAAATAAATAAATAAATAAAAGGCCTCTTTCAGTGGCTTCTTTGCTTTATCTGTTTATGTAGTGTCATTTTTCTGTGTGGTGCTGATGCAAAACAGTTCAGTAAGAGTGTCTAGTCTATTTTGCATCACACCTGTGACTCATCTCCTTATCACCCCCCTTTATTTAAGTGCAGTCGCTTCAGTTGCTCTTTTCCTGTTTCTGTGGTTGTTATTCTCTCGACCACCTTACTTAACAGTGTTGTTGCTTAAGCAACTTGTGTGTAGTGTTCCCCTTGAGTCGCGCTTGGTGTATTTTGTCTCTTTTGTGTTAAGGAAAGTCTGTGTCACGCCACAAACCATTCCCCCAGCCTGTCTCCTGCTCTCATCTCGTGTCTGCCTTGCCAATTCCCAGAGCCTGCTATTCTCCTCAACCATACAACTCAATCTTTGTTACAATAAACCATTTTTTCATTACTCAACTCATCTGTTGTGATTCTGTTTCTGCATCGTGGGTCCAGTTCTCAAATATTTTAAGTGTAACATTTGGATGTTTTAGTTTTGGACATAACAGGCCAGGTTAACCCCCAGACTATACCAGCTGAGTAAAACAGGCTAACCCACTTAAACCCTGGGTATAGTAGGCAGGGTCTATACTTTGACTGTTACATCTGAACTAACATTGAATTCATATAACTGGAATTCCATCTCCTACTAACAGTCAGTGTTGGTTTCTCATGTCCATGACCTTTCCTTAATGCCAGCCAGTTAGCTTTTATCAGTCGAGTTGTTTTAGCATTTTTCCCATGCTTGCTGAAAGGTGCAGATAAACAACATTGTCCAACCAGAAAGTTAGTAATTTGTTGCATTTTTGCAGTATTTGGAAAATATTGTTTACATCAACATCTAACTGGTAAATCATAATGGAAATTTAAAAACTATGTAATTTCTGTTGCTGGCGGTCTTCCCCAAGGTCCTAACAAGGAAACAAAATATGTTGTTTGAGGACATTGTGAGGTTGGGTGGGATCATGGGATTGTTTTCATTGTTAACCTCTTAACACCTTTGCTATGGGACCTATATGGAATACTCAAATTTAAAGGCCTATAATAGAGGAAATATAACCCCCCCAAAATAGGTATGAGAGTGAGGGGAGAATCTAGTTATAAAAATAAATTGTATTTAAGGAAATATAAAAATTTATAGCATGCATATACTGACTTAAACTTATACATTTATATCAATGTGCACAGTGCTAAGAACCACTTAAAACTCTTATGGCCCATCTATGGGATATGAGAATGGTAACAGGTTAAGCAACCGCCATTGTGAATTTTATTCACGTTATGCTTAGTCATATTTATTCACTTCCTTGCTCTCTGAAGGGAACCTTTTTACCCCAGAAGTTAATGACAGGTAACACAATTTAAATGCACTGTTACTTTTAATAATATTGCAAAGTCTTTAAATTTCAAACAGTGCTGAAAACTTTTGGGATCATGCAATGGCAAAACTCAACAAAAAAGATATAGTCATTTCTAGAAATCTTAATGTGAAAATGTTGCATATTATATGTTTAATTTGATGAGATTTGGTGAATATTAATGGTGAAATATCTGAAATGCAAACAAACACCTAAAACACTGTCAACAAAAGTCCATTATTCAATGTAAAAAAACACAACAAAAAATAATAATCACTCAGATTGCCTTTCTTATTACTTTAAGTAATTGTTTGACAATTGTTCACTGAGTGTGCAGACAAAATGGTGAGCAGATCTGTTTGGCTCAAAATGGATCTGTAAAAAAAAACAAAAAAACGGACTCTTAGAAGGAAACCCACATTTTGCTCATTAAGCAGAAAATCCCCGGAAAGTTGAGCCCTAATTCTTACATTTTGTGTCAAGACAGGAGAAGTGCAGTGTGCTTCCTTCACACACTTCCTGATCTGCTGCTATATAAACCAAGACTCTCCTCCATTCACTTTCACAGACACTCTCACATCCTCATTGGTGCCGAAAGATCAAAATAACCGCCAAGATGACTACCAAACCACTGCTTCTCCTGGTTGCTCTGACTCTCTGCTGTTGCATCACCTCTCTGCAGGGTAAGTGATTTGTCTTTTC
>JAQLOL010000966.1:0-15871 GCA_029783665.1 Naso thynnoides
ACACATTCCAGTGGGATTCAACATTTTTAAGAAACAAGACATATACTCATTCTTCAGCAATCCTATTCCACATTTGGTTAATCTGTCAATAATCTATAAATGTTTCCAAAATCATGGAAGTGTGCACCTGGAGTTCCTTTTTTTAGGACAGGAGACCCAACGTATGTTGTGAACTACAGACCCATCAGTATCTGAATTATGCTATCAAAGATTAGGCATGTAACTAAATAATAAACTACTGAAACTTAGGACAAGTCTGATTCCTTTCTAGCTAGTCTGTTTAAAAAAAAACACACAGACAAACAAACAAAAAACTAAATCAGCTAACTGCTATTTCGGTGAAAAAAACAAACAAATAAAAACTAAGGTTTGGAGTTGGGCTTGAAAAAAGCATTCAGTATATCAAATCACAAAGACCTCCTCTGAGAACTGTTAATAGGTTGGGGTTAGGGTTATCCGTGGATGCAATCAGATGGATGGAGTTCATTTTAACTATGATAGGATGATGCAACAGAGTTGAAAACAAGTCTTTGTTTGTTAATTGCTCTGTTGGTGTTTTGCAAGGCTCAGTACTAGGACCTCTTTTATTCAGTTTATATGCCAACAACCAGCAAATTGTATTCTTCGAAGTTAAAAGCCAGATGTATGCAGATGACATTGTCATTTTTTGCACATGGTCAAAACAGATGTGAGGTGGCAGCATTATTAACAACAGTCATGGCAAATATGACAAACTGGCTTTAAGAGTCTTACATGACAAATGCAAGTTAAACTTCTGTATATACTTTTATACAAGAGTGAAAGTCTGCACGTTATCATTGAAAAGGATTAAAGACTTGAGGCTTTTTCACATTTTAAGTAACTTCTGACTCACAGCAGTCTTTTTTGATATTTAAACTCAATAGGCAAATGCACCAGTCCCTTCAGTTTTCCTTCAGAAGCTATGCGCTCAAAGTTCATGGTACTGCATCGCCAAGCAGCAAAGAAAACATCTGAGCTAGCTGACCAAAAGAGGAAAACAGTGAGCCCACAGTGTCTGCTGCCCAAGGGTAAGTTAGCCTCACTACAGTAAGTACCATTACACAAGTGAAGTTGAGTAATTCCAAGGGAATGAATGTGAGGTCTTTCATAGAATCTAAAATATTTTAGCAAGTTGACATTTCTATCATAGTGTAGCTTTGTTCCTCATGAACCTGTACAAGGAGGAGGAAGAACTGCTGAGGGAAGAAGAGGAAGAGGAAGAGGCCAGACAGCAACTGGCAACATCTTTCAGCTGGAATTATATGACTCAGCCTGAGCCACTTTCTTTGTTTCCAAATTTCAGAGCAAGGGCTGTGCTCTAAGTTTAGGTTTATCCAAAATCAGCAGCCCTACAATGCAACAAAAATGTACATGCATTCAGTGATTTTTTTTTCACACATCTCATTCTGTATCACAAGCTGGAAAATTATCTGTTCCACTGTAAACTTTTAACTAGAAAAAACTTAAGCAACTGGACAAAACAAAAACAACCATACAACCATCATTAACATCATTCAGAGGTATATTGGACTGACTGTTGACAGACTAGCCAGACTCATTAGCTGTTCAAAGTTATGAAAGACCTGCCTCCTTCTATATTAAAAATCATGTTTCTCAGATAAAAGGACAACTATGTCTTATATCAAGAGCAACAGCAATTCAGCACAGATCTACTGAGCTAAGAATACCAGCTCCATCTGTACAAGAGTTCAGTAACACCTAAAATAAGGAATGGATGCAGGCTGATTGATTTTAAATTGGAGGCTGAAATCAATTTCATAGAAACAATCTACAGATGTTTCTTAATGTTGTGAAATTGTACCACTGTGTAAACAGGCCTTAATAAATAACAGGTGTTATGCAGACAATGCTAATATAAAAAAAATCTACAAAACGATTTTAATATTAAGCTACCTCTAATTCAATCTGTCGGCCTTGCCTCCGTTTCAGTAGGAACTGTGCTATAGAGCACATACAGATGTTACTATATTCATTTGCACTCACTGTTGCAGTGCTAATTCAGCGGCACCAGTAGAGAGAAGAAAAACAAAAAGAATTTATGTGGTTTCTTTATACGATTGCAGGTCAGCAGTTCAAAGTCACCGATTTTCTTTTTTCAAGCAGGTGATTCAAGTTTACATTTTTAAAAAGACCAAAAAATAATACTGCTTGTTAAATTTCACTTCAAGTTGCAACAAGGCTCTGAGCTGAGTGTTTACATATACTTCATTGCTTCACAGACACTTTCATTGTATCTGGTTTCAATGAATGGGGATTTTACTCAACACTTTCTTTGACACTACCCTGTTTCATCCCTCCAAAGTTTGTTTAAAGGATTAGTCAGTTTGACACGACGGCATTAGTGGCCTTTAATGCCTGCATATCAAACAAAATCAAACAGCAAACAAAATGATGCCTTTTCAAGATGGGCTGGAAAACCATATAAAAGAAAAACTTAGAAAAATAACAAACGCATACTTGTTTCGATAGGATCCCATGGCTCACATCATCTTTCCAAACTGTCAAAACCAACAAGGAAACGCTCTTATGCAGAAATCCTGGTCTGTGTTGAGTAATGCCACTCCCAAACCAGACCTGCTTACAGTTTGTGATTGCTTTTTAGGGTGTAACAGTGCTTCAGATCCATGATATGATTCAAACCTATTTTTTTGTTATTTGCTTTGTTTTTTGTTTGGAGAGGGGGATTCATATTAAAAAATACTAAAGAACACAATGAGGGTAGTTTTTTTTTTTAATTGAATTCATGTAATTAAGTAAGTAGGCAAAACAAAACACACATAAATAAACAAAAACTTTCCAAGGTCCTCAAAGAACAAAGACCATGGAGGTTTTGTCTTGTCTCCCTTTTCGATTCGTCACTTCCCCATTTGTTGTGATTTTGCACATGCTGGCCCTACATCATCAGAAATTTTGGTTTTGTTGCCACTCATTTCCATTTTGAAGCTGGATGATCAACAAATGGTTTGCTTACAGTATGTGGGCTATTAGCAGTATAAGGATTGGAACTGAAAAGGAGGGAAAAGTCCCGAACACATCTGCTTTCCTCATGCAAGCAGATTAGCTGCTGTTTGCTGGCAGAGTGAAAAGTTACATCTGCCATGTAACTAGCATTAAGTTTTTAATGCTCTGACTGTTTTTGTGAGAGGGAGTATAGCCGTCCCCTGGGTCTTTATGAGACTAATTTGAGACTAATAAACAAGCTAGCTGTAAGTTTATCGTGTTTAAAGAGCTACAAGTTCTGATGACAAGTCAAAGGTTCAAATCACTCTGGATCTCTCAGTGCTGAAAATTCTATGGTGTAAGGGTTGCAATGATATTGTGCTTTCTGTTTTTACATGATTCAAAGAGTTTCAGCATTCACACATTCACACATTTATGGGGGCAGAAAGTCACTATTAGCTCAGCAAAACAACACTCACACATGCTTTCATTTACTTGCCAAAGGCTCTTCAACATTTAGCCAGGAGGAGCAATCAAACCAGAACCCTTTGATTCTGAAGACAGCCATTGAACATTCTGAAAGGGGACCTTCTGAAGCTTGACATTTCAAACATGTTTTCTGTGTTCAGGCCATTACTTTAAATCTCAGCTTAAGCAGCATTCTGGTTTTCAATCACATGATCATATCATGTGAAAGGCTTGATCTCCAGAAATGTTTCGTACATTCCTTGTGTGGGTGCCCAAAAAGGGCAGAATCTAGCTTTTTTTTTTCAATCAATGTTTAGCTAAACCCCACATGACAGGATGAAGCATTTTCTTTTTATTGACATCAATAAGATTTGATTATGTAATTACTAATGACTGAAGTTTATAGTTATGGTCACACATGTCATGTGGGAATGCTGGCACAAGACCACTGTTGTTATGGAAATCCACTTACATGTTTCCGATATGTTAACAAATAAACAAAAGGTCCAAACTGTTAACTTCTTTATTGAATTTAACCAGCATTAACTTCACTTAAAAAAGCATTTACATTTATTATACTGTAGAAATTTTCAATTCATCTCATTGACGTTTACTCACGAGACGTTCAGAGCAAACCTATGACCAAGACCACAAAACTTCTGCTTACTCAACAGCACCTTTCAAACCTTTGGCTGTCACAGAATATTTTTGTTTAGTTTGCAGCTATTTGGTTTTAAAACACTTTCCTTGACCATGTAAAACAAAATGTTGCCATGCTCGCACACTGTTTTCCATACCACTATTGATTGCTTCTGTAAATCAAAGTAGCTGCTTTTTAGTCTCTTTTTTTTTTAGTTTTTAAAAAAAAATAACTTGGCAGATTCTTGTTTAGAAAATAATTCATCAAGTCAAAAGTGAAATAAATTCTAAAGACAGTGTAACTGCATGCAAAGTTATAGAGAGCCAAGTGAAAGGGAAACAAGGTCAGAAAGAACTAAGACAAAGACAGAACTGCCCAAGAAACTGAATCTCCTAAAGTCACGTGACTCAACTTCTTAAAATGACATCGAAGGAGAGGAAAAAGAGAGAGGATGGGAGGAAAAACTGTTTTCTTTTAAGTTGATAGCTCTGTGGAAAGTAGGCTAAGCAGTTGTTACCATGCCATCATGACCCTAACTAACTGTTGTAAAAACTGCTGGGAAATGTGAATACGCATCACAACTTCATTTTGATGCTGTAAACTTGTAGCATTGCATATAATGAATCAATATATTGGTGGTTTTCAAAGAAAATTGCATTAAATTCACACATTAGACTATGATAACTAAGTAGAGGTCTTCAGGTATGCCCAACCCCCTGAATACCTGAGGGTCAAACTCAGACCAGGCTGGGTCTTGGATCCATTCATATGTTGTGACTGCAGGTCCAATTCAGGGTCAGTAGGCCTACAGTTTGCCACAGTTTTTGTATCACTGTCTTTAGAAATAGTAGAGCCATTGGAACCCACCACATGATTTTTCATTTAAGTCTAATTTTGTGGAGTTAACCATAGCTTATATTGCGTGTGATAACTGCGACAGCGAGCAACTGTAAGCAAACTGTTGTGCATCTGTGGCCACAAGATGGAATTATATGATTTAACATAAGTTACTATTAGAGAGCAAGTCAGCAAACGCTAACGTAAACAGTTGTGAATCATAATTTTTTTTTTCAAAAGGACAAAAAAACTAAGTCCTATTTTGTTATGTTAGATGCTTCAGATTGCACGGCTGATTCCAAAGTAGTCACATTTGTCATCTGTTACAGTGATAGAAAGCGGACTTTTAATATGAAACACTGTCACCAAGTGGATTAGCCATTAGCCTGCATTCTAACGGTATTTTTATCAGCAATAAGGAAGAGGGTAACGTTAACAGAAAACCTGATGGTTGTATCTTTAAGGAGGAGAATGGATTGAATGTGTCATGGCCAGGGACAGAAGAAAGCTAACATTAAATTAGGTAAGACAAAGTTTTGATTTACCTTGTAACTTGTTAATAGCCTCAACAGAGACTCGGCTTGCTACACATACTGCAGCAGTCTTTATTGAGGCCAACTTGTTAATAGCAGTCAGCTGTGACATTGGTGCAGGTCGGGTCTGTGTGTCCGGGCCAGGTTTGGGTCTGGCACATCAAATAATAACCAGGTCTGTGCACGGATCCAGGTCCAATCTTTCTAATAGCTGAGGTCCAGTTTGGTTCGGGGTACTATATTTCCAAGTTTTTGTGGGTTCAGGTATGACTTTTTGGACCCCCGAAGGCCTCTGTAACTAAGGTTATTATAACAAAAACTGTTTTAATTATTTACATAAAAAAACACTGTGAGAAACATGTATTGTCATACCCCATTCGGATGACTTTTACAGGCCACATGTTTTGTGTGTTGTCCTTGTGAAGATGTAGAAAACATCTGTACAGAATGAATTCTAGAGTTTGAGGGATGATGTTCATGCGAAGCATCCCACTAATCATCATTTACTACACAGCCGCTCACGTTGCATCTGTGCTTGTAATGGATCACTTCCAGGTATGAATGCCAGACAGGGTGTTGGAAAGAAAATATGACCTCCCATAAGAGGCTGTTGAAAAAGTCAATATCTATCATAAACATGAAATGCAGACATACTTGGGAATCAGTGAATAAGGAAACACTGCAAACACCCCAGCTGTGGCTCTCTGAGGTCACAGTACTACAACAACAGGTTCATGCCGGGGTCATATCGGAGTCACTGACTGTCCAATCATTTTGGATTGAATTTTCATCACAGACTATGTGTGAGAAGCTTACATTACTTCAAGTCTAAAGACTAGCCTAGATAATGAAAGAGACATGCAGCCACTTCATTTTGGTTTACTCAATTAAATTTAAGTTACGGTGCTTGGAGAAATTATTTTAGTCAATATTGTTTTTAACATTATTTCAGTGTTCTGTGATGCAATCCACTGATACATGTTCAATATGCTTTTATAAAACCATGCATGGTTGTGCAATCAGCCCTGTCTTATCATGAGCTGTGTTATTGCAACAAGGAACAAGATGGCAAAACATCTTGGTCAAAAAAACAGCCGTGCAAAAGCAAACAAATCTTGTTTCCGCAAGTTCCAAAAATGCATGGGGACTCTGAACACACAGCTCAGGCATAACATTTCAATAAACAAAGCTTCAGTGAGAAAAGCGAAGTGACTTGAACTTAATCGTTTGAATGTTTCTGTGACACTCAATGAGTGACCTTGTAAGACTGAAACCCCAGCAGCACTGATACGGATGATTTCCCATGCTGGAAATGCACCTCATTTATATCTGGTGCACTGCAAACAAAGCTGTCGCTGTCTTTTTAATAAATGCAATAAATAAACTCTATTTTTAGAGCGGCAGAACCAGCTGACATATGAGTAAAGAGCTGAACAGTCAGGCATTACCCTCCAAAACTAAAGCTGTATGTCTGTTATTGCCAGGTGCGTTATGACTCTGAAGGCCTGCGTGTCTGCTGTCTCTCATCACATTGATGCTGAAAATGATTATCCACGTCTCATTTTTCACCACCGCTTTGAACCCATGGCAACATTAGCTGAAAAGACTTTGCACGTTGCCGGCCTCGTGGCCCTTATTTTTAACCACATAATGTTATAAAAGCCGAACACAGGACCTGGCATGACATTAGTCCACCTTAGCCACATGCAGCCTGTCTGGTGGGCGAAATGGATATTTTATCCTAATCTTTTGTCTGGATCATTGTTTTAAATTTTGCCAAGTGATACTAGTTCTCATGTTTCACAACGAGGATTAAAACAGGCCAGATGATAAAAGCTGTGCAGAGAAATGACCAGATTGCTGTTGCTGGCCAGATGTTGCAGGGTTGATCCAGGTTAACTTTGACCAAGGGTTTCAAATTAATACCTCATTCATGGATTTTTTTCCCCCCTTTCATCAGGTTTTTATTGGGATTTTGGAAAAATGTAATATTAATATTAAACAGAGACCTCACATTGTGCAGTGGAAGACAAAACCGTCTGTTTTTAGCATTCCCACGCTTTTCCCAGCCACGATCTATTGCCCAAATTACTGTATTTTTTTACTTTTGTTTTACAAGATGTTTTTATGCAAAGTTTTACGAAAGCATATATGCCCAAAAAACAATAAATACAGTGAAATGAATGAGAAAAATGTAAAATATAGACTTCACACACTGGACAATGCTCCATTAAAATTTTTTTTCCATACCACAGTTAGATGTTCAGGACACAAGCTCTTCTTCAAACAGATGGTTATTGTAATTTCTTCTGACATCTGTCTGAAGATGAGCTTTCGCCTGAGTTGTCACATGGTGGTATTGGAATTTATGAGAACATGATGTCGTTTGTTGACACTGTTATGACTTTGTTTATATCAGTCAGTACTTTGTATGTGGTGCCAAGATTTTCTAAAAAACGTTTCTCTCCAACACCACACTGTGAAGAATCGACAGGTCACAGGCCACCAAGGAAGACCTCAGCAACATTTACGTGTCATTGTTTAACTTCTCAGCTGTGCAGAAAGCATGTCTCAATACTCAGGAAGCAAACACATTAAAAACTGCACAGATAAGGCAGAAGAATATATTTTAACAGTTCTTATCAAAATGGCTTTTTAGACTTTTGTGTTAAGCTTACAATGAGTCAAACATTATCGCAAGATTACATTTATCAATGAATCCACAATGATTGCATATTAAAATGAAGCCCGTTAAGTGGATTTTAACACACCAAGATGTACAACAAAAAGACTTAAATAACAAAGCCTAGACACAAAAACTAGACGCACTGTATTGATTTTCAAGCAGCTAAGGCTCACTTGCTTCATGTGTAAATCAAGTTACCATCTGATTCATCTGCTGCTGCTGCTGAGTGCCACTTACAGCTGCTGGCACTAACAAATCACATCGTCATGGTAATAGAGAGGAGCCACACAATTATGTTGAGCCATATAGAATCCAAGTGGTTGTGCAGAAGCTCAAGAGGTACTTTTTTACAGTTATGAGGGTTGCATACATAATTACAATCTCCCTTTGGATAAATATGGTGATTGTGTATTAGAAAAACATATTACAGTACAGGGGCCCATTACAATACTGAAAGTGACTCATGACAGCCTTTTGTACTAACAATTATCTGTGCACATCATCAGCAAAACATGGCTTGGGACAAAAACCAAAACAAAAAAATAAACACTAGCTGGTTTCAAGGGTTTTGTGTAATATCTGCTGCTAGGACCTGACCGATGTTATCTGCCAATACTGGCCTAGCTCAGATATTGTCAGTATTAGTGTATCTGTTCTCTGATATGCACAATACTTAAACAATTTTTTTTAGGGCAGGAAAAAATATTCGGACTTGTTATTTAACATGGTGTAATTACATAGTTTGTCCAGCAGAGGGTGGTTCATTATTTATTAACTAATCAGATATTTTCGAGAGGCTTTTTGTGCCTTTATATATTGGATAGGACAGCTGAAGATTATACAGAAAACAGAGGAGAGAGAGGGGGAATGACATGCAGCAAAGGGCCACAGGTGGAATTGAACCCATGGCCACTGCGGTGAGGACACAGCCTCTGTATGCAGAATGCCTGCCTACCACCTGAGCCACTGGACAGCCCGTTAAAATAACTAATCAGTGAAGTGTTTACTGCAAATACTTAAAAAGATGTAATAAATAGCATTTTTGTCTCTTTTGTCACCAGTCCAATACCAATACCTAAACTATGGTTATTGTAACCAATTTTATAATATCACTCTCTTTTTCCCAAATTTACAACTCTGAAAAACAGCTACCTAATGGCATGGAACTTATTGAGACAAATTAAAAACAAGACAATATTATGCAAGAGGGTTTGCTGTGATGCTTAAAAAAACAAAAAACCTGTGTTAGCAGAATTGAATGAAAGTCATTTATAGCAAAAACAGTGTACTACATAATGACATTTATAAGGGAACTAACCGATCCTCCATCCATCTAAGAAAGTCAGCATGTGGCTGAACCTGATCCAGCCGACTGGATTGGTGCTTCACGACTTGCAATGGACAGAAATGCCTGAACGGTAGATGTAATATCATGCTTCAGGGAATGACAAATGCAAAACACAACATCTTTCCAATGTAATGTGACCAACATGTTGAACGAGCAGCTTATGAATACCAAAACAGTGTCTAATAGAAAGACCTCCTCTGGTGAAGCTGCATATGTGTATAGCCAACAGCCAGACTCACTGAGGCCCTGTGGCTTTACCAGGCACCCTAAACTCCTGACAAGTTCCCCATTTCTCATGAAGAAAATCTGTTAATTGTTTCTGACGAAGAACATTTTGTAAAGAAAAAAAAACTGGTCTAATTGGACCAGACCTTATTATAGAAATTAACCAGAACACCTCTTGTGTTTAACCAAAGGTTTTAAAGATTAAGGTGTGCCAAATGTATTTTGACCAAATATCAGTGTTGGTAATCTGGAGAGGATAAAAGGTTTCAGCAATGAAAACAAAAACAAAAATACAGCTGAGGAAACAATGTAAACAGGGAGGAAAGAGAATTCAGTGGGTCCCTTTTGGCAGACATAAACAAGATTCCTTTTAAAAAGTTGAATCTAGTTAGTGTCTTTTGGCTTGGTGAGATGTTGTTCTAACCACTTTTTCTGAGAAGAATTTCTCCTGACATTTGTTGTTTTAGATGGAGGATGGGCTTAATCAGATTACTGCCTTGTCCTGCCTTGTACCAGATAGACAATCACTATTTTACTGTGAGATGTGCCGTCTTTCCTTTGTATGAAACTCATGTGGGATCCCAGCTTACTTGAAGAAAAACCCTGCCTCTTCAGGGGAAGTTTTGACTTGAACCGCTGAAGCTTTTATTGTACTCAAGTAATCCCGTTGGTGTCCAGCAGGAAATGTGATCTTGCTACTGAGAGCAAAAAGCAGGAAGTAAGGATAAAATGCATTTCATGACTGCATGTTCGCTTGTTTTCCTTGGAAAGAAAATGGTTATTTTCTGCCTTTATATAGCCACACAACCTACTATGTCAACAAATAACTGTGAGGACAGATCTGGTTAATATGCACTGAAGCGAAATGGGGAATTTGGCCTTGAGAACAAGAAAGAAAGTCGAGTTTCGTAACCTCTGCCTTGTCTTCCCCCTGAATTATACAATTGCACTTGCAGAGAAGGTAGTGAACTATAAAAAATAACCTTTGAAGTTTGGATCTTGTGATTCAGTATGCCTATGACTGGTAACAACTGTTAGCCTGATGTTAACCAGCTCATTGTGGAACCAGTTATTCAAATCCAGTTGATCTCAGATGCTGTTTTTTTGATCTCACGCAGATACAATGGTGCTGCTAATCAGCAACATGTGCTTGTTCTTGTTTTGGAAATGACTGCGTTTATGACTGAGATGGTACAAGAAGAAAGGAAATAATGTGCCACCCACTTAAATAATAAAACAATCCCTTCACATTGCAGGATTCAGCTACAAGCTACTATGCTTTCTGTCCCCTTCACACACGGAAAATACCAATGAAAATGTTTTAAAACTTGGCAGCTTACTGAACCACATGAGATTTCCTGTGCGGACAAATTAGTGTCTGTATTAACGAAATGCTCCCTCAACATGCAATTCTTTGATCAGACAATCTGATTTAAATCACAGCCGTTTCAAGTGTGGCTTCTTGTTCTTTGCTAACATAATACACGTAAATGCTTCTTTTGCTAAAACATTCCTAAAAGTAATGAAAAAAGCTATTGTGGCAGTCTTGTGTGCCGTATGCAAGCAACTCTTAATGTCAGCAGCATGGGTCAAATCCACTGTTAAGGAAATAAACATGTCGAAATGACAGAAATTGCCTTTAACAGCCATTATAACTGGAAGGAAGAGCTTTCGTTTACTGCACAACATCTACAGCTTCGAGCAATGTGGTCATGAAAAAACCCACGTACATATTAATATTTATTGCCTAGCAGTTTCTAACTGCATCAATTGTCCCTCATAGCTTTCCGTCCTAGCTTAAGGAAGAATTGATCATGTGGAAACAGCAATTTCCAAACAAGCAGATGCACTATTTCTACAGACATGAGACAAACCAAACCCATCTACATGCCCTGCAGCTGCAACTGTTCTGAGTCAGATATACATATGGATGGCTCACTGCTTTAGATGACTATTTGTTAAATATCCAGAGTTCCGGCGTGAGTAAAGGGGCTCAAGCTTTGGTTCATTATTTGAAATAGCACGCCAATCACACAGACCTGAGGCACAGAAAAAGCCTGAAAGAACATATACAGCACAACTCCAGCACAACATGATGAATGTACCTCAAAGAATATGATGTTTCCCTGCAAAAAGAGTGGAATAATTCAACAATTGCTACACAGTTTGCTTCAGATGTCACTTCTCATCATTATTTCTCTGCAACAGCAGGCTGCAGCTGCAAAGACGTGAAACCAGATCAACTGAAAATTCACCTTTAAAACAACCAGTGACAAAACAACAAAAAACGTAATTAAGCCTCAGTGGCATATTACGTTCAGAGTTTTGTCAAGTCACAGCTTTCGATGTAACATTATCTTCAAACCTCCAAATCTACTGCAGCCTCATATGGTCAAATGAGTCACAGTAGGAGACACTTCATCAACATTTCCAGAAACATTCAACAGAAATGAAGCGTTACATCCACAGCTCCCTGAAAACACATGTTGAAGCTTCAGTGCAAAACGTTGTGTCGACTAAAATTATCTTTTCGTGGTAGAATAAGTTTTTAAGCTCATCCAGTTGCTTTATTTAAAGGCTGGGTAATATTGGTTGGAAATTATATTGCAATTTTTCTAGGATATGTCTCGATACACAATACATATATCCTAATATTTATAAATGTCCTCAAAATCTCGAGATAAAATATGTATCTATTCTGCACACAGTGAACCGTCACTAACAGTATTTCCTCTTTCCCCTCTACTTCAGATAAATTCCGGTGAAACATGGTGTTACAGAATGGTACAGCATACATGGATTAGCCTGCATTACTCGCCCACTAACTGAGAGACTAAGGAGAGTTGACCAGCAGGATGATGGCAGAGGATTAGTTGTCAAAGCGAAACACAAAAAGCAACTTCTTCACAGTACCTTGGATGCTAATAGAAAATTCTAAAACTTTAAAGAATTATCTCACCTGTCTGTAGCTGTTCATTTAACGGCTCCTTTTTGTTCCATTACTTTCACAAACGGTATAAAACTACTCTCAGACATTTTTAAAACTTATCTGCGTGGAACAAATGTTGAAAATGACTTTTGATGAACGTTAGCTGTAGTTCGCTGAGCTACTGAACACTGTATTTTCTGTGACTAGCCTGCTTCTAAATAAAAGTCACCTCACATTTCACCAGTTAAATGCTTTTAACGTGAAGCTGCAGCTGAACGAAATGTTCCATTTGCATTAGCAGTTACTTAACACTGCGCGCCACAGATAGTGAGTGTTTTTTCATGTAGTAAGCCGGTGCACACGAGATCGCTGGTGGTGACTGGTGGTGGAATTTTTTGTCACTCACACAATACACAAGTAAGCCAACACTCTATACTGGACATGCTGTTCATGCAAACCTCTCTGTCTACACATGGAATGAGAAATGTCTGATCTGATCGATTTCCATCTACAATGGTGCCATGAGGACATTCATTGCCATGATCCCACTCTACTTCATGACATCATCAAAGTCTGTCTTTTGTGACTGTTTTGATCGAAAGCAGCCCTTAAAATCAGCAAAAAACAGTAATTTATTTCATATCACGATATAACGATATTAACTGTCTAAGATGATATATAGTCTCATATCTCAATAACAATATACTAGGAACACAGGCCCAGTCCAAGTATGTTTCAAAGTTTTCAAAATTTCACAAGATGTAGCAAATTAATGAGCCTGATTTGAAACATTCTCAAGAAGAATCATATGAGGACATAAAGGAGAGAGTTTTATCATAAAGGGGCACTGTAGTTCTAAATGTGGTTCGTCTCTTTGCCAGAGCAGGAACCATTAAATACCTTTTCACATTCGGGTTCGTAGCAGAGAGACAACCGCAGAGGAGAATAATCAAGCGAACTCTGGATGTGCCCCCTGGAGTGGTTGCCAGGTTTCTAACATGAGTAGATGCAGTCTCTGCACTGTAAGTCATTTACATAGTTATAATAGAAGCACTTTTTACAGTTGAAACTGAAAATATTGACAATAAGAGAAATATAACATATATAGATCAAGGAAGTGCAATAAACTGGACTTGAATTCAGTATCTATATTAGAGCCACATCTCCACCATAGCAGCTGTATAGCACAGACATTTACATTTCAGCGCATAATTATGGAGACTGTGTTGACTACAGCAGCAACAAATAATAACTGAAATAATTTCTTCATCTATATGATGTTTTATGAGGAATTTATTATGGTTCAATCTGTAAAATTGTAGAAATAGCCTAAAGTTTCTCAGGGCCCACAGCTGCACTAAGACCAACATGCTAAACCCGCAGACATTAATTTTTTTTAGTGACATAAAGCAGAAAACCAGAAAATTACATTTGAGAAGCCGGAACCAGCAAATGGAAGGATGTTTTAATACTGTATAAGTGTTTTATGAAGGACATGCATTTCAAATCAGTATCGGATTCTGAAAAATTGTCAGTGAAATCTTCGATTTATTAGTACTGACTACATACAGAAATAATGAATTAAAGGGTTCTCCATAGAAAGAAATTAAGATTTAAGACACTTATAATTTATGAGTCATAAATCCTGCAAGCTAGAATCACAAGTAGGAACACAAATACTGAACCTTAACTCAAGCGTGGTGTTAAAAACTTGATAAAGAGAGAGAAAATGCAAAGTCTCCGCCTCTGACAAACATGTGACTACAGCTTCTGGTTCACACCTGCACATGAAGTGCCACCCTGCATTTGGCACTGATTTCGTCACTTACATTTGCATCTATGACATCTATCTGCACCTTTTATACAGAGATGAGTCCAAATCTTGATGAAAAATCTTTGGACTGATTTAGGTCATCAATCCAAGCTGGTTTATCAGGTTGAAACGTCTTGCAAGAATTCCTGACTGACAGTGTGTTGAGGTTATGATTCAGAGACCCACACACGTGTTTTGAAAATCTTAAAGTATCTTGTGTGTGTTTTCTATTTTCTGGCTTGCTAAACCTTTGCAACGTCTGCCACTCACTTGTACAAACACAGACACTCACGGGAACTCATCTGACACTTTTCAAATAATCTCTGTGGTCTTGTTTCTCAGAAATTACATAAATCAACTTCCACCAAACAGCAGGATTTTCAAGTGAACGTGCAGACTGATAACTGTTTTTCCTGTGAAATACTTTCACCTTTAAACATGCTTCCTTGAAGGCGGAGTTAAGGTTAGACTTTGTATGAAGTCCTGTGACTGCTATGCTTTTTCCTGGATCTGTGACAGCACACTGTACATGTAATTGCTGCAAAGATATAACATCGAATGCTTGGACATGAGGCTCGGGCCCTGTGAAAGAAGAAAATCCTGTAACTCAAATCACGGTCCCCTTGTTGCTTTGATTAATTGAGCATGCTGATTGTTATTATCATGAGTTTGGTGGACAGTTTATTTATACAATTTGTTCAAAACATCTTAAAAATAATGATGCATCACCAGAGACCGACTAATGAACCACAGTGAACTTCACTGATCAGTGGTCTTCCTTTGATTTCTAAATATGGCTGGAAAAAACATTTTGAAAAGTGCATTTTATTTAGAAACAGAATTGATTTTCTATGTCCAGCGGTGGCTCTGGAATTTCACAGTGTCCATGAATAATGGCTCCCCAAGGGCTCTCTTGTTTCGAATAAGATGGTGCAAATGAGGTGAGACTTCTGAACCCAAGATCAAGCCTAAGCTTAATATGCGAAAGATGGAGGAGGTTCTAATAATTTTTTCATAACAGAGCTGAACTGTGGAGGTTATGTTCTTGTTAATGCGAATCCATGCCAAAGGTTGGAAGTAACTTAAATAGATTTTCCAGGTATCTGTATTTAACTTTTTCTGACAACTTTTTAATTTTACTTCCTACATTTGAACACCAATGTCTGTACTTTCTACTCCTTATGTTTTTCAAAACAGGCTCATACTTCAGCATGAATGCTTTTGCCTTTTTCGCTGTGCTCAGGACGCTTTACCAAAACAAAATTTCGGTATTTTCACATTTTGGGAATGAGAGTCAACAATCAACTAATTTTCTAGTGCAGCATGGAAAAATCCTACTGATTCTACCTTTAATTCAATAGTCTTTGTTATAGTGATATGACATGATGTTCAGAAGCTTTGTAGAGGAAT
>JAQLOL010001120.1:0-15864 GCA_029783665.1 Naso thynnoides
ATATAAACGTCCACACGCTGCAGTTGGGTGTGTGGATGGTATGAGATGAACTGATCATAGGTGACTTGATTTATGAGCCAAACATTGATTATGACTGGAGATGCCCTTTAATGTAATCTTGTTAGACGTAACATTAGACAGGCAGGACTATTACCTCATTGATGTCCTCAAATGCATTGTTTTTCTTTTTTCACAAACCAAAGATATTTATTTTACTGTCAAAGAGGACCAAAGAAAACAGAAAATATTCAGACTTAGCAGATGTCAAATTTTTTTGTACAGCACATCAAAGTTTATATTGCACATCTGATATGGCTGAGATGCCATGAACTGGTTAAAGTTCAATTTGCAGTCAATTATTTAATTTTGTGTCAATTATGGCATGACATTAAGCATGGGCGATGTGATGGAAAATCAATTCCACTGAGCTCGATCCATTTTCTCTCAGTTAAGTTTGCGGATTCTTGATTGTTTCTTCTGAACCTTAACTTTTTTTTTACAATTTTATTTAAAAATCAAGCATAGATCTGGTCAGCAGGGCTAATCAGAGTGAGGTTTGTTCAGCTCCATAATAGCTACAAAGTGCAGATGAGGAGCAGGTATACAACAGCGCTGACTGACCTGAGAACCGTAAGGTTCCTGCACACCAGGCCAAAGGTCGTAGGTCACAGTCGGGACTCTGCTCCTCTACGTCAGCCAGCTAGCTGCTATTTTATCAGAGCTTTTCTGTTCAAAACACCCACGACTTGCTGCTGGAAACAGCGCTGATGGGAGCAGTGTGACTGAATCAACACAGGAAAATTATGGGCCTTCAAACCAAAGTAATGACCTGAAAGACGATTAAAAAAACTCAGAGGAGCTGTTCTGGAATTCAAAACAAAAAACAAACACACAAAAAAAATTAACCTCACAGTTGACTGTAGTTTGTAGCTCCTAACATGGTGCACACAGACCTGTGTTTACATGCTACATGAAAGGCTGGTCCCAGCAGCAGACACCAGACTTTAAGCCTGCACACAGACCAGCTCTCCTTGGTCCCTCATAGCTGCTGCGCCACTTGCAGACGGTGTGTGTGCACGTACACGTGAATGTGGCTCCCCTCTTAGCTACAGGCTACAATGAACAGTGAGGCTAAAAACATGGCGTTAGTGACCTTTTTTCCAAACAACATGGCAGGTCAAGGCGTCGGGACACTTGAAATACTTTGGACAAGCAGTATGGAGGCAGTTTATGGTTCTATTTTTTTTTCTTTTTAATGTTTGAATCCTAGTCACCGTTCACTACAATTGTTTAGCAAATTACTGCAATGCCTTATTCCTCAGAAACTCCAGCAGCGTTTTTTGGAATAAAAAAAATTCCCCTGACGTTCCATCAGCATGAGGATGAGCAGATAATGACTGAATTTTAATTTTGTGGGTGAACTTTCCCTTTAAAAAGTGTTTCTGTGAAATAAAGTGAAATCATGTTCAATAGTAAAGTTTAGGAGATGATTTTCACGGCTCCTCTTACATGCATGTACACTTCAAACTGTGTGAGTGATCACACAAAAAGTTTGAAGTTCGTGACTTCTGCGCTTTTTCTGTATGAGGTCATTGAAAATTGCAAGTAAAAAGTGAGACTTTTTGTTTATTATTTTGTTCCAAATAAATATCAGGAATCTGACAAGTTTGCAAAGTTTTAAATGTATTACACAAGATTTAGCTGTCATTGTTATTTTTTAAACACAAATTTGCAATCAGTGTGTTCTATAGAAGGTTCCACTTTGCTGCATCATCACTGTGCTTTGAAGATGACATCACTTTAGGATTCTAAATTTCCTAAGGTTAGCAGTGTTCAACAGTTGAACCGTGGTGAATAGTGGAGACAAGCCAGAAGAAGCAGAAGACTGATGCAGACGAACTCATTTTATTGGCGACAAACTGAATCGTAGAACTCAGCATTAAGACAAACTGCACTTGCAGACCTCAGCATTGAGACAAACTGAATCGTAGACCTCAGCATTGAGACAAACTGCACTTGCAGACCTCAGCATTGAGACAAACTGCACTTGCAGACCTCAGCATTTCTTGAAGACGAATTCCAACAACAGAGACAAAATGTGGCAAAGGGAAATGAATCCCAATAGATCTGTCCAACACACAGGTGGAAGGTTCGTTGTGAATGTGCGCCAGGGCCGCCACGAAAACATTTCAGAGCTGAATCACACTCTGAATACCAATGTTGCTCATGGTTCACATCTGGACAAAGAAAAATCGCTGCTTAGGGAAGAGCTGGAAGAGACAAAAGCCGAGTTGCAGAGACAGAAATCCATAAAAGAAATTCTCATTACAAGGGAAAAAGAAGTAAGGCATGAGCTAGAGACTCTGAGGAAGTACAGCAACCCAGAAACTCTCAACGCCGCAAAGATTGCTACTCTGGTGTTGGACACCATCAAGAGGCGGAAGAAGAGAGATCTTCAAACTGATTTTGAAGAACTTAGAGTGGCATTTATTACCAACGAGGGCCGTTTCGAGCTTGATCTGCAGGCGGAGAGGAAGAAGAACGAGGCTCTTCAGAATGAACTTGAAAGGATCCGTGTCTCAGCAGAAAAGGTCAACCTTAGCTCTGAACCTGATGCCTCCACTGTCACAGAGGAGGTTGCCACTCATCAGCAAGAGCTCGAAGAGGAAGCTGAGAAGAAGAATGAGCTCCTTAAACGTTATGAGGAGCTGAAAGAGGCGCACAGACTCAGCCAAGACAAATTCACAGCTGAGCTGTTCCTGGAGAGACAGAAAAGCAAAAATCTCCAAGAGGACCTCCAGAGGATCTGTCAGCTCAACCAAAGATTCCTAGCTGCTTTTGAAAATTTCAGACAGGTGAATGATTCTCTGCTGCGTAAGATTGACAAAGAGGTCCAGCAGAAGAGGAGCTTTCAATTACAGTTTGAGGAGGTGCAGGCAGCTCTCACTCGCAGCCAGCAGAACTATGCAGCTGAGCTGCAGGTAGAGAGGGAGAGGAGCAAAATGCTCCAAGAAGAGCTGGAGGCCGTCAGACAGTCACACCAGCCGATTAGCCAAAAGGATGACTCAGATGTCAACAACTTGACACACCAGGCTGAGACCCTCCAGAGCCAAAGTGACAATGAAGCCCAGGCTCACAAGCTCGTGATTCAGTGTGAGGAGACGCCTGAGGAAGAAGGATGCCAGGAGCAAAAGACCCTGCCCGACACTCCTTCCCTAAAACTTCTGGAAGAGGCTAAATTCCACGGATCAGCCCTCGCACTCCCTGAGAAGGAAGAGAAGGAAGAAGAGGCCCTCGCGTTCCCTGAGGAAGAGAAGGAGGAAGAACCTGTCACGATCCCGCAGGAGGAGGCTACAGTACCTGAGGAGGTGACCCCAGAGCCAAAAAAGAAACCTTCACTCTGCAAAAGAATACGCCATTTCCTGGGCTTGAGGAAACCACAGAGGTGGAAGACAAAGAAGACCCCAGCGTAAGGCGGGCATGGTGTGCAGTGTGTAAAGCCCAGTTCAAACTGAAGATTCACAAATTTGAAAAAAAAATTTTTTTAATGCTGCAGGAAAACATGGAGCATCAACTTTTTCTGAACTGGGTTTTTACACTGTGGAGTTTGCATGTTCTCCCCCATGCCAGTGTGGGTTTTCTCCCACTACTTTAAAAACATGCGACAATTTGCTGAAAATCATTATCAGAAAAAAAGGGGGGGCAGTATTCAGCTCGAATTATCAACTTTCCAAGGGCAGAAGTGCAGTCATAAGAGAGAGACAGAGAGAAAGACTTTGTTTACCAATTTTTAGCAATCATCCCATCACATTATCATTACTCGTAGACGCAGGAACTTCCTGCTTCTCTCTGTCAAGGATGGAAGCTGTCGCCTCAGTGGAAGCAGGCACGAATCTTCAGTACAGACAGACAGGTGGCGACTACTTTTCCACATTGAAATTCGGCATTTAATTGAACTCATAATGCCACATCATTGTTTCTGGGTCAAATTATCAACTTCCCAAGTGCAGTCACAAGAAAGAGAAATTATTAGTTTACAAATTATTATCAATTTTCTTGACAAAGATGTCAAAGGAAACATTAACAAGCCAAGAGTCCTCCTGATGTCATGGTAAGTTGATTTAATGTAATGATAATAATGTAATGTGTTCAGGATTTAAGTCAGGTGCCATTTTGTTTGAAATCAGTGGTGTAACACGTCTACAGCTGATTATTTTTGCAGAATTGATTAGAGATTTGGTTTTTCAATTCTCGTTTTTGAAGGTAAAAATAAGTGATGATCTTCACATGTATCTCTATATTCTCTCATTAGAACGACTTCATTGATTCATTGAGGCCATGTTCAACCTCACAATGAGTGAAAAGAAGCAACCAGCTGAGCGGCCGAAAAACAAAACCTTTGTATTAAAAAGACACTGGAGATGATTATTCCAGCTGGTAACAGACGGTAAGTGTTATTTCACACTACTGATAATTTAATGTTGGTGTTAAGATGCTGATGATTAAAATCACTTTTTATCTTTAAACAACAGATCTGACTCCCTCAGTCCTGAAAAGAAAAGAAGAGCGCAAGAAAAAACAAGAAACGGAAAAAGAAATGAGGAGGAGGAACAGGTAGGTTCTCCAGTGGCAAGTTTTAAATCTAAAACTGTGTTATATCACTTCACACTACTAACAATTTAATGTTGGTTGGTTTCATGTTAAGAAGCTGATGATTACAACAACTTTTTAATCTTTGTACAACAGATCTGACTGCCCCGGTCCAGAAAAGAAAAGAAAAGAAAAACAGAGACAATGGACCAGAGGACAGCCGACGACAGAAACACCTGCAGAACCTGTTTATTATTGTCTTAAATGAAATATGTATAAAATAAATATTTCTCATTAATGGGACTTTCACTAAAGTGTTCTCATATTTCAGGAACTGTTTGCGTCTCTGATGCCTCTCTGCAACTGTGTTTATCACAGAAACATTGTTTACATGATGATTACAACATCTTTTTACCTTTTTAACCTTGTGTTTGTTAAAATCGTGCTATATGAATAAAGTGGATTGGATTGGATTGGATTTTAATCTTTGTACAACAGATCTGACTGCCCCGGTCCGGAAAAGAAAAGAAAAGAAAAACAGAGACAATGGACCAGAGGACAGCCTCTGACCTTCTGCTCCGCTGTGCTGCCGTGTGCTGCCGTGTGCTGCCGTGTGCCACGTGTGCCGCGCTGCCGTGAGGGACAAAAACTGCCTCTGTGAGTGGACCTGCAGCCACTCAACGTTTTGTTTTTGACAGACACAATGATGGTTGCCAAGTAACTAAGTGGCAGCTGCCCTCGCACAAAAATGGATCAATTTAATTTAGCAACAAAATCTGTGGTCTTTGTGACGCCTGTGACCGAAATAGGTAAAAAATACTCACCTTCTCTTTGCTTTTCGTTCAATTTGCATAAATAATATTTTAAAAGAAAATCCAGACACTTTTAGAAAAAGTCAGGAACCAGCAGCACTGTAATTTTTAATTCAACAAAGTTATATGACAGAAATATGAAAACAGTCAAAATGAATGTCATGGGCGTTCTAGTGTTAAGCAAAGGTATGTAACTCTTTTGCCTAAAATTAACAGCTAAAAAGTCATTTTGGTGCCACACAGACCTAAAACAGAGTGAATGGTGTTTCTGTGTCAGTTACTCTGTGTTCTGAAACGCACGTTACTGTGCTGTGTAACCTGGAGGAGTGCTTACAAATGTTAGGAAACTGTACAAAACAACTTTCAGCACTCCAGCACGTTGAGAATGGATCATATTTTGTGAAAAAATGTTTTCTAGTAATGCCTCTTAAGTGCTGCTGCTAGCTGCTGTTAACCAGAAAAGTATGAATGAAGAAGTCGACTATGATTCTTACTAACCATCGAAACCTTCTGACCACCTGGTTTTACACACGTTAACTGTGGTGTTTTGCCGCATGTATGCTGTATTGGGAAATGCAGCCTTGGTGCTGAGAATAGCAGAAGTGCTAAAAAAAAAACTGTACAAATACATGGATGACTGTCTTCCAGTCACAGAATAACAAGACAATAAATACTTCACATTACACGAGCAAAAAAGTTTATGGACAACTTAAACAGTTTTTTCACTGGAGAGCACACTATAACAGGAGGAGAAAGAAAACATTTTCCTATTGTTGCCTGCAGGTAAAATAACCTTGACAGGCATTTTTTTTATTATACAACACTTTATTTACACAGAGTGAAGAGTCACTCTAAAGTGGGAACAAGAACAACGCTAATTCCTGTCATTCAACAGGAGAGTGGATGATGGAAATGTTACAAGAATGTTAAAGACAAAAATAAAAATCTTACGCAATGCTGTAACTGTGCCAAACTTCAGCATGATTGTAATCAGTGTGTGACCTTCTCAGTGCCTTTCTATTTCTGAAGTCTTCACGTTCATCTGAGGACTCTCTCTGTTTCTATGGCAATGCCCTAAAGATGGATGGATGGATGACAGACAGACAGACAGACAGACAGACAGACAGACCAGATAGATCTCTCTACCTTTATCAACACTGTGGTGCCAATTTCAAAATGTGAAATAAAATGAACCTGTATGTATTTTCTTTTTAAATTTATTTTTGTGTGTATTATTTTGTATCCCCATGCACATAACCATGGGATGAATTGCTTAGAAAAAGTGAAAGTGGAGTTTAATGGTGAACAGGTGCATGTATTAATCTGCGTGTGTGTGTGAGTCGTTCTGAAACGGACTCATTCAGGACAACAGATTATGTGTACAGTCTCAGTGAAGTGATAATCACCCTCTCTCTTTTCACTCAAAGCTGAACTCTTAGCTCTTCCCTCCAGCTTCTCAATTGCCAAGGCAGCACAGAAATTCATTTGTCTCAGGTGCATTTGTGTGTGTGTGTGTGCGCTCACACGGGCACATTTGACATGTGCGTCACAGGTTGTACGTTGTTGGGTGTTTTTATCACTTGGACGGACTGAGAACTTGATTTTCTCACACTTTCAAACGCCACCTGTGAAACTTTTACAGAAAAAAACAGCAATATTTCTGACGAGTTGCCCTCATCCTAAAACTTTCAAATTGAACTTGAAATGGAATTCCTGATGGACCTGCTGCTCTGAAAAACTGACGAGTGAATAGCAGGAGGAAAGGATAAAAGCTGTCAAATAAAAAGCTGAATACAAACCACAATGCGTTTTTACGTCTGAAGATTGATGAAAGGTCTACACAAAGGATGGCTGACAGTGGCTTTGAAATGAAAAGTCTTTTGTCTGTCATGTGACATCATACCCACAGTTAGGGAAAACGAGAAAATAAGGAAAAGGCAGTTTTCTTCTATATGTAAGAAAAACGCTGGTTTAAGTGGACCTCAGGCTGACCAGAAGCCCAGCTCTCCTCAGTAACTGTTGCTAGGCTTATCAAGCGTCCATTCTCACATAGTGCATATGCAGTTACCATGATATAGGAGGAAAATTGGCAAAGAAAATTCTTGAAAACTCTGTCCTGGATTTCAGACAGGCATGGACAAACGATGGTTTCTCAATCTAACCAGTTTCAGTCACTTTTACTGTCTTGAGCTCTATGAGTGGGTTCAGAGGTCCCTCTCCGTCTCCAGCTGACTTGCTTTGAAGTTAAAACTCTTAAAAGGGCTTTAAACATGCACATGTTGGCTACGCAAGTGGAATAATTGATAAGTTTGTAGCCTAAGGTAGGGGATTGAGTTAGACAGCTCTCATATTATGCACAAGCAGTTCAGTTCTTTGATTGATTATGCAGAAAGTTTGAAGTAAATAACTGTTGCTGTATTGTTGTGTCGGGTAATTGAAAATCATAAATCAGCACTGAGAATATCGACAACAATAGCCTTCATGCAGTCGTTTAGATATGCAGGTTTTAACTTGCCCAGCACTCACACTTTTCATCTGATTCAGCACCCTCAGATGACTTTTTCTTCCCTAACATGAAGAAAGAGCTTAGCTCATGCTTTGCGTTCACATGGTAGGGGTTACCGATAAGCCAGTCCAGATTTCCGCAATCCCATAATAAAATGGTATGGGTGCTGGATCACAAAATACCTGGCAGAGCTGAAAGACAGAGAGATCTTCACACTAAAAAGCATCTGTTAAAGAGACTATTAATGCAGTGTGATCTTTTTTATCATGTATATTACTGCCCCATTATCGGAGCACGATTCAATCTGTTACATCTGTGTAGGCCTTTGTGTATCCTATTTACATGCATTCAAACAACATTTATTTCAGGCGCAGAGTAAAATCAAAGACAGAACAATACAGTGAATAAATAACACGCAAATGTTTGTCTTTTCTTTTCTTTGCATATATATATATATATATATATAACCACTTTTGTAATCATAAAAACATGTCTCAGACAGACAGGCACATGTTGAGGAGGAATGGCAGGCTTGATCAGGCAAAGGAGGTTAAGCAGGGCAGGAGTCTGGAGTGACAAGACTGACTGTAAAGAACAAGGAGAACACAATTAAGTCTCAAGAAAAAAGCAGCAAATGCAAAACAGGTCTTCCTGACCTGCGGATACAACAATCAAACCACTGAAACACTTCAAAAATAGCCCAATTTTGTGGGAAAACTCAGGACCTGGAAGCACTGGCCACATAAATCTTCCACAGCAGCTTTTCACACTTCACTTGTCACTGGCTAACTAGCTTCCTACACACCGATGAGCTTTGTATAAGTTAAGGTGAGATAAAACTCTGGTACCACTTTACATGAAGTTTACCTTTATAAAGGGTTATAAATGGTTTATAAATTAGGTTATACATACCTTATAAATCATTAGCAATAAACAGTTATAAACAAGATATAACAATTGGTTATAAAAGCTTTAATTAATTAGCTGTTGTTTTTTTTTTTTTTTAAATTAGAACTAGGATAAGGAGCCTTATTGTAAAGTGTGAAACACATCACCATATACTAATGAGTTATTAAATACCCTAAGAAGGAGACAGCTAAACATGCTCACTGATAAAACAGCATGATAAAGGAAGGTAAGGAACAGGCAAGATCCAAGATTTAACAGAATTAGATGCAGTGCAGCAATAATTTGATCTGGCCAAATAGTGATATAACAGTTTTTTTTAATGACTTAAAAATATATTTAGCAACAAACCCAATTATCAAACGATTTATAATCTGTTTTTATAACTTGTTTATAACTGCTTATTAATTAGGAAGGTATTTACAACCTGATTGATAACCTAATATACAAACGACTGATAACCAATTGTTATTACTTGTTTAGAACGGTTTGTTAATGACTTATAACAGGATTTATAATCTAATTAATAACCTAATTTATAAACCATTTACAGCCTCTTGTAATGGTAGACTTGAGTGATGTGCTGATGTCACATGTTTGTTCTAATGTTTCCCCCCAGAAAGAAAGGTTTAAATTTAGGTTTGTTATTTTGATTATTCATATTTCTCTCTCTCTCTCTCTCTTTTTCTGTTCTTGAATTGCTGACAGTCAGATAGCCCACTGAAAGAGTCCAAGAGAGAAATGCAAGAGGTAGGAAGAGGAAAGAAAAAAGGTAAGAACAACAGGTCCACTGCTGATGATGTCATGTTATTGGAGGACAAGTTAAAAAGAAAAAAAAAGAAGAAGAAGAAGAAGAAAGGAAGACTTTTTTAATTTATGTTTGTAATTTTATAAGAAACAGAACTTTTGCCTGCTCATTTGTTTGGCTGACAGTTTTCTTATTGCTGAGATAGCACTGATTTGACATACAGTTAAAAGTAGTTTTGCAAGCTATTTTTGTCCTTTTCTTTTACCTTAGTTGACTAAATTTTTGGGAGGAGAGCTTTCATGCAGTGAACCTTTATTTTGATGTAGAGTAACTGGCAGCTTAGCTCACTATACTTTACAAGTATCATGCCCAACACTACTCACCAACCAGGGTTAGGAAGGTTACTTTGGAAATGTAATAGCATACAGATTACTAGTTACCCTTTTTAAAATATAATAAGTAATTATTTCAAATACTTACCAAAGTAGGTAACTTATTACATTTGATTACTTCTTGATTACTTTTCTAAATTTCTAACAAATGTTTTTAAGTGTTTGTTTGTAACATTTTCAAATGTTTAAACGTCTGTTAACGGTAGACGTGGGGCACTTCAAATTCAGACGAGAATCAGTCAAAAGCATCAGAACAGCATCAAACTTCACTAAAAGGCCTTGACTGGAAATGGCAAAAGAAGACACTGTGCTCATCAAAAACATGCAAAGTAACAAAATGAATATCATTCAACATATGGCCTAGCACCGATTACTAACCATACACAACGTGAGCAACCTCTCACGGATGAAGCGCGATACATTGTCCAGACTGACTATAAGTTACATCACAGCAGAAGGAGCGGTTGAGTTGACAGGCGAGGGGTGGAAACGGACAAACATAAGCGTCGATTTCAACCAATCAAAATAGGCCAGAAGGGTACCAAGTGTGCGAAACTTTGCTCAAATAGAGCCAAGGTGAGGGACGTTTCCGGCAAACGACACGCAGCTGTTCACTCGCTTGTCTGGTTAAGAATTGGTGTAAGGTTTTTACAGAAGAAAATCAGATGTAATCCCCTTTGTAATCATTATCATTTTCATGAGTAACTGTAATTTATTTACACATTTTTTCTCAGTAATTGTATCTGATTACAGTTACATTTATTTTGTAATTAAACTACATAATTTCGTTACATGTAACTAGTTACTCCACTACACTGACACCAACATAAGAGTAGGGGACAATTTACCACTGGTTCTTTCACATTAAGTTCTATTTTCAGTGTAGGATCTGAAAAAGCACAAGCTGCTTGGGGAACCTTTGAAATTTTGCCAGTTTTGTGATTATTATATAAAGATGTATTGTATTGAAGACTTCCGTCAGATCTGGAAATACAGTTCCATCTGACATTTTGCTGCAAAAAACTGTTGCGGTTGAATGTGGAATTGAATGGGGATGTAGCGTAGACAAAGGCTTTAGAGATGAGAAATTAGTTGTTCTGCCACACAGAACAACAACCTTAGACAGATTAAACAATGATTATTGGCGTGTAATTGTTGACACTGGCAGTTTCACAGGCCATAATGATGGGGGGTTATGAAAGTTCCAGGTCCTGGATGGAGGATACCCCCTGATCATAAGATGTACTGACAAATCTACCTACAGGTATAAATAAAGTAACCTGAACCTGAACCTGGTGGTGGCAAATGAGAGTGACACTTCGATTGTCTTATGGAATTAAGGGCTAAGAGTCCAATACAAACCCATCTACAGCTTTAAGATTCCTAGCAAATGTATCACCTTTAGCACAACTGTTTAAGAGATATTATTATTATGGTATTTTTAGACTTAGATTAGACTTTATGTCATGCTTTTTGTACGTCTCCCTCTTCTGCTGCTGTTTACTGGTTCACATGCGCCCTGCGGTTTACTACCGGCACGTATTTGATTCTAAAATTGCGTAAAGTGCTAATCTGAGTCTAAAAATACCATAATGTAGTAAATAAACAAGTCACAACAAGCACACAGGACCATTTAGAGTTCTTGGAAGGTTTATCTGATGACTTTAGGTGGAGGCAGGCTAGCACTTCCCATTGACTGCCAGTGTTTGAGCTAAGCTAATTAGCGGTGGGCGAGCTCTGCCTGCCTCTTCCTTGTTAATTGGTTTCTTTGGCAGAATGCCGGAGTCAGAACAGCAGCACTGAAAACCGATGCTAAGAAGTATTTAGTAGTGTTTTGGATTGATTCAGGTCTAAATCTTGACATTTAGGAGCAAATTAACTGACTTTTCAATATTCCGCTATAAATGTGTGTAGCGACTGCCATCTAGTGGTTGAAACCCGGCTATTGCAATGCAGTTTTTCTGATGCATTGCAATTGGTTGATCAAGAGAGATGTGACACGTCTGGTGCTCGCTTTTGTCACCAACCAACGGCTCACGATTCAGAAGACTGTAACTCTAACCCTACTCTTTTCCACACCCTCCCACACATCACCTAGGAAACAGTACTCCCAAACACACACACTTGCACACACCAAGAAACACACATACACAGCCATAGTGAGGTAAAAGCTAAATCCATAATCAATCTGACCTCCCCAAAACCTAAGTCACATTACTGCACTGATATTTGGTCTTTGTATTCGGCCTGAAGGTTACAAAATCTGCCCACCAGCACTTCTAAAGCTCATTACTGAACACTGTACATTGTATCAGATCCACATACACATAGAAATCAGTGTTTCTCACTAGTGGTTATTTTTAAAGAGAACCACTGCCAGTGACAGTGATTTACCATGCTGCAGTGTGTGTGCTGTGTCTTTGAGGTGCTGCGTGAAGCCCAGACAAAATATGGTAGGAGAAAATGTTGACTTTGTACGTGCCTCCCTTTAATGCAGCAGCTTCAATTCACATTAATACAACATTGAACAGCTGAAAGCAATTATGTGGATGTCAGCTTTCAAGTTGGAATATGTCACATTTTAATGGATTTATTGTATGCATGTTTTATGCTGCCCCTATAGATCAGGATCACTTTCTTCTATCAAATAAGAACATGTGCGGGGGAATAGGTTTAAGATGGAGAGTGTTTATGTTCTTATGGAAAGCACTTCACATTTGTGCCTCAAGAACTGTGGAATTCCAGATGAGATGAGTATATAACACACATTTTAAGACCTTATTTACACTGAGAAGCTAGCTCTGGTGGTAAATCAGTAAGTCGACTCCACAAAGATCCCTATACAGATGAAAAACACTGCGTGGACCAAAAATATAAACATGTGCTCATAATTATCCCTATTTTAAACAGGCTATGATCCCACAACTGTAGGATCAATATAAGTTCACTCAGCTTGTTGCCTCTTGGGTGACAGTTTTTCATGGTTCACAGCAGAGGATGAGCAAGCTCACCCAGTTATTTTCTCTCTTTTTGTGTCACTTCAAAGTGTCTTCATTATTATTTTGATTCCACTCACTGCGCTGGCAGATAAAACAAACTAAAGCGCCAAGAGCCAGTATATGCTCATGGTTGGATGGATCAAATAACTTTGACCAGGTAAAGTAAAATCTGCTGTTTTTGTGCTCCGCTTTTATGGTAAATGCATTTTGTTTCAAAGTCTTCCAGACGCTGCAGCACAAACTGGTTAACCTTGTTAAATAGTCATAGTGGGGCATATTATTTTTACGTCTCCTACATATTGGCTCTTCAAAGTACTTTAGATAATTAAAAAAAGCTAAAACTATCAAAGCCTTAACACTAGATAATTAGTTAAATGAAATTAAAGTAGGGAAAGAAGTTTATAGAATCATAAGTGGATTTACTTACCACCATTTTTATGTGTATATGCAAAAAAAGTTCATGGTCTGAAGCAGGTTCACAGCAAGTACAAAATGCGACAAAAGTCTGATGAGGCTCTAGCCCTGAGTCAAATCATACAGAAGTCAGTGTTCCTTTGTCATTCAGGGATTGGAACTTGGAATTGTTATTTAAATTGGTAAATGAATTTGGTTTATGGTAGGATAAATAATATATAAGTTAGGGGGGTAATGATACATCCAACTATCGATGCATAGATTAATATTCCTACCATCGAACTACATCAATACGTAAATGGCAAATCATTCTTGTGTGACGTGTATCGATTCTAAAATCATTTTCAAAGCAAAAATCGATTGTATCGATACCAAGAATTTGTGCCTTTTGTATTTCGCATGTCAAACGTTATGTGGATGTATTTTTCGCAGTTATAATAATGAATAATGGTAAATATTATACTGACACTCTGAGCGTGTGTATTGCGTCAGCAGCGTCTCCTCAGATAATGGTCGATCATGGCAGAGAAGCTGCAGGAGAACGGGAGATTTTCGGCCGGTGTTTGCGTTCCACACAGGCGAATAGAGGCCCTGCACTGAATGCTTGTGTCATTCAGTGTATCAAGATTTTCCAGTGTTTTACCTCCTTTACCACTGCAGAGAAACAGGCATTTTTTTCCTCTACTTCTGGCAAAAAAATGTTACCATATTGATTTCTAGTCACTGAATCGTACCATTGCTCTAGGTTAGCCCACATCGTTCTTGTATTGCCAACCATCTTTCGTAATATGTATTATATCATTATTAAAACATATGGTTACACCTGTAATATCGGTCTTTAAAACAATATTAGATAACAGTGGAAGCTAAAGAGAGGTCTAAATAAATCACAGGAAAAACAACAGTATTTGGCTACACGATGAAGCCTGGTAAAAAATAATATTGACAAAAAGTTCTTCCCAAAAAAATATGAAAGTGTGCTTCAGCTTAGTGGTGAGAAAATGCCACTATAACTCATAAAATCAACCAAAGGAAGACTGCTGTATATGAAATTATAAAATACAAAACATTAAAATACAAACAGAAAACTCTTTTTCTTGTAAAGTTACATGATCACAGAGTCAACTGATGAAATATGACTGGTGTTATTACTGGACAGTCATGACATACATCATAAATCTATTATTTTTTTGCACTCTGGTCGTGTTCTCTTTATAAGCAGAAATTTAGTCATGGTCTATGTGTTATATTCAAACTCTGTGCCATCCGTTTAATTCAGAATGAGGCTGGGTTGACAATCAGAAGTAAGACTTTTCCTGGTGACCTGCTACACAAATTGAGACACAATGAAAAAAGAGAGAGAGAAGAGAGAGAGAGAGAGAGAGAGAGAGAGAGAGCGAGAGCACACCTTCCTGGTCGACCCTATCGAGTGAGCTGATTAGTCCGTGTGGTTCTGGTGGCGGTCTTTTCCCTCTCTCATCCATCTTCCTGTCTCCTTCTACAGCTAATCCAGTTTGGTTACCTTTCCTGGCTGAACCTTCCCCACTCCATCTTGCTTTACATGATAAACAGAGCAAAAGAACTGTAAGCTGGGGGTATAAAGCTTGGAAAAAATAACTTAAAAGACTTTTCCATTAATTTACACTGCCAAACTCGTGATAAACAGTTTGAAACAAAATTGATGTAGCAAAATAATATACCATCATATCTATTTCACACACTTTTCTTTCTCTTCAGTACTGAGTGCCTGCATTACCCACAATGAAACTCAACCACCAACAGTTCAGGGAGGGATTTTGGTGTGTTATTCACACAGCAGCTGACTGAAACAGGGATGAGGTTCTGGCTACAGATGTCTGGTTGTCTCATTTTTTCCTTCACATCACCTTTTTTTAAATAAAAAAAAAAATTTCAAACCTGATTCATCAAAGCAAAGACTGAATGCTCATCTTTTCTTAATTGAAAGCAACGTCTGTTTTTTTTAAAGGGAGCTTTGGAGTTCTAATGTAGACTGATCTCTTATGAAAATGTGTTATTCTGCTTTTATTGAGTCTGTTCTTTCCTCTAATATTATCTGTTAGTTTGGAAATCTCAGCCTTGAAAATAAGAACATGGAAAAAATGGCCAAGCTGTGCCGTACGATCACTGGTGTTACTGGAGATTAATAAACCTCCAGCATATTTATAAAGATATCATCTCAAAGGCTTTTGTTTCAGACTCTCATCATCCCTTGTAAGTTGAGTCCAGATGCTTCCATCAGAGTGGAAGTTGGATGTATATTACAGCCTTAAGAAAGTATGTGTCATATTTTAATTCAATTCTATTCAGATTTATTTATAAAGCACATATCATGCACAAGGCAGACTCAATGTGCTTCACAACACGCATACATAGTTAAATAGTAAAGTAATAGTAAAAACAATCTTAATAAAGAGACGCAAAACAAAAACAAGACAAACAAACAAACAAACAGACAAAACATATATATACATATGTG
>JAQLOL010001157.1:0-15863 GCA_029783665.1 Naso thynnoides
CTGTCACAATTTATTTGAAACAGCTGTTTCTATCTCCCTTTTTGTGCATGAACTGTTTTTCAAAAAAGACAAAAACCACCTGAAGCGAGTGTACAAACTTTTTTGCGAAATTGCTGACTTTTTTCGTAATTATGCCCTTTTCATTTACCATTTCTAATGCAATACTTCAAAATGCGCATCAAATATGTTTATGGAAACATGGCTATGTTTGGCTTACAAGTTTGAAGAAAAGTTAATAACTGGAGGATCACAGTGGCTACTGAATAACTGTCAAAAAGCCACTTTATCTTTCCTTTCTTGCCTCACTCATTCTGCACATATAAGTTCTTTGTGTTACAAGGAAGTTAGGCGCACTGGGACTGACATCGACCATCTCTGCTGTCTGAACCCCTGCTGAGTGGTTGAGCACCAATCACATCTTTACCCAGAGGGGCGTTGACAACAACATTAACTAAAAATACACCAACTGGTAGGAAAAAAAATGCATTAGATGGCCCTGCATGTCACAGAGAGAGAGGGAGAGAGAGAGAGCGCATCAGTGATGATGGGCCCCAGGAGACAGCAGACAGCTTGCAGCTCTCTGTTTCCCCTCATCTTCATAATCATAAGGCAACCTGAGTGCTGCAGCTGCGCCAGTATTGTGTGAATGGGCCCCACATCAGTGTGTGAGGAAGCAGTTGGAGTGAGTAGTGGGTGGGGGGGTGATTATATTACTCTATAAGTCTGCCTGTCACACACTGCAAAGGAGAGTGGAGGGACCTTTGAAAACAGGAGGCTTGAGAATTACAGAAATTGGATCAAATTTTGAAAAATGACTCTAAATTCGAACGACTCAAACCTCCGACTCACCCTCCCTCATTTTTTGTTTACCACCCCAGACTGCTCAGTATGCAGCTCTGCTGGTAAACAACCTCATAAAAACGGAGCAGCAGGAATATGAAATGTTGTGGCCCTCTGCACAGACACATGCAAGCACATGTTCACACACAGATGCACATACATCACCAAATACTGGATGCTGTAAAAATAGGTGTTGTAGCTGAAGACCGTGTAATGGGCGCTGATTTTTTTTAGGTGCATTACTTTAAGTTTCTTCATGAGAGGAGCAAAAACACATGCAAGCTTGTATCTATGTAGCTATCTGTCACCAAGCTTTATCTCCACAAGACATGAATATCAGAGCAGTCATGACCTTTAAGATCAACCCTCAGTTATTCAATTTTTTTTTATTGTGGCCATGAAAAGACTTAAACCAGTGGGAATTTTTCACTATATCTTAATGAGATTTTTCTTAAGAAAGGGTCCAAAGAGAAGTCTAAAGTGAGTAAATGCAGAATTGTTCTCAAAATGTGGTTTTTAAAATATCCATCCAATTGTCTTTGTAATAGTGTTGTGACAATCGTGACCAATCCAGTTCTACTGAACGGCTCTTTGGAAAGAACAAGGGAATCACGGTCACGCTTGGGACGGCACCCTTTTTTAAAATTTTATTATCATGCTCTGGCCATTTTTCATCCATCTTAGTCCACCCACTCACTCCCCTTTCCATGAGCAGAGAGAATCTGTCAGTCAAGAGAGCAGCGAGGATGTCAAGGTTCAGGACAGAACACACATTCAGGAGCCTGTTCCCCTTCTCCACATCTGGAGAGAGAGAGAGAGAGAGAGAGAGAGAGAGAGAGAGAGCGAGCGAGAGAGAGAGAGAGAGGTGGTCCAGCAAGCTACTTTATTCATTTGTAATTATTTAATAATATATTTTGTTGTTAAACTACATTTTAAAATAGATAAATAGCAAGCGCTTTCTTTAACTTGGGACCAAAAGATACGGCTCCCTTCAAAAAGCCGTGATTCCCATCACTATTTTGTAAACTGAAAGCGCAGTCATGAATCCCCATGGAGACGAAGGAGAAGGCAGGGTAATGTGCAGATCTGAAGGTGAAAAGAAAAGTTGAGAGAGAAGTGAAGTACAAAAAAAAAGAAGTAAAAAAAAAGCTAAAATTTCAAAAGTATTGCCAGACACAAATGAAAGACACTGACCACTTGAAGGGAAACAGCTTTCCTGGAGTTACTTGAGCTAGAGCAGTAAACAAGGGCCATTGTTGAAAAGACAGCCATCTCTGATGAACATCAACTAAGCATCTGGACCATGAATGTTTGTATTTGGACCAGGGCTATCGGCGTTAATGTGCTAATCCCGATGCAATTAAAGTTAGAAATTAACAAATAAATCACATTTAATCTCGTGCTATTGTGTCCCCTATAGGCCTTGACTGGGTCCATTTTTTGAATGTAGTTTGTGGCCACAGTTTTGTTCCATCTTCCATGTGACTGTACACTTCACCAGGAGCGTATAAAAGGCAGAGCAAGGGCACAGGTTTGGGTAGGGACACTAGGGACACGTCCCTACCAATATTACCGCTGTCCATCAGCGTCTAGTCAATGCCTTTGGTACACAAAGGGTTAACAGTCGGTCTCTGCTACAAGTCCCGCCTCTGACCTAATATTGCTCATCGATTGGCTCTGCCTTTTCTTGCTAAAGTGTGATTGGCTGCTTCTACTGTCACTCCATCTGGTTGTGAAAACAGCCCTGAAGGTGCACACTGGAGTTTGTGTTTTGAAGCTACAGTGTGCACCTGCAACCGTGAGCTGTACAAGTCGGCCGCTTGTTCTGCCTGAGTCACGTCGGCTACACGGATTTTAATATTAATCAGTGGTTGCATTAACATTAACATTACTGTTCTTCCTCACTGTTCATATGGGGTGCATTAATGTATTAGTCGCATTTAACTTATAACATTACAGAATGCATTAACCAACGAATTCTTGTATTCAGCATAGATATTCAGATGAGCAGTATAAACATTAATGTCAATCCCTGGATAGTTTTTTTTTACTGATTATGATCGTTTGCTCATTTGTTTGATCAGCTCTACATGACGTGAAATTGTCCCTTTGTCCCTTTTAATTGTGCTAATTGTTCTGAATTGTTGCTGCAGCCTACTGTCCAACCGTGACTGACAGGAATGACAGATTTGTGGCTGTGTATCTGGGCCATTGAATCACAGGCAACTGGACTTAGTAAAATGTCTGTGAAGATGTTTTGCCTTTTATCCATGGGGCTTCATCAGTTCATGCGGGTCTGAGCAGACTACAGGGCCGGAGTCGGACACATTTTCAGCCCAGGAGTTTCATGGGCAGCAGCCCATAGCATGCCCAGTATTTCTGGATGTCAATATTTTGATCATCTTATTTATTTATTTATTTTTACTATATTATTTATTTAATTATCTATGGTTTGTTTAATATTGACAAATACAGTAGACAGACGATCTGAGAACATCTCTCTGATGTATCAGAGTGTTTATAATGAATGTTTTGCTCATTCACAGCAGCCTTAGAAGAGCTTTTGTGAAAAAAAACACAAATAAATATGGTTCCCATTCACATACATAACGTGTAAGCGGCACCTGTGTCATCATCACCACCACCGGCCCTTTGCTGTTTACTGTCACTCTCAGCTGGCTGCATGGTTGTTGCTTTTTAACTAAAATGTCCGTCTACTCTGCACCTTTGGTCGCATCCTCGTCCACATTTTTTTTCTTCTTCATTCTGGCTTTATCAGATCCCACTTTTCTTTTTCTGTCTCAACATAAAATCGGATGTCTGCTAGCAGGGGGACCAAACTTGGCCTGGGATCAACCATTTCATGGGGGTGGGGGATCATGGTTACTCACTTGTATAAGGCGATGGGATGAGGGTGTGACAGACAGTGACGCCCCTCTCAGGAGTTTGGATGTTCCAACTGACAGCTCGAGCTGTGTCTTGCTGTGAGCGTGCAACAGACAGCGACCACACAGACAGACAGTGAGTGTAGCTCGACAGGGTGACTGCTGACCGGCCCTTGCAGCCCAAATATTAGCCCGGTCCACCGGGAATCTTCCCAGTTCTCCAGATTAGCCACTCCGGGCCTGCTAGACTAGGCTAGTCTGACTTTGTAAGGCTGATAGTATTAGCAATTTTTATATTAAAAATGGAAAAAGAACTGTAAAACATAACCCCAGACGCTGAATTAAGACAGCATCAAGAACAATGTAACATAACTGCATGACAGTTTAGCTTGGAAACAAGTCTTTTGCAGATTTAAATTTAAACTGTATGACAGTGAAACTGAAAGAGAGAAGGAAGAGTGAAAGCAAGAGCGAACAGTGAAACAATACTTGACCCCAGCATTTGGCTCGTATCCTCAGTCAATGTTGATGAGTGATGGTGAAACAAACAAACAACAAAATGAGCAACACACAGCCCATATACAGAGGCTGTGTCCTCACCGCAGTGGACCTGGGCTTGATTCCACCGGTGGCCCTTTGCTGCATGTCATTCCCCCTCTCGCTCCCCTGTGTCCTGTCCATCCTTCAGCTGGCCGATCCAAGAAATAAAGGCACAAAAAAATCAAAAAAATCTTTAAAGAAGAAAAAAAAAGAGCAACACAGTGTCACTGGTAGAATATAAAAATATAAAATAGACTAAAGGAGGAAGAGAAAGATAAACATTAGTGTAAGAGGGAAGAAAGCCGGCCAGAGAAATAGGCTATGCTCACAGGAGAAACAATCAGTCAGAATTAGAATCGTGTTTTGTTGCCAAGTAAGTTTTCACAATTGAGGAAATTTTGTTATAGTAGCTTCCAGGAATAATACACTGACTTGTACCTCACTTCTTTTTCTGCAATCTTCACTGCGGCTCCACGCTCTCCCTTTAAAAATCCTGTAATTCTGTGCTGCTTGTAGATGCAGAACTCTGGCGCATAGCTGTGGGTGGGCCTAGGTAGACTGGCACTCAGGCCAAACCAATCAGAAGGCTTTGTTTCACTGCTGGAAAATCCAATGAATGGGTCAATCACTACTGTTATTTAAGTGATTATTTGATTGCAATTGTCTGGCAATGCAAACAACAAAAATGTTACAACAGTTCTTGTTTGTTGTGTCTTGTTTACCGTATGATGATGACAGGTCAGATGTTTTGAGTGGCAGTGCATTTCCAAATACATCTTTTATTTTCCACTCAGTGTAAGGTTCACTTTGTCTAGAATACACCTTCCTCTAACTAGGGGCTTTTCACGTAGGTTAAGATGAAAGCCATGCTGAAATAAAATCATTTTTGAGGTTTTTTACAGAAATATATCAAAAAGAAGAGCAGGACACAGAAAATACTCATTTTACAGTATTAATACAGCCTGCCAGCACACATTTTCACATCACTGTAGAAGCAGCAGATCATGAAGTGCTTGTACCACAGCTGGGGGAGAGGGGTCACCATGGACAGGTCTTATCCAACACTTGTTAAGGTGCTCCACACATGCTGCAGTAACGGACATATTCTTTTAAATAAATTGTCTCCTATGGGCCCTTCATCTCCCATCCATGACTATATATACTGTTGAAAGACTCTTTTCAACTGTCAGTCAGATAAAAACTGTCATCGGGGCATCAAAGAAAACATACCAACTAAACTCTTTGTTCTTCTGCTCCTTTGCAAGAGGACTGACTAACTCATTGGGCTATACTGTCAGTCAGTACGTTTACATGCACAGTTAAGTCTTTCTACAGTTAAAGCTCAATTAGACTATTTAAGTGGACTATTGACCTTGTCCCAGTGTACAAGGCCCAAGGGAGAATTGATTTATGGTCAGACTCCGCTACGGTAGGTGGCAATATGTCCTGTTCAGCTGGTTGCTATTGGACCTTCTTCTAGTTAGCCAAACAAGCTACAAAAAAGTTAGCAAGTGGCTAGCAGATTCCATTTCAAATGATGAAAACATGGACAACTTTACAGCTCATTTTGGACATATTTCATTTCGTATCTACTGTCTATTTTTGATACAAATTAGATGCATGCTACCTCTCATGACTATAGTATTCTTGTTTTCATCCCATCTTTCCTCTACAAATGCTGTGCGAGTTCAAAGAGTGCAGCAGGTACCATCAATCACACACAGAACATCAGGCCAGTTAGGGTCAGGTTGAGGGCACTGTGGATGGTGAGGTGCTGAGATACAGCTGAGTGTCACTGGCATAGCTGTGGAAATTTAGACCATAATGGTGGATGATATTACCAAAGGGGAAGCATGGTAAAGAGGAAAAGTACAAGCAGGGGTGTTTTGTCAGGATTTTAAAAGATCAAGGGCTAAGTCCAGAACATTTCAGGCTGGGCCGTAAGCACACGCAAAAAGTTAAGCCTAGTTTAACAATGCGTGCATGCTGAAATGTGTTTTTGGTTCCTTTTAGTCTTACTTTCTCTTTTACCTCTCTTCTCTTCTCAAGCTGAGTTTAAAAAATTTAAAGACAAAAACATGAATCACCAAAACATCAGTTACTCTTGAAGAGTTGCGTCCGTACATCCTCTATCCTTCCTGACTCATCTGTATTTAGAAGCGAAGCATGAATGTTACCAACACCCAAGTTCTCAAAGAACAAAGCCACTGTAGCTTTATTTATGCATTTATTTATTTTGTCAACATAGCCTACTAAAGACCAAAACCTACCATTTCTTCTTACAAGTATGGTCCATCCAGTCAACACAAGATGACATGGCACATACCCAGAAGTCAACAAGTCACATGTTTTTGGATAAGTATAATTACATTATTGCTGTGAACTTGGGCTTTCTTAGAGCGATGTGCAATATTAATGCTCAGAAACTATGCTGCTTTATTTTCCAGTGTACATTGATAGATTGATAGAGCTTGTTTTTTAGTTGTGTTTCAAAGTAAATTTTGTAATAATGACCTTGTAATAACACATCGATGCCACACAAGTTGCTGTTTATTAAGCAAAACATGATAAAATAAATGAAACAAAAGGGGGTGGAGATCCCGGCCAAAAGTAACAAAAGAGGGGAGGAGACTGGGCCAAGCATGCAGTGGGCCGTCGAACCCAGCTCTTCCCCCTAAAACCCCCCAAAAACAGTAAAAGAATCTAAGGCCTAAGAAAAAAAAAAAAGAAACAAAAGCCCGAAAACAGAACTACCGGTGACCTCCAACCCAAACTAAAACAAATTAAAGAAAAATAAGAAAAGACTGGACAAAGCCCGCCAAATAAAACAATGCAGGAAAAGACGTGCTGCTGTGAGCGAATGCTGCCAAAGACAAAAGAGAGCGCCTCCAGATCTCCCCCTGGCTTCTTATCTCCTCTTGATTGCATGATTTCCTGCAGGCTGGGAACCTGTGAAAGAACAGGAGGAGGGAGGAGGGAGGACAGCAGCAAAAGAAAACAAAGGTGACGCCCTGCAAGGGCTGCGCACCAGCAACTGGCCACTCGTCACAAATATGATGATACTTTCATATTTAAAAGATTGATTTCCATTAAGAAATAGCCTATCACCACACCATGATGAATATCATCTAAGCTGTAACCTTTTGTACCTCTTGCTCTGCTTTCCTCCCAGCTGAAGTCAGGATTAGGATTGGGGATTTCTTTGACTTTAAGCGTAAAGAAAAAATTAATTTTCCCCTGCATTGTTGCCTGGAGATAACAAATAGAATTCAGTGTTTTGCTAACTAATATTATAACTCAACAGTGGTGGTAAAACTATCAGCTTTAACAAGACTAATACAAATTCTTTGAGGGAGAAAGAAAAGAAGAAAAAAAACTATCAGCTGCTATGCATGATGCCATAAAACTCTAAAAGCTCTCCCAATACTGCTTTCACGACTGACTGACTGACTGACTGAATGAATGAATGAATGAATGAATGAATGAAACATTAGCCAGCCAGTCAGAGAGAGATAGCTACTAGCATGCTCTAGTTAGCAAGACAGCTATCTATCTTACAAAGCAAAGTTAGCAACCTACAACTAAATGAGTCATTAGACTTCATATCATTGCAATTTATTTCCACATTTGCTTTAACATTACTACTCCACTAACTGGTAACCACAAGAGCACATACCATCCGTGACTTGTCACCAGAGAGAGACCGCAGGAATCACATTGATTGTGTTTACACGTGCAGGAAGTGGGAAGGCTCACAGAAGATACCAACAAGATGGGGAAAGGAGGGGCGGAGTGGAATGGAATCAGCTCCGACTAGTCACTGAGAGGCTGACTGAGAGGCTGCTGTAGGCACAGCTAAATTAGGGGAGGCAAAAAAAAAAAGATAAAGGTGGGACTTTTTAACGTTTAGGGCTAGGAAAAAAAATGAATAAATGACCCTAGCAACGCCTATGGGTCCAAGCACACACCGTTGGGGCACACCCTGGTTGACTCGAGCCAGGGAGGAGACTGAGCCATTCATGGTGGTGTGGTGTGATTTGAAACCGGATTGGAGGGTTTCATAAAGCTTGTGGCTGGACATGTGCTGATGGGGTTGGGCGCCAGACGCTACACCAGAGGCTGCAGGTGGATGGAGTCAACTTTCGCCTGGAAGAAGTCCAGGAACTTGGAGTAGAGGTCTGGGGCACTTGAGAGATTAGGGGGATCCGGGGGTAGGTAATGGTGAAGAACAAAGTTCTGGGGCAATTTTGTTGTGCCCCACTGAGAATGGAGTAGTAATGTCTCTTGGTCAAGAACAGAGCCCCTTTAAAGGACCTCACATGGTCTTGAAAGGCTAGAAGGTGCACTGTGAGACCAGATCTTTTATAGAGCCTCTCCAGTTGGTGACTAGTGGCCTTCAGTGGTGAACCAGGGGGCAGGGTGAGTGAAAGAGACAGGCCAGGTTTTCAGGGGGCCAGAAGTGTCAAGGCTTAAGGATATGGCAGAGCTGAGTGGGCTACCATGCCATCCACCTTGATTTTGGCGGGGTTGAGGCCAAGTAGGTTGCTGTCAGGTTGGATAGAGCTGGTGCACTTACAGACATGGTGTTCCTGAAGATGATGGTACATTTTGGTTGCTGCCTGGGCAGGGAGTCTGGAACATTGAAGAGGATGGCATGGTGGTTGGATACAGCTAGGTCTAGGCATTGTAGATCTAGGTGGCAGGTAGGTGGGCCAGTGTAGCATACCAGATCCAGGGTGTGACCTTTACCTTTACCTTTATCGGACCTTGAACATGCTGCATGATGCCGAAGCAGTCCAGCAGTGACAGGAATTTAGAAGCAAGCGTGCAGCTGGTGAAGTCCACATGAATATTTAAGTCAAGCAGGCAATTTGACATGTTAAGTGTGCTCTTGAGTGTGCATATATCTTACCTAAAGTTAAATCTCAAACAAACAAACAAAAAACACTGGTGAATATTAAAATCTTCATGAAAACTGCACAAGTTGATATAAGAAATTTTAGGGATGGTGAACAAGGCCCACTGTGTTCTTTTTTTTTTTTTTTTGGTACTATTTGCCTTCCCTCGTCTCTTTTTGGTTCTCAGCTTCATCAGTTTCTACTGAAGGTGTAGATCTTTGATTATGTCTCACATATAGTTTCCTTTTTTTTCCAAGGCTCCATAATTACCTATAATAGCCAGTCACTTTAGTTTCAAGTATGCCTCCAATCATATGATACAGTAGGAAATAATGCATTTGTAATAATGCATTTCTTCAGAATCACTGTTGATGCATGTCATTTGTTTCCCCCTATTTTCTATATTTTTGCTTTTGCCTTGTCATTGCACACAGGAAATGCTGTTGATGTGACAACGAACTGACAGTCTGGTAAAAACTCTGTTCAAATTACAATGACTGCTTTAACAGCAACAGTGTTAAGCTGCAGGACAATGAATTATCTCTGAGAGTTTTGTTGTTGTTGTTGTTTAAATGGTGCATGAGAATCTTCAGCAACATTTTATGTTAAGTGCACTATGATGTCTAACCAGCAGATTATAAAAGCATTAGAAGCAAAGATCAGCTTTCATTACACATCAGGGAGAACATCAGCTGCAGGGAATAATATTCAGTTTAGTATTTGTCATTAAATAAACAGCTTCCCCATAAACATTTTGCATATTGTGTATACTAATCTTATCACTGTATTCTTATTATTCCATGTAATGCCTTATGAGCACTGTTTTTAGTACAGTACTACCAACATTTCTGTTAAATGGCTGGTCTTCACACTGATTATCAAAATAGGTTCCACAACTGGCTGTAGTTTCTTCAAGTCTCCATAATAAAATCCAAAATTTGTATAACTGTCACAGTTAAAAAAAGCACAAACCCAACAGCATGACTCAGGTAGCAGAGATAGGGCTCTATTTTCGTAAATCAGGTGCAGCATAGGTGCAGCTGTGCTAGATGGTGTGGCGAAATCTTTTTTGGTAATTTGGTGAACCAGACGCAAGGTGCACCTTTGGCACAGCGAAGAAGTAGGAGGGATGTGTGTGTCTAGGTGTGATCACAGCCAGCCTCAATCAGGGCCAATCAAATCAGCTCCTCTCATCACCTTTAAATCGCTGTGGCGCAGCTCGACATGGCTGAAGAGGCAACAGACCGGATCCGCCAGTTAAACTTTACGCAAGAGGAAACTTATATCCATGTCCGCAAGGTTCAGGATCGTAATAGGATTTTATTTATAACATTACTGATGAAGAGCATTGTGCTGGTAACGTCACTGATGTTGTGTTGTAAAAAGCATAAACATTCCAGATCATTTTAAGTGCTTCATATCTGCAAACTTCTCAGGTAACGTTAGGACTGTTATCACACAGCAACATGCACACAACAGCTTGCGCAGATAAAAATCCACACACCTCACAGATTTCAAATCTTTTCCTGATCCATAACAATGGTGGCGTTTTCCACGATCCTCAGTGCCATGCCATGTCTCCCAACTGTCAGTGGTGAGAGTGTGCACATGTGTGTGTGTGTGTGTGTGTCGTTGTGTGTATATATGTATACTTGGAGGGTGGGAGGGAAGGGTTTTCTCTGTTTTTCTGTTTTTTCATTGCGATGTTTTTAACTGTTGTAAAGCACTTTGTGTTACATCTTAGTTGTATGAGAAGTGCTATATAAATAAAGTTTGATTTGATCTGACATTATGTTCGTTTTGTTGCTTTGCATCTTTTGATGAGGGCCGTTTCGTAAAGTTCGATGCAGTTCTGATGCTTTTGATTGGTTCACCGGTTTGAATTTGCAGCTCCCCACGTCTGACAATTAAATCAATCCACACGGCTGCTCAAAGCTAAGCAACCTGTCTGAGAGTTGCCATCATGTCTGCGGACAAAAATACGTTCCAATGTCGGAAATAAAAAAATTAAAAACTCCAAAATCAGAAAAGGGCTCGAACAGAGCAGTGCAGCTGTTAAAATGTTACTGATGTTGAACGTTTCAAAGTCAAACCTAACTAGTAATCTGTAAGCTGTTACATTTCTGAGGTATCCTTTCCCACCCTGGTCCTTTATGCTGCAGAGCCAAACACACGCAGAGTCACTGCCGAGCGTCTGCTCCAGTTTCAGCTCCTCTGAACACTAATTGGTGTTTGACTGGAATTTATTGACCTGTGAGCTGGTGTGGCGGCGCGGCCGGAGACCTGCAACATAAACACCCTGTTGCTCTAATTACAGTCGCCGTTTCTGATCTCATCTGGGTCATTTCTCAGTGTGGCGGCGACGAATCGCTCGTTAAACGTATGTGATTAATAATTAGACCTGAGTCACTCTGTTTGTGAGCTGATTGCTGCTCATGGGAAGTGCTGCTGATAATTACATCTTTGGAATGTTTGTTTTTAACGGATAACATAATGTGCTGAGATACTTTGTTTAATTTGCAAACTTGATTCACACATTTGCTCATTTGTTGCATGGATGCAGTTTGGATGTTCGGACATTATGTTCATGTCCATACCTGTGCAAACAGATGTGATCACACGATCAGGGAAGCTTGAGCAACATATTGTCAAGTTTTTCCTGAGTGTTTCTGAGAGAAGCGTTTGTTTCTTGCAAACTCTCTTAATTTACTTTACACAGGCGATTTAGGTCAGGTACGATCAAGAACAAACTTTTAAAGCTCAAGTTGACTTAATTCTTTGATGTTTCACATAGCTAAGTAATGGAAAAACAAAACGGAGTAAAAAGTAATAATTGAAATGTGGAAAAGAAGTTGTACATCCAGCCAACTAATATATATTATATTGTTATTACTATACTGTTTACTTACCTGTTGGTCGGGCACCTGCATCAGTGTTTGGATCCGGCTTAGAAGCCTTTCCCGCGGTTCACAATTTTCCAGATAACCCACTAGCGGTGATTTCTGATTAGTTTTAGCAGCAGTGCTGCAGACAGCACAGCCATGGTCAGTGCCATCTTTGGTCGTCTAGGTGATCCTAACAGAAGTGACGGAGATAAGTGATGTGTACAGGCTTGTCCCAGTTCTGCCCTCGCGCACTTACGCCCCTAAGTGCACATTTCCTCAGCATCATACAAGTGCGCACCTCAGGGAAGACCTTAGGGCGCAGTGCGGATAATGGGACAGGGCCTATATTAGCACTCATGGAATGCCTCTTGTCCAATCAAATTGTTTGGTAGGAACTAACTGTTGTATAATTGTATTTGGCGCACTTGTTTTATTAAAAGGGGCATGCGATTTGTAAAAGATACGCGTTTTATAAATTGCATGAATGTTTTATAAACTGAACGCATGTTTTATTCGTATTTCACGTGCTCGATGTATTAAATGTGACTTATAAAAAGTACGTGCCAAATATGAAACCTGCGTGCATTTTGATAAGAATAAACAGCTGAGAATGTTTAGAGTTTGCTTTGCTGATGATGACGGTTCACCTGTTGACTGACTGTGGAGGATGAAATACAGAACTGAGGTGTGTGGGTATTTTTCTCATCTTTTTCGTCCAGGTGCACCTGTAAAGTTCATATGAATGTGTGTTTGCCTCCTGATGGATGTCAGACACTCCGTCAGCCGCCGCAGCAGCGTGTAGATCTGCCTGAAAGTGTCGACCGCTGGACAAACTGTCCCAAGGTTTGACAGCTGGCAGCTTCCCACAAGCACCTGAGTCCTTGAGTGGAAAAAAAAAAAAAGACTTTCACACTGTTGTTTTTATTTCTCTGCTCTGAATCGGGAACCCTGAACATTTGGTTATAGCTGAGTGTGTTGGAGTGGAACTAAATTTGATTTTCCACCAGCTGAAGAGAGAAATGCTGCTGAAAGGAAACATTCATACACCTGAACGCAGTCCAAAAAAAACCCCCAAAAACAAAATAACATTTCTGGATAAATTAAAACACTTTTTATTTCACAAACTTAATTTATTTTACCAACTTTAAAACAAAAATGTTTTGTTTCATCCTAATTTCTGACTATTAAACGTAAATGAAAATCCCTCTTCAAAATGAGTCAAACAGCAGCCTTCTTGTCAAATGTCTGCTGAAGTTTAAAAAAAAAACAGTTTTAACCTTATTTGGTTAAATTTACTTGTTTTCTGCTGTGAGAGACAGATTAAGCTGTGGTTATTTAAAGTATTTAATTAAAAAGTCTTTTTCTTAACAACATGTGACATCCATGATGTGTTTACATGAACCAAACTTGCAGAATGACACACAACGTTAATGAGACTCAACTGCTGGAGCAACTTTTTTGATTGTGCCACAATTTCAGCCACCGATTGTGTATTCATCAAATGCATCAAATGCATCAAACGCATCAAATGCACTATGATGAGAGTAACAGTGAGCAGCTGTCTAAGGAAATTAGTCTTCAGGAAAAACAGAACTAATTATTTGGAGGTGGTTTTACAGATTTGTCATCAGTAGGAACCAATGAGCTTAGAGCTACGAGCCACAGACAGGAAGTCTCTTTATAAATATTATATGAATAAAATCATAATTATAAAATCGCTCCTTTCCTTAAAGAATTAGTTTGTTTTTTGCACATTAAGCCGTAATAAGGATATTTCCGATTAATCACGTGCTCTGCAGCATTATTATGACAACCAGTGCTGTCCGGAGAGCTGGAGCTCGTTGCTGATGCCACCGCTACCGCTGATGCCACCGCGGCCCACAAATACAATAAATGCTCGCTTTAAAAGTGAAAGTCACTGAGAGTTTAGCGGTGGTCCCCTCATGTATCAACACTAAAACATGAAGCTAAACACGGATATACCACTGCGGCCAGCATCTCTATAGGTCGCTTTAGTGCAAAGGTTGGTCATGAGTCAAAGGACAGCTGATTAATTGGCAAAAAGGGGGCGTGGTAGTGGGAGTGGCCTGTAACAAAGGGTCCACGTTACATGGCCAAGGTTTGTAGAAACACACACAGTTTTATTGGTCGTGGCTTGTCCCGCTGCTACACTTTTGCCCTGCCCCCTTCCATAACTCATCGACCGTTTGTCCTGGACTGCTGGTCACAAGTTTTGTGAATTTGAGCCTGTTCTTTCATAAATAGATTGTCTCGTCTTTGCCGCTACATTTAGTCTTTCTTCTCCATCTCATCATGTGAGAGTGAACTGTTATTTTCTTGTAACTCCACTTATTAGTGTGCATGCGTGTGTGTGTGTGTGTGTGCGTGTGTGTGTGTGTTAGTCAGCTTTTGTTAATGGAGGAGTGAAAGGTGATCCATTACACATGGCCAGGTGACCTGGTTACCATGGCAGCATGTATGTAAGTGCCTGTCAGTTTTGTCGAAGCCCCGCATGATAAAAAGCAACAGGGATTTGGACTCGTGGCCGTCAGGACTGAGAGATGAGCAGGAGTAGAAGCCTTATCTACTGTGAGGAGAGAGCTGAACTTTCACTTTCAGTGTTAAGTCTTGGCTTTTATTGGAGCTAATCTTTCCCTGCTGGGCGTGATGAGGACAGCACGTAAGAGGTGCCGCAGAGCGCCGCCCAGGCCTCGCAGTGAATCACAGAGGGAAGGCTCGGAGATGTCTCCTGATCCAGTTTCTGACGAGTTTATTTGTGCCTACAAATGATCTAACCTGGGACGGAAACAAGGCGGGAAGGAGAAGAAATGGAAGCAGAGCGAGCAGCGGAGACAAGGGAGAGCCTCGAGGGGCTCGTAAAACGGCGAACAAAGCAAAGAGAGATTGTGTGAGAGGAATCAAGATGGGAAACAGAGAGAACAGAGGTGGTGAGAGGAGAAACAAAACGACAACAACAAACGGAGGAGGAAAGAGTGAGGGAGGAGCGTTTAAAAGCACTGGCGACGCAGAGAAAGAGTGTGTGTTTTATCTGTTCAAACAGGAACGAGATGACAAGGAAAAATACAATGTGTTTTTATTTATAGAGCCTGAGGGATTCTGGGTAAACAGTGAAGCTATGATACCATATGATGAAGCTTCACAACAAGGGCTAAAAAGTCCCAAGTAACATCATACAACAACAGGCAGCTGCTCTGCGCCACAAAGCAAAGAACAGGGTTGAAAAATGAAGAAGTGCATAAAGCTGCAGTTCCTTAAACGGCCACTCGAGACTGACTCAAAATTGAGACAATCCCAACAAAATAAACAACAAAACAAAACTCCCCTTTTTTTAGTTTCCGTCTGTGACAACTGCATTTGGATGGCAGTGTTGTAATGTAACAAAGTATAAATACTGTGTGTGTGCAAACAGAAAGGGCCACATCAGATTTAATTGGAAATTCATCGAGGGAAACTCTTGAAGTATTAATGTTTAAAAATGGAAGGGGGCAGCACACCACCAAAGTAACTGTTGCTAAGTACACTCTTGCTGTATCTCTCTTTGCATTTGCTGGTAGCTGACGTTTGTTAGCTCACTTAGCTAGTGCCCCTATTGGCTGATCAGTGTAACTGCCCTGAGCTTAGAGAAGCAGATGACTGTTACCCCCAGTTTCCACAGCATCCGTCACGGCTCTGTTCCGACTCCGGTCCGACTCACGCAGCAAACCCTCGCCCACTGAATCCGTTCCAGCTCCGTCTCCGATCCGTTGCAGCGCTGAGGAGCAGGACTCGCGAGAGCACGAGATCACGGTGAACTA
>JAQLOL010001342.1:0-15846 GCA_029783665.1 Naso thynnoides
AAAAAAAAAAAAAAAAGAATTTCTAACTGTATAGAAGGAAGAAAAAAGGCTTTCTATATAGTTAGCATGAAAACACAGCAAACTGAATGTAAAAACCTCAGAACCAAAACAGAATGACCCCCAACATTCGTGAAGCTGTGGTCTTAATGACAGCCGTCTCTAGGCTTTTCATAGATTTCTTAATCATAATTGTCAGTGTGGTTAAGGAAGGGTTCAGCATTTATGGGCCGCAAGCAATATATAGCCTATTCTTAATTGATGGTGTTCTTAATTTGATATTTGTAAAAAATAAATTCAAACTTTTCAATGGAAGCCCACAAAAATCTCCAAAAAAAACCTATGAAAGGAATTGAAAAACACAACATTTCTATTGAAACCTGCTAAATATTTTATTTATTATAAAAAAAAAAGAAGTAGGATAAAAATGGTCAATATGATTTAAGACATAATACACATCTATTACAGATTTATAAGTACAACTAGCAGATGGTGAGAATTTAAATATAGAGATTCCTCTTGGAGGTCCAAATGAGTCAAGAAATTTTGGCATGAGGAAAATTTGCCAGAATCTGATGTATTAGTTCTAAATTTTCAGTCAACTCAGTTTTATTTATACAACCCATAACCACAAATCACAAATTAGCAGTAAAAGGTTTTATACTCCAGAGCTCGTGGTCTAATCCTTAAACCCTTGATTTGCATCAGTAAAAATGCCCTAAAATCCTTTAACAGGGAAAAAAACAAATAATTTTTAGGAAAAGCAGCAGAGGAAAGTTTGAGTCAGTCTGACATGTTGCCAACCTTAACAGACCCAAACAGACATAACATCAACACTGGCAGCCATGTGATGTTCTACCAGTAAAAGATGCATTTTGGAGTTTTCTTGTAAACAAACACATACACTCAGTGTTTCTTAACAAAGTACTTGTATGTATCCTTGAGGTCTAACAATCACATTGAATGTATTTTCTCAAAATCATTTGCAATTTTTTTTTTTAATTATGTATAATCTTAAGTCCTACAATGTTAGCATCCATGTTTGCTAGTCTCCTTTGCTTCCGTGATTTACAGATGCAATTCGTCAGTTAGTGGAATAATATTACTTCAGTGAATATATATCAGCCATCAGCAAAATATTGCTTTGTAACTCTACTGTTCAAAACTCAACAGGATACTTTGAACGAGCAGCCACGCTCACAAAGCACAGCAGTTCAAGTCATATTTCCTTAGTTTCACATTTCATTTGACTGATAACTTGTTCTACCACATTTCCATTTTCAGTCTGATTTTGACTCCACAGTCATTTGTATGTCTTGCAGATTGGAAGTGGACAAAACTAATCAGTCAGTTTTTATTTCACTGTACATGTTCATCATGAGTTAAAACAGAACATGAAGGATTCAAGCCTCTGTATATCATGTCAACATACTAATTACTGACATTAGAATAAATGCTTTTTTGTTTGTTTGTTTTTGCTGATGACAAGTCTACAAATGATGATATACGACCCGTACCCGTACAACAGATGCATATAATCTTTTTGTAATGCAGCACATGTCCCTCAGTTACCACATTTGCATTGAAGCCAAAGGAATCTATCATCACATTCATGCTCTAAATATCCTTTTAGACTAGTCAGACGATCTAGTTGGACTGTTCTGCAGAACACAAAGAATACATCTGCAACCCGTCCAAATTATGATTGATGGCATTTTCTCAGTTGTTTTTTGTTTTTGTTTTTTTGAGGAGGGAGTTATTGACCCTGAAATCACAAAAGCCACAAAAAAGATGACTTCATGCATCATCAGTTCATTTCGTGTCTCTGGCTCAAATGCAGCCAGAGTCACAGCAGTATAATCAAAGCATATCAGGGTAAAGTGACGAAGACGCTGCTCACTTCAACTGTGCAGTAAATAACTCATTAGATTGGAGACATTCGAGTGTGCTTACTGTAAACAAACACTCTCATTGTGTATTAGGGGAAACCTGATGTTTTTAAGGAACAAAACAAAGAACAGTGTTATTCTTCCAGTGTTGGAAAGCATTCAGAGTCTGAGCCGTTGGCAGATGGTGGAACAAGTTAAAGACCAGTCTTACCATCACAAAATCTCTGCGTCTTCTATAAACAATTTTAGGGTGTGGAGGAAGGGCAGTCAGCAACAAGGCTCATTGAACATGTGGCTATAAAGTCTCCATATTATTACTTTTTTTCAAATTTCTGTGGCATAGGCTTTCACTGATTTTTAAGTTGAGTTTTTAACGGATGTTAATGCAAAGTCCTCAGATCTGAATGGCATCACTGCAACTTTTGTAATTCATGAAGTGGACCTGACTGGAGAATTTCCACTCCAAATGTTAATAAGAGGGAGTTTAGAATTTTTTTATTTTTTTTTTGTAAAACACAACCAGGCCCTGCAGTGATGTATTAAAGCTGAGGTGGGCAAGTCTGAAAATCCAACTAACTGTAGCATGAGACTCCTTAGGAAAGTAACTCCTCCCCTCCTGATTTTGCTTTGGCTCGTGGTTTATTTCATTTGTTGTTGTTGTTACCTCTTTTAAGGCCAATTTAAACCAAAAAGTCACAACGAGACAAAACAGTTGTAGGGAAAGTTGCAGCGGAGTAAACTCGTCCTTCTCAGCTCGACTCAAGCCGGCCAACAGCATCACTTTTTTTAACAGCCTATCAGCTCACAGCGAAGTCACCTATCACTGAGATTCTCACCATAGAGCAGTCAGGAAGAAAACATTCTCTGAAATGAGCTGTGATTGGTCAAAAATACCCTGTCACAGTCTGAAGACAGAGGCAAAGAGAGGTGCAGTAGTCTAGTGTGCTTTTATCCTTTGTTCTTTTATTTTCGCAAGTGCTTATCCTTTTGCGGGGTCACAGGGCGACTGGAGCCAATCCCAGCTAGCACTGGGTGAGGGCGGGGTACACCCTGCACAAGTCACCTGTTCATCACAGGGCTGACATATAGAAACAAACAACCATTCACACTCACATTCACACTTAAGGGCAATTAAGAGTCACCAGTTAACCTAACCCGTTCTTTCAGACCACTTGAATTGAAATATGCTGCAGGGTTATCATGGAATTTTTGCAGGATGACACCAAAGATAAACTGCTTACCTCAGTTTTAAGTTATTCTAAAAACATTTGATATACAGGAAACAATTGTTAAGACACTTTGACTGGTCCCATAGTTTGTGTCTAGAGGAGTCTATGTGTTTTTTCTAATTGGATGTTTCTTAATGACTGACTGAAATAAGCTTGTGGGTGTTTGTGTTTCAGGGTTCACTGGAGAAAAAGGCAACCAGGGTGCTCGGGGAATGAAAGGACCCGTGGGGGTCGACGGCATTCAGGGAGAAAAGGGAGAGGTTGGACCACCCGGTCCAAGAGGTTTGTCTTTTATTTTCATATTTATAAGATCTGTTTTTTAAATTTGTATCTTATCTGGTCTATAAAAGAACATTGCAGGTGATTTTTGTTCATTTCTCAGTTGAAATTTACAAAATATTTCTCACATCAGCCGTCAGTGAGAATGTGGAACTGTTCTCTTTGTATGTTTATTTATAGATGCTATAATTGTTTAACCATTCGAATCTTTCTTTTGTTATTTCAAGAAAGCATCCGTCTGTGCTCATCAAATCAGTTTTGTCCAAAATAAATCAATTTAAGAAAATATTTTATCTCTTACAGTATAACCTTTTAGCTTCTAAACAATGATTATATTTTGCAGAGAATCTTGAACACTTGAGGATTACTCTTTGTAGTATAACAATTTGGAAAACACGGAGGTAAATGAAGTTATTCTGTTTTTCCAAAGTTTCCTATTGCACATTACAAATATGTATTTCTTTGACATGAGAGTTCATATTTTCCAAGTAGAGATGGGAATAATCTGCACCAACACAGTTGGAATTTGTTCCAACATTTTTCACAAATAGATTTTCAACAAAAACACAATAGGCCACCTTAATAAGTCTTTATCCCCATCATTCAGTGTCTAAAGCAAACTCTGGGGAGTTGATGTTTCCAGACTGGCATCACCGGCAGTGCCAGTAAAGAATTCTGTTTGGAAAAATATGGGCATGATAAAATTGATAAGATGCGGCAGTCTTTTTCGTGTCAGTATGTCATTGTGTGTTTGTATGCATAAAGTATGAGTGTATATGTGTGTTAAGCCAACAGCTGTTGCAGATCAGAGTTGGGTTTGGCTGAATTATCTACTGTTGGATTCCCACAGTCCCTTTGTTGGCCAGTAGCTCTTAAACTTTGGACCAGGCTCATCTGTTTTCTTCTGTGTGTGTGTGTGTGTGTGTGTGTGTGTGTGTGTGTGTGTGTGTGTATGTGTGTATGTGTGCACTTAGTTGTTAAGGCTCCACACTTACCACTTGCCTCCACTGTAGCTTTGGTGCATTTTCATATAGATTGATGTACCAAATGTGGTTGCTTTATCCGTTCTGCCACTTGCACAACTATGCAGCAAGCTTCCTATAAATGATGATCTCAGCACTTGGCCTTTGAGGTCTTTACTGGAAGAAGAGTTAACGCTAACTTTAAACTATAAATCTTACAATTTTACTCACAGATCTGGTGAAACAGCTCTCTGTTTATAATAAATGTCACACTTGCTACTTCAGAGAACCAGGGTTATTTACATATAACCTAAACTATTGTTTACTCACTGTCTTGGATACCACAGTAATTTTAAAAGCACAAAGTGCAAAGTACTAAAAATGTATCTATGGAGACTGAAAATAAATTTGCTCTAAAGTTTAAGAAAAATAAGCAGATTCTTATCCCGCACACTCATACAAAGAAATCAACATCAGAGCAAGAAGAGAAAAAGTGTTTAAGATGCTGTGAAATTGCCACATTTTATGTGTGAGGAACATGTGTATTCACTTGGTAAATGATTTGAGTGACATAGTTTGTTTTGATCGATGAAACCTGTAATAATTAAAAAAGAGAAAATTGACTTTTGTTGCAAATCATAGCCTGCATGTTGTAATTTGTAACAGGCCTCTGACTTGTTTAAGTAAACAAAAGAAAACAGTGAAAATTAGTGTGGACAGCAAAAGCCGCCATGGTTGAACAAACATGAAAAGATTGTCATCAACAAAAAGCTGTGGTGCTAGGGACACCGTTTGATTGACAAGTTAATTCTGTTGAAAGCAGTTCAAAATACCACACAAATAAACATTACAAAATGGAGAAAAGATTAGGAAAACAAGCATCTTCACGGATGTTTGGCCATCTACACTCCGGCAGTTTACAACAATGTCTGTCTTTGCTTTGACCCAGCTGGTCGTGGGTTTAACAAACCAATGAAGGGTGAAGAGTCTGTTGAAAATCTGGTGCCTCAGATGAAGGCAGTTGCTCAGCTGTAGGAGGAGGAGGGAAAGTGAAAAGCTTGTTAAAATGGCACTGGGAGGCTTCATGATTTCTTTTGATAGATGAATGTTAGGTGAACAGGGCAGGGAGTTAATCAGTGTTGACTCTGGTTGTGAAGCGTCACAGATCAGCTGAGTTGGACAAGCTGTGCAAGCTCTAGTTTTGCTGAAGAAATTGTCCGTTTTTGTTTTGGCTTTGTCATGGCTACTCTGTTTGTTTATTTGATTATTTCTTGATGTTTAAAGCTGCAATGTATATTTCTCCACCAGGGGAAGTAAAACTCTATAGTTGTCAGATAATAAACGATAAAGAAATATCACATCATCAAATAGCTAAGGCTCACTTTTTAGCAAACAACCTATTTAAGAATCAGGCAAAGGGTCTGCACACTGTAAATAGCTCCCACAAACATTTAATCAAGCAACATTTTTAATCAAAGAAAGATCTTCATTGAATGGAGTGATTGCAGTATTTTGAATTGATGAAGATCTCTGCTTGATTGCAACGTTGGTCAGTCAATCAATCAATCAATCAATCAATCTTTATTTGTAAAGCGCCTAATCACATCTACAGACATTTCAAAGCACTTTCACAGGAAGAGAAACCAACGGAACCCTCCAAAGCAAGCATACACGAGCATATGCGACGGCAGGGAAAAACTCCCTCATGGAAAGAAAGTCCATGCAGACCCCAGCTCTGGAGAGCGACCATCTGCTTTGACCGGTTGGATGAAGAAGAAATACAAATAAGATAGAGACAGAAAGAGAAAGAGAAAGAGAGAGAGTCAGAGTGACAGACAGGCCAGATAGAGTCAAAATATAATGTCTATGATTGGAGATGGTCTGCTGTTGATCTGATCTGAATTTGGATTTTTTCTTGGGCTGGCTGCTGAGGTGAGGCCATGGCGCCGGGACATCCAGGGCTAGGCTCACTGACTCCTGGGCTCCGCTCTTCGAGTCTCACTCCCCACCTGTCAGGAAGAAACATAAAGACAGTGGCAATATCTTGCAAGTACTTGTAGGCAGTATTTTTAAAGTAAGTAGGTGGTAGAAAAGAGTTAAGATACAGACTACAGATAGAAAGAAAAGTAACAGTAGCTCCAAATGCTATTATTATTACAACTCCCTTTAACGGGAGAGAGAAAAGCTCCCTCCGCAGTCTAGGTCTATAGCAGCTTAACTGAAACATTCTGCATTTATTCTAATCATAGGCTTTATCAAAGAGGAAGGTTTTAAGTCTACTTTTGAATAAGCTAAGGGTGTCTGCCCCCCTGGACCGAGGGCGGAAGATGGTTCCAGAGTAGAGGAGCCAGATAGCTAAAGCTTCTGCCTCCTGTTCTGAAAGGGTCAATTAGAAATTGTTTTGTGTGTGAAAGTTTGGTCTTATTCTTGCCACTTATTTGCTTTTTGAACCAGAATCTGTAGAATTTTTTTTTGGATGTGCTTATCAAACATCCCATCAGCTTTAAACCATCTCTTTATTCATCTAACTGAGCGACCTTAGCATTCATTTGAAGTTAGGTATTTGGCCATGTCATGACCTGAATTCTGGTATTCACTCCATTTTAGCTTTGCTCTTTCTTTAAACAAATTTTAGGAACAAAAAATGGTCTTAGGATGCTAAACTATCCACTGTGCCCATAAGCCCCATTTATTCTGTTGTAATTCAGTGGTTGGTTTTGTCTTTGCTAGTTCAAGATGAACTTAGGCGCAGCGGTGCTTTGAGCTACATGCCAATGTCTGTATGCTATAATGTTCACTGTGATAGTACCAATGTTTACTTTATTAGCATGCTAGTATTAGCTAATTAGTATGAAGTACCAGTGATGCTAGTGCAATTTACATTATTTTTCAAGTATTGTGTATTATACTGTCAATGGCATTAACCATGTCCTAATAAACCAAAGTCTGGAGATCCCTCAAGTCATTATTTGGGCACCATGAATATCTCTACAGAAATTAATGGCAAGGCACCGGTAGTTGTTGAAGCTATATTTTCTGAACAAAAATAGTGGACTGACAGACGTTCTTTGCCACCCAAACAGCCATGTGACAAATGTGGCTAAAACTGTTGATTAGTGAAGCTTGAAGTAGGCCTATTTAAATGTCAGACATTTACTTATTGCTGCCATCCAGGGCCACCAACATGTGAAATTCATCGCCCAGTTTTATACCAAATGTATCTGCACTCACTTGTGGCTCAGCAGTAACATACCAGTGTGTTTGGGTTTTTCTTGTAGTGTTATTTAGTTGTTAAGGATGTGGTCAAGATGAAGGTGACACTGACAGCAGGCAGGCAGGGTGTGGTGTTAGCTGCAATACTCAGACACACTCACATGCAGTAACACATGGTTAGTAGGACTGTGTGCCACCTTGGCTGGCAGTTGCCCTGTGGTCATGGATATGAAATAAAGAGTCAAATTAAAGGTCGGATGAATGCCAACGTGAAATGAATCGTCCTCATAGCAAAAACAGACTTGTGGTTTCAAACTTCACAGCTGAAAATGAGCAACAAATGGCACTGAGGCAGAGCCTCTCCTGCTTTGGAGGCTATCCCTGGAAGTTTGGAAAAGAATCATATTTTGAAATGAAAACAAATGAGAAAGAGTCATGTCCAAGCTGCTGATTGAAGGGAGGTGTTGTGCATAAATGTACCGTAATTTTGCAGAAACCACAAATGAGAGGATTTTTACTTACCGTAGATTGATTGAGCAGTGTGGCACTGCATTAACTTTTCCACCATGCAAACATTTAAGATACTCCAAAAAATTACGTTGACACTGTTGCCTTTATTTCATTCCAAAACAAATTGTTTTCCAATACCCTCCCTCTGTGTTCTCTTTTTTCACTTCCCCTAATTTAACCTCATTCACATGCACACAGCAGAGAAAACAGAATTTAACCACAACTTTTAAAGGTAACTAAACACTAGACGCAGGGTGGGCATCCTATAATTTTACATTTAATACCCATATCACAAGGCAAGATTACAGGGCTGACTATTTTAGACACTTTTTATGAAAATATACAAAGAAATACAAAGGAGAGGAAATGAGTGTGAGGTAGAGAAATGGCTTTAAAATTTAAACCTGTCGTTGGTTGAACATCCATGTGTGTTATTTCATGTGAACACACTTTTCTGGTCAACTAAATGCTATGTTTTGGTTGTTACTGTACTTAGTTTTGGATGTGAGAGTCAAGTTCATTATAAATAGCTCTGCCATTGCTGATCTTTAATCATAAATAGGATATTATTTTTGTCATCTCACTTAAATATGATTGAGCCTCCTTTCTGTTTTTTTAATGAAATCTTCAGCGATACCTGTATGCTACGTTATGCGCAGAGACCTTTTCCACTTAATTATATCCACATCTGAGTGGAAAACTCTGAAAAACTGAAATTATGGTCTTTTTTTTTTTCTTTTGGGGGAGGGGGGGGTTGTTGGGTTTTTTTTTCCTTAATGCTGTTAATCAGTGTGGTATGACTTGATTGTTAATAGGCCTATAAACTGATTCTTCATATTTGATTTCAGTCATTGTACAGACTGTTAAATTTGGTTTTTGTTTGTTTGTTTCGTCCTCAGGTGACAAAGGAGAAAGGGGGTTTAAAGGGCAGAAGGGGGATCGAGGAGTCGGAGCCGAGAAAACAGGTAAAAACTAATGAATTTGAAATTTATTAGAAGAATGGATTGCTTGAGATGAATCATCCAATTTCAGTATAAATAAACAGAAATGATAGCACTAAAATTCATCTTTTCATACATAGCAAAAGCTCTCACACACTGATTTATCTACAAATACCAAAGCAAAAATATGTTCTCACATTAGCCTGTATAGTTTGCACTGAAAATTTGTTATAATATTTAATTATCTGGGTTTAAAATCTTGTAGGGCCCTTAAGGGGGTCACAGGGCGTCACCAGCAGAAATTAGGAAAATTTTTAAGTATTACACCAGTTTTATTCTTATACTACATTTTGCTCTCTCTACTGTTACATTCAAATACAGAGTATATTCTATTTATGCACAGTTCTAAATGAGCTCAATATCATCATAACATTGCAAAGCTGGAGAGTTTTCTTTTAACCATCAATTTTGATTCCCCAGAATACCATAATAGCATCCTGTGAGAGTATCTCTTTTTAGAGCTTCTGCAAGCAGTAGCTTTAACCTTGTAAATGACCACACATGCATGCAGACAGACTAGTCCAGTTAATTCAGTGAAGTTAATATGACCTACTTTAAGTTTCAACACTGAAACTGAGTGTTTTACGGACTTATAGTCTTTTACAGACTAAACAATGTTGGAACGCTTCATGTGACAGCAATCTGCCCACTAATTAATGTGGTAACGAACTACTGTGTAAATTCCAGTGGCATTGTTTTACATTTTTCCATCAACATCTTCTCTCACTAAACGTGTTAAGATGAGCAAAACAGAAAATGTTTTAGAATTCTCTTGCTGCTTTGATAAAATGTAGTTCAGCAAAGGGCAGACATAGAAATTAACGCATTGAGAATTGATGTGGAGAAATAAAGCTACAATAGATTTGATGTATTTGCGTAGAACTTTTTTAACTTTCTTTGTAAACTCTTTGTGCACATTTAATAAAGAGGGGAGCTATATAGAGAAATTATTAACGAATTGTACTCAAATTATTTATCATTGTTTATTTGAGGAGAAATCATGACATCTTGATTTTTATCAAAAACATCAAAAGGATTATCAAATAAAACAGTATTGGTAAATTATAAAAATAAACTGCAAAAATTAAGTTTTAATTAGGTACACTCCAACTGCACACTCACTGTAAAGAGAATCCTCCTAGTCACCACTGCTGTGTTATGAGCACATGCCATATAAGTGCATATGATCCAAAGCATACATTTGGCAATACATGAACAAAAATTTACGAGCTGATGAATTTATGACCCTCATACATCTCTGCACCACCTGATGTCCTTTGCAAAGTGTTTTGGGAAGTTTAAAGGATCAGTAAATCTGCTTTTCTTCACAGTGTAATCTCATGGTTTCCGACACACGATGAAGAACCACATGGCTTAGCGTACATCAAAAGAGTATGAGTGTATGCACATGTCCTGTGGTGGTAAACTGAAACTTTACAAAAACCACAACTCTGGATTCAGATGGATTGAAAAACATTAATTACCCCCAAACCTCTTTTTTTTGGTCACAAATGTTATTCTTTCTTTGTTACATCATCATGGTTCTCCATGTGATGAATGATGGAGTGGTGCTCATATCAAACAGACTTCCCTCAAACATCTGAATGCTGTTTCTTCCTGTTACAGATCTGTCTATGACCAAGACTTTTCGCACATAACTTATAAGAAACGGATGTTTTAGATTTCAAAGAAATACAGACTGAGAGACCACATGCCGATAGCTGTCAGAAATATCAAATCTCAGGTGCTTTTCTGTCACAAACCCTATGAGGCTGACTTATCATTTAATGCATGACTGATCTTTTTACACTTCAAAGTATGCAGTGCATACCTTTATGATAACTTACCAGAATGAGCTCCAGAGTGACCCAAGACTTCTGAAGTCTTGTGTGGAGGGAAAAGTGGGTGAATGCTCACACATGTTGGGTGTTAACAGAAAATGAACCCACCACACAGGGCGACATGTAACTCAAACATCAGAAAACTTAGCTCTGTTCAAAACCTCAACAGAACAAAACAAGTAAAAGAGAGCAAAAGGGGCCAAGACTGTGAGGTTGACAGAGAGACAGAGAGAGAGATCTTTCCACAACTCTCTTTTATTACGCATATCTGGACTGATGTTGTTTTAGTTGAAAATAAAGTCACCAAAAAATAACTGGGAGATGGCCTCTTTAATTAACTTACAAAAACAACTACATTCTAAGTTTTAAAACTGCATTTCAACCAGGCTAAACTTGAACTTGCACATAGGCGGTGCATCCCGCTAATGATGTGTATGCTACTTTCATGGTCATTTTGTGATTTGTAAAGAGGAAAACATGTTTATTATGTTAACAATAGCATAGGTTTATTTACCATCAAATTTTTTAAAAAGTAAACAAAGAGATTTTAGAAAACATTACAGTTAAACAAAAGCAGGCTTTTCACTCGTAACTGTCAGTTTTACTGGCTGAAAAAAAAGATGCTTGCCAGCTAGCTAACTGCTAATATTAGCTTTATGAATTGTTTGCTACTCAGTGGATGAATTAGTAAGCAGGGCTGTTTTTAACTTTACCTGTAAAACTGCTGTAGTTACGTAATGAACTCCTTAAATAGGATGCACTTACCTATTATAGGCCTATGCTAGTTAGCTTAACATGCTAAACATTGCAGCTAAAATTAAAGCAAATAAACGGTCAAATCCATTCAGAATATCTGTGAATTTTTTCATTGTTTCAGTACAGTACTGTTTAACTTAACTTTTAATTTTCAGTGTAAAAGCACAAAATAAGAGCATCTCTCAGTTAAATGAGAGTTGATGTATTACAAATGCAATTGAAAGTGATGCATGCCACACACACACACACACACACACACACAATATTTTCAGAGGCCAGCTGAAAGTTTGATCTCGAGGGTCCAAATTTAAGTGTTGTGGGTTTTATGTTTGACAATCTGCTTTTACTTTGGATCTGTGCAGCTACAGGATCCAACTTTCAACGATGGAATTAATAGCTTCGGACTCCAGAGAAAAACTTATTTTAACCTGGAACTTGGGTTCATTAAAACTTCATGTTATTATTTTTATATGAAGGTCAATCTGAAGTGAAAGTTCTCATTTACATGTGCTGAAATGCTATGTACAGACTCTGCTTGTGCTGGATCTAATTATGTCTTGCTAGAACAGAACGCCTGAGCTCCCCAAAAAAAGTAGGTTAATCCAATTTAACTTCTAATTTCATGCACACATGATTAAGCAAAAACACATGCATTAAGGTCAGTCTATACTTTTATATTAACAATACCATTAATTAATTATCAAGTTAATTATGAAGCTTAAGTAGGTTTGGTAGCAGATTTTGTCACTACAGTGAGTTGTTAGCTGTTACTTCTTGCTTCCTGTCTTAATGCTAAGCTAACCGGTTGCTGGAGGTATCCTTAGCCTATATTTTTCACAAACATATGAGAGTCCCACCAATATTTTCATATGCTACACAGAAAGGCAATAGTATTTTCAAAACACTTACAATGATAAAAAACAAAGATCTTATGAGAGGCACAAACTGATTTCCAAGTATGCTTGCATGCTTGCCAAATTTTGTGTGTTTTGAGTTGCCAAGACAGTCAAATTACCCTAGAAGCAAACAAATAAATAGAAAGACAAGACACTGCAAAAGTCAAAGGACAAAAACATTACAGAGATTTGCAAAGAAAACAATGTGTAAGAAGAAAATAACATCTGACTTTCAGAGAGGAAACTTTTATGAACAGATGGTAACGGTTTACCTAAAGCCATTCAGCCATGTCCAGTCAAGACCCTTTCTGCCTGCCAGATAAACATTAATAATAGCGATCACTCCATGTTCTGGCCTTCTTCAGGTATTGACAACCTTGCTGCTGTAGCTCCCAAAGCCACTGAAGCTTGACCCACTTGGACAACCACCAACCGCTCACTTTTCCAGTTTTCCCTGGACAAAAACTGTCATTAAAACTCATGCAGCTCACTTTAATTTCCCCACCTTTACAGAGAAGGTATAATTCTTGCTGAAAAATGTCCAGTTTTCTTCAAATTATGGAGGTTTCCGTTTTTTATAGTGATTTACTTTGTTGACTGTCCAAGGTGAAAAGAGAGCTGTCAAATTTTGAAGAGACAGGATAATTTAGAGACCCACGCTCTTGATCTTTCTTTAATAACTTTTCTTTCTGTGGAAATATGTGTTATCAGTGTTGCCAACTTGGCAACTTTCTCACTATATTCAGCACCTTTTAGACCCTGTAAGCAGCTTTTTTGTAAAGAGCATGTGGCAACTGAGACCATCAGGAAAAAGGCAAAGCCATTCAAATACATTATACTGTAAATTATTCCCATGCATTCCGCTTAGGGAAATGCAGCTCACAGCTCTTCTGCCAACATTGGGGTCTTCACCTTTGTTCTTTGCCACTAGCCATTGAAGTGGAAGTTCAGTTTTTATGGTTACCCTGATGCTCTCACTATAAGCTTTTTCTGGTATAGGTTATGTCTCTCAACTGTTTTGTTGAGGATTTTCTATGAAATCTAAGTTAGTGAGGTTGTGCAATGCTTTCATTTCTGTCAGGAAAATAAAGAATATAACACAAATCAGTTCTCCTCTTTCTACTCTTCCTACACTTCTTCGATTAGAATGTTCCTACAGCTTGTAATGATTTGTTTGAACTTCTCTTTGAAACTTTGTCTGTGGATCTCCACAAGACATGAAGTGTTTTTTTTTAGCAAATTGTGTTGCTGTTGTAGATCAAAACCCTCTTTCTCTAAAATGTCATTGATTGGAAGATAAAAGTCATTTCTTGCTTGGAGACAATGTATTTTCAACAATATCCAAAAGGGTTTTGAGGGGATTTCAGGACAGGAAGATGTTGGCTCTAAACAATGAGGAGCGTGTATTTTTCAAATTAGAAAAATTGAAAAGCTCAAATTGAAAGCATGAAAAGTTCCCACCCAAAATGACTCATCATTCTCATCATGAATTTGCCCGATTTCTACCAAACTCTCCAGCTATATAAATCAAGGACCCTTTCCCCAGATTAACATAATTCATCACATTTCCAATATGTTGCAGTCCAGCTCCTCATGGCAGAGATATGAATGTTGGTGGAGTTTGCTTTTATGGTTCCCATTATCTCCAAAGACTAAAGTCTACATTAGCTCCCTCCAGAACCTTTACTTCCCTTCCTCCTCCTCTGTCCAGAGTCTCTCATTTGCACAGCGGGGAGCTTCAGGGTCTTGGAGGGGGAGAAATTAAGGCCTGAGAGAGAAAAACATGAATAGTGCACAAGAAATGTGAAAAGTTAAATCATGTCTCACATGTTTTAATACGAGACAGTGACGTAAAATATCTGATACACTTGTTTGGATAGTTTTTAGGTTTTCATAATTCAAACCGCCTTTGTCCCCAAGCATTTAGTACATACACACATAAAACACAAAACTGCAAAAGTCACCATCATGTAGAGATTGTGAAATGGAAATTAGTAGTAATGGAGAGTAACTAAGTATATTTATTCAAGTTTGAAGTTTAAGTTTTTGAGGCCCATTCCTTGTCTTCCCTTTATGACATTACCACATCTGTGTTGGTTTGCATTCCAAAAATCAAACAAGTTTTTAGGTGAAACTAAACCTCTGAAGTTGTTTGTGCGTGCGTGTGTGTGTGTGTATGTGTGTGTGTGTGTGAGAGAGTGACTGGGATTTGATGATTGATAAAAATCAAGTTTATTGTAACATTCATGTCAGACTAATTGCAATAAGTAGACAAATAATCACATCTGCTTTGTAGTTGTGATTCCTTGTTGGAGATTTTGTTTATTTTTGCCATTATAGTAAAGACCCACTGGCTAAAAAGAACTACTTTGTGTCAACAAAGCAGTGGCATGATTACTGCAAAAGACACCATTATTTATTTTGTGTCCAATATTAACACTAATTCCTTCGATTCAGCTGATTTAAAAACAAACTATGTGATTTGTATGGATATATATAAATGTATCCAGTGTCACCCAAACCACAGCAAGATAAATTCAGTTAATTTGAGGTTTGTTTTGACCAATTAACTGCTAGTGACTAATTTGCCTTTGAAAAGTCTTCTGCTTCAGAGGTTCATTTAAGGACACCCTAAAGTATCCTGTGTAGAAAAGAAGTTTACTGTTACAAAACAAGTTATTCACTGTGTTGCGTCTTCATTGTTAAGCCAGCAGAATCTTTCCGTTTTTAGCCAAGTTCATTATAACTGATAAATAAACGAATAGATTCAGCATCTCTTTCAAGTTTAAGCCTTCAAATACTCATCCTTTTTCATAACAAAGCCCCAGTATATGCTTTTCCAGCACCCGCTGCTTTCCTCTCCGTCAGTCACGTCTCTTTCCATATTGTCTGAGTAGTGGAGTATGTCTCTGTCTGTTTTTAATTTCATGGTTTTCCAAAAGAATGGGATACAAATATGTGCAGCAAAAATGATAGTATGATGTTATGGTAGATATTAAATCATGATGAGCTAGTGGGTGCAAAATACTCACCTGTACAATGAGAATTAAATAGTTCACATTTAAAATTTATGATGGTCTGATGAGACTAATATCCTGCCTCAATAATGTGTCTGGCTTCACTCCCCAGCACTTTGTCAACAGTCTCAGTGGGCACGCATGTCTTAACACCATGGAGCAGTCCAGAATAGTGTGTGTGTGTGTGTGTGTGTGTGTGTGTGTGTGTGTGTGTGTGTGTGTGTGTGTGTGTTTAACTCTCTGTCTCATTTTAATT
>JAQLOL010001750.1:0-15802 GCA_029783665.1 Naso thynnoides
AACTGAATATAAACGTCCACACGCTGCAGTTGGGTGTGTGGATGGTATGAGATGAACTGATCATAGGTGACTTGATTAATGAGGCAAACATTGATTATGACTGGAGATGCCATTTAACTGTCACTCCTAACCTATTTCTAAGACTTAAATGTGGATGAAGAAAACAACGACACACCTAAGCTGGAGGGGACTTTCACTGCTTTTGATTGTTTTATGCCGCTGTTTTGTGGACTCTGTGAGCACCGGGAGCCTCACCACTACAGCCATGATTTCCTCCTGCACATGTGTAACTCTTCAGGGACTCCTATAACGATCCTGCCTGCATAGATCACCTGTGCGAGTACCTCGTTGGGGAGCTGCGGCTAGATATTCAAATCGACTGGGGTGTGGTAGTGTGCGTCAGAGGCTGAAAAGACGGCACCATTGTGAGATTCCTTTTCCTGCTGTCATTTAAGCCGAAATTCAGTCACTCCGCAAAAAGGACGAGTTTCAAGCCAACGTAAAGTTCCTGACAGATTCTAAAAGCGTTTGTCCTCTCATTTTTACGTTGGCTTGGCCGGAAGAACCAGGTCAACTTTCCAACCTGGAAATTGGAATTGGAATAGATTTTTGAATTGAAATTGAAATTTGGAATTCCCTTTCGTGTTGACAGAGACCCCACAGTGACTGGTAAGCAGTGATGCGGTGGTGCATGGAGAAGCGGGTATACTCTTCATTTATGCCCCCAACTTCTTTTAAAGCAGCCTGTACAGCAAAAAAATAAGCTCCCTTTTTAAACTTTGATGTGTTATGAAAAGTGGCATGTGATTTGGTTCATTCAACGGGACAATAGTAGGATTATTTGCACATTGTCAGTTAACTTCTGCTGCTTGATTTCCGCTCGACTTTAGGGAGTAAAGAGGATCATAATAAAAATCAATATTAGCTACAACAGAGGTGCTGATTTCACAATCAGTGCTGGCCGACGGTCAGGCTACAGGATGAGACAACTGCATTAGCATTTTGAGTGAACTCTTCCTTACACCTTAGTCCATCTACACATGAAATAAGAGCTGGTTTGAAACAGATAGGATCCAAGGGGATTTTAAAAAATGGGTAAATTCAATGCAGACTGAAAAATAAGTGGGTATACTCCGTATACCTGTGTATACCCTGAATTACACCACTGCTGGTAAGTCACTCAATGGGGTGTGTGTGTCTTTATGTCAGTAAGAGTTGGTGTAACGCGGTCGTCGTCAGGGAGACACTGCACCTCCAATATTGAACTTATATTTGTATCCCTACAACCCTTTTATCTGCCAAGGGAATTTCCACAAATACTCGCAACAGGTGTACACTTCCACTTGAAGGCTGATGTGGATATAGCAACTTGGGCTATAGCAAACACAGTGAATCGACTTCAGGGGATTTCACCGGCTGCACCGAGCTTTTTAACGGGGGGATTTTAATCAATGCAAGCTGGGAAAGTCCCCTTGCATTTCCTATCAGTATGTTACACATCTGACGCAACGTACAGAATGTCTTGACCTCTGTTATGGCTCCGACTCTGGCTGTTCCTTTCTATTTTTTTCAAATAACAAGCCGTTGGTCTCTGAATCACTTAGAAATGCTATTATTAGCGTAGCATTAGTTTCAATCAGAGTGATGTAACTCAGTATAGGGAACTACAGACACGAGTGAAAAGGGAAATTAAACTTGCTAACAGTAACTATGAGGATAAAGTCAAGGGCATGTCTAGTGCCAGAAATTCACGGTCAGCTTGGGAGGGTGTGAAGTCCATGATGTGGTTGCAGTCGAATAAGTTTCCAGTTTCCCTTAATGGCAAAACTAATGCTGAACTCTTTAATGAACGACACTCTTTATAATCATTTCAATGTTCATGACTTCAGTGAAGGGCTGGTAGTCTTTAGAAACACTGTCTTTAATGATCATGACTTTAGAAAGTAGTGGGGGGTTTATATCAAACACTGATTTTAGCTGGAACAGTGTGGAGATTAATGGGAAAAAGGTTGTGAAACTCTTAAAATGTGAAAAAAAGAGAGAGAGAGAGGAAAATTCTGTCCTTGATGGATTTGGAGATTGGAGTCTTCAGAACTGTGGCAAACATTTGGCAAATATTATATTTGTTTTATCTTTTCAGCATCACTCCGTCTCCACAGGGTTGGGAGGACTCAAAGATTCTTCCTGTGACCGTAATCACTCAATGATTACAGGCCTGAGACGATGACCTCGCTTGTTATAAAAAACATTTTTAAAAATTGTGAAAGAAATGCTCCTGACTGTAGTTAAGGCAGATTTGATCCTCTCCAATTTGCCTTCAGGTCACACAGGAGTGTGGATGATGCCCTTAGCACTTTGTTCAATATGACTCCGTCACACCTAGAGGGTGCTAAGTCCCTAGTGCAACTACTCCTTTTTTTTCCTTTGCATTTAACTGTATCCAGCCTCGTACTTTAGCTTGAAGACCACCCACAACATCACTTCGGGGTTAATATGTTGGCTGCTGGGTGTTTCAACTGGAAGGTCGCACACGCATAGCTGCGTTTGTCACCACTTTTGTTTTATATTACAAATGCTTGTCAGAGCCAACATGCAGGCGTCACATAATTAGCCACTATTGTCCGTTCGAATAATTCAATGTGATTTTTTGTTTCTATATTTATTGTCTACTGTTTGCTTGCATGTTGTGTTTGTACATGTTAATTGTTGTTCCGTTACTGTCGGCTTTGAAACTCGTTCTTCCTCAGTGATGTTAAAAATGTCCTTGATTCTTGATCTTCGTCTCTCTCACTGTGACTCTAGGCTGAGTGGCTGTAACCTGTCGGAGAGATGCCTCACAGCTCTGTCGTCAGTTCTGAGCTCCCAGACGTCCAGTCTGAGAGAGCTGGACCTGAGCAACAACAACCTGCAGGACTCAGGAGTCAAGCTGCTGTGTGCTGGGCTGAAGAGTCCAAACTGTGTGCTGGAAACTCTCAGGTCAGGATTCTTCAAACCGTCTTACTGATGTCCATTTAGAGGGATAGCTTACCCCAAAATGAGAACTCATTCATTATCTCCTCACCCTCATGCTGATGGATCGATCAGTCAGTCATCAATCAAATTTATTTTTGTACAGCCCAAAATCACAAATTACACTTTGTCTCAGGGGGCTTCACAAACTGCACAGATGGGACATCCTCTGTCCTTAGATCCTCTCACCCAGTGAGGAAAACCTAAAAAAACCCTGAATCGATGGATGGTCTGTAGTTTTTAAAGTCCACAGCCCCCTTGGGGAGTTTATTTGGAAAAGGGAGTTGCAGTAATCTTCCACACGGTTGTAGTAACTGGGGACTGGCTTTCAATCAAAAATACATAATAAAACCATGAAATGTCATCATACTGCTCCTCTGAAGTAATCAAGGTGTCCTGTAGCTTGACCAACTTGTTTTGAAATGCGTCACTGACACAGCCATGTTTTCAACCTCACTGTTCGCTGCAGACTGTTGTAGTTTCTGAGATGGAAGCAGCATAATGTCTGAAGCTAGTGCATGGGTGGGAGGTGAGACCAACGAGGGCTCACACCATCTGTACAGCGTTTTTTACATCTGTGGTTTTTTTTCCATTTGAATGTAGGGCTGTCCCTTTTTGGGGGGCTTTGAAGCTTCTGTGACGATTTATCAAAATAAAATTATTTGTAGCGACTGGGGGAGCAAGTTTCATCACGTCTGCTAGCTTTAACGTTATTCTGCTCGAAATTTTGCTCACAACACTAAACCGATTAAACCCGTCTCACTCGCTGTTGCTTGCCCTCTGTCCATCATTCTCGTTGCACGGGTTTTCCAGAGGTAGAACAATCCGCTGATAATCCGATAATGATAATGATAATGATTATCCGCCATTTTTACAATTTATCCGATTCTGGCTCGTTGATCAGTATCTCCCTTCAATCTCCTTTAGTTAGATTAACTTCAAGAGATTTTCTTCCTCAGCTGCTAACATGGAAAACAGCTCCATTAAGTGCTCACAGCTCATGGTGTCCTTGCATAGTTCGTCTTCAGTTGCCTGCAGCAACCTCGCGTGACGCCCATATAACTCTAACGTTACATTTCATCTTTGTTTAAGTCTCTGTAAACATCCCGTCATTTTATTTAGCGTGCAGGTAACGTTTATATCACTTTGTTAGCTGGCAAACTAGCTACAGCTATTGCTATGAGCTGAGAATAATCGTCTGTTGCAGGTTTCGGCACCAAAAAACGTGGAGACTGTATCTTGTTCAAAAAATATAGTTCAGTTTTCATTGCTTAACTGTTTACTGGACAACTGCATGAACAAACACACATAACATTGTGATGTTTACCTCTCGTCTGTCAGTAGAAACTTTTTTTCTTCTACCAATTACAGCTCACGTTTTGTCGACTAAAACTCTGGACACCACCTTACTGCCACCTTGTGATCTAAGTTGGTCACTGCGTATCTTGTTGAACTCACGGGGGAAAAAACATTCAATCTATTTAATTTTGCCCTCGATTGCTTAAACAACAATTAAGGCTTTGAAGCATTTTGGTCAGCCCTGTTTGAATCCGAGTCACTGTTCACTATTGTTTGGTAGATTACTACGATGGCTTTGTCCTTAGAAACTCCAGCTGTGTTTAGAGGGCTAAAAAACTTCAGCCAACCTCTCATCGGCAGGATGTGAGTGAGTAGCTTATGACTGAATTTTAATTTCTGGGTAAACAATCGTTTCAAATCCCGATTCATATTCATGACTAAACTCGTAGCCTGCATCATATTGTCTTTGCTCAGATGATTTCAATCTCTGTGCGTTAGCGTGTTTCAGGATGTTCGTTTTGAATCACTGTCATTTGAACGTGTGACATCAGAGAGGATTCATAGACATAATGATCAGTAATGACGTTGATGTTTGCGATTTAATCCCTCCATGTCAGCGCTGCAGTGACATTACAGTCATCAGTGTTTCCAGATTATGTGACTTGTGCTGTTCTGTGTGTCTGCAGGCTGTCAGGCTGTCTGATCACACATGAAGGCTGCGTTTCTCTGGCATCAGCTCTGAGCTCCAACCCCTCCCACCTGAGAAAGCTGGACCTGAGCTACAACAACCCAGGAGAGTCCGGAGTAGAGCTTCTCTCCTCTGGACTGGAGAACTCAAACTGGAGACTGGATTCTCTCAGGTATTCGAAGCCTTGTGCTTTAAGTTTTTAAAACAAGCTGCTTCCCACCATCTGTCACGCTGGCATTAACACGTAGCTTGATACCCGTTTGGCCGGTCTGACCCACCTCCTTCTCACAGGTTGGAGCCTTGTGGAGTCCGATGGTTAAGTCCAGGTCTGAGGAAGTGTAAGTTTGTTTTTAATTCAATTTGTGAAAACGAAGCTGCGCCCATTCAGCCATTTTCAAACTATGATCGATGAATAACTGTATCTGTTTTGTCTCTTTGTCTTCATCAGATTTGTGTGAGCTCACAGTTGACACAAAAACAATAAACACAAAGCTCAAACTGTCTAACAACAACAGGAAGGTGACATACGTGAAGGAGGAGCGGTCTTATCCCGATGACCCACACAGATTTGCAGAGTGGCCTCAGCTGCTGTGTGAAAATGGTCTTACTGGTCGCTGTTACTGGGAGGTGGAGTTGAGTGGACTTGTTTATGTATCAGTGAGTTACAGAGGAATCAGCAGGAGGGCCGACGGCTACGACTGCAGGTTCGGAAGGAACGATCAGTCCTGGAGTCTGGAGTGCTCTGAGGATGGCTACTGTGTCTGGCACAAAAACAAAGGCACGGTCACTCCCTCCGCTGTCTCTAACAGAGTCGCCGTGTACGTGGATCATCCTGCTGGCACTCTGTCCTTCTACAGAGTCTCCTCTGGCTCACTGATCCACCTCCACACCTTCAACACCTCATTCACTGAGCCTCTTTACCCTGCGTTTGGTTTAGGGTTCTGGTCCAACAGGTATGGGTCCTCGGTGTGTCTGTGCTCTCTGTCGGAGGGGGAGTCCTCCGGTCCAAAAACTCTCTAACATCTGGCTTTTGTCGTCAGTGTGAATGGGTAAAGTCAGCATTTAATGCCAGGTCAACACTCTGCAGTTGTTGCCCCAGCACTGATCAGCGGTGACGGAAACGTGACTCCTAAAGTGACTCCTAATGAAGTGCTAATGTTCAGCACTTCTCAGATGTGCACTGAATATGAACTGTATATAAATATTTATCGCTTTATATAGGCAGTGACCAAGTAGCAACAGCAATTTAGTTTTTTTTCGTTTCATGCAAGGTGTAGCGCTTGTGTCAGGCCACGTAAAAGGGAACCCAAAAGCAAAACACCAACTCAAGCAGTAGAGAAAACAGCAAACTGTAATAAAGAAGCTGAAGATCTAGACCACCAAATTAGCTGCTAATGAAGCAAAAGATACAGACCGAGGCCCATCGTAAAACTAAGAATATTGGAAAACTAGGAAGAGGCTAATGGACAAGATGGAGCGGAGGCCATTCAAGAAATGTGACCAAAAAAAAAAGTTTATTTAGACAGAACCACAAAGGGAAGTAAGATGGAGGAAGACGCCTGCACAAAGAATCATTTCCGCACAAACAGAAATGTGATCAGACTGACAGGTCGGTGACTGTGGAGATCATGTTACATTTAGAAAGAGTTTTATATTTATTGTATATTTGTTTACGTATACATATATATATTTTTATATTTACATAAAATTTCATTTCCAGTTATTCTCCAAAGTTTTTTTTCAGAAACTTAAAGAGGAAGTTGAGGTTCATGTTTTAGTGAACTGAGGTTTTGTGTCACTTTGTCGTCACTTCAGCACATTAATTACTCAACATGTTGACTCTGACAGTTCTTTCTTATAAATGTGTTTGACTTGGCTGATGTTTTCTCTGCTGAAGTAAATGACTTTTACTAAATATTACTGAGTGCATTTATTCTTGGCAAAAACACCTTCCATCCTTCTTTGCCAGGACAAATGCAACATTAAGTGTTTTTTAAACTCTAAAAGGGAGAAAGCTCTTGATGTACTTTTTTTAAAAAAGTTTTTTGTGTAATATTCTTGTATTGTCATCATGTTGCACAATTTCTGTTGTAAATCATCTATTGCTGTTCTTGTTCAGTGAAGTTTGCACAAGGGAAGCTGCTTATTGTGCACTGAGATTTTTTTGTAAATGTGATGGATGCAATTTTTAAGACTTGAGATATTAAAGGTCTTCACTGAAAATTTCACTGGTGTCAGAAGTAACAGAACTAATAATTCTGTAGCAGCAGGGGGCACTGAAGTTAATTTGCACTCCAGTCAGCAACAAGAGGAATCTATCACAAACATTAATAACTTTTTGAGGATTTCATTTAACGCATTACAACTTGTAAACAAACGTCTAAGAGAAGTGAAGCTTTCTTTAAACTTTATGAGGCTCTCATTGTTTTATCTTTTTTCTGTACAACTGCGACTGTTGGTACTTAAAAAGGGAAGGTATCTCCACAAGCTAATTAGAGCCTCCAACCTCTCATGTACAATGTTTGTAAGCTTTTTTTTTATATATTCTTAATATTTTGTGTATTTATATTGCAAAAATAAAGTAGTAAGCGACACATTCTGATGAGTAATTCTTTTTCCCAGAGGGAGAAAAACTCTGGATTCACTGGAAACATCTGCAGCACAAAGTTGTCAAACCGACTGTATTTATTTATTTTAAGAAGATGTTGAAGATGAGTGAAACCAGTAAAATATTAACATTAGAGAGATGATAAGCTGAAACAATCTTAGCTGACAGCTGGGCTGATAATGACATGTTATTGGTGACACATACTGGCGACTAAATGAAAACTAACTTTTAATATTTCAAATATTTCCATCCCTTCAGTCCCTCTGAACCTTACAGTTGGATTTTATGCATCACTCACATCTGACAATAAAAGGATGCACGTTTATTTTTTGAATCAGTTAAAATTTTCATTTACTACCATTAATTAAGCAGTTCCTGTGCTCTGGTTGATATTCAAACAAGATTTTAATTAATACTAGTATCGCTGTTATAATGGTTAAAAACAATCCTCTCCAGAAGTTTGCTGATAAAAGTAAGAACTGTGATTAGCCTGGGACTTTATTTCAGTTCTTCATGAGCCCAAAACTCAGGAAACGGGGAGTCTGCAGTAAACAGTTTTTACCATGAAGAAAAAGTTTTTACACACTGAAAGATTTCAGTCCGCAGACACAGTTAAATGTGCTCGTGCATTAGCTGCTGCTGTTAATGTGTTTCCGAGCTCTGCCTCCACAGAGGCGTCGGTGTCGGAGAAAGGTCTGGCTGCACCCAGCATCATCCTGTCACTGGTGAAAAAGCTCTCTGACTTGTTTGTCTTTCCTTAAACTAAACGAAGCTTGGCTGAAAGCACAACTTTTCTGCGCACAATAAAGTTGATCTCATTTCAAAACCTGTCATTCTCTTTAATTCTTATTGGCCTGTCCTGACTGAAATACAACTGTCAGGGTGCAGCTCATGGCTGCGGTGCAGGCTTAGCACCCTGGACGGAGACAGCGGCTCTGTTGGTGTCGGTTCAGCGTGTCAGACATGCAGCGACGCACAGACTCCCAGGAGAAGCTCCACCTGCACTCACCTGAGAGAGCTGAGGCAGCCGGTCACAAAGTGTTCTGCTGCAGCACAGCTTACCTGTTCACGGTGGAGCCCCCAGCAGCCCATTAAGTCCATCTGACAAGAGTCACTTCACCACAGAGCAGGTTAATTTGGTGAGTCATCACAGCAGCACTGATGCTCAACTTACAGCCTGTGATTGGCTGCTAGGTGGCCTGCCAAATGTTTCCTGTTTCATATAGGATATAACTGGATTCACACTGTGAGGCTGTTTGTTTCCTGCAGGTGTTCACGCTGGGAGGGACCGGTGTGGCAGCTTGTTTGATGGATAAACAAGGCTGTTAGTGACAGAGAGAAGTTGATGTTAGCTGCCAGTGATTTTATGTTTGCAAATGAAACAACTATTTTGAGAGGCTCTTTGGTAGGAATGAAGGGAACCACGTCCTACTTGGTGAGAGACGTTCTTTTTACTGATGTGCTCAAACTTCACCGTGCCTTACAGCCAATACATACTCTGACACTCTCCCTTTAGCAAATGAGTAACAGCCCAACAGAGTCAACGCTCAAACATGCTGCAGTTAAAGGTTTGACTCACATTTTAAATTCAGAGGAAAGAAAAACAACAACTTGAGCCACGTTTGTTTCACTCTCTCAATACAATCACTTCCTGCTCCTTTGTCAACCTGCTGCTGCCACCCAGTACTCTGGAGTGTGTACAACATTTTTTCTTTGCGAAATACTATTTACACATGCAGTATAGAACAACACAGTACTTTTTTTTTTTTTTTTAAGAACAGGAACAGAGCAATAAGATCTGGATCTTTTCAAACCGCTGTAATTCCCATCACTATGAGCTGCAGAGATAAGAAGTCAGAATCTCCAGTTTATTTCACACTCAAAGAGCTAAAATATGCTGTTGACTCTGTCTCTGCTCATAGCCGCTCCTGTGTATGGTTTTTGATTCAACATGTGAGTGACTGCATGATGTAAGATGTAGGTGTGCGATATTGGCGATAATAGACCGTTAAAGATTAGAATGTGTCCACGATCTGTTTACATAGAGATCATTTACATCGTCCGTCAGTGTCCATTTTATCTGTGGCAGTTCTACACTCAGACACACAACACATTTTTCTTTTAAGCAAACCAGGATATTTGCTACTGCGTTCAGTCCCATGCCTCCCATAAACACACACACACACACACACACACACACAAACTGAACACAGCAGACATGTGGCGCCCTCTTCCCTCCCCTTTCAATGTAGTCTTTTAAAATAAAATGAAAGCATCATGGACGAGTTGGAGTTGAGTCTGTTTATGTTAAGTTGTTGTATGTATGTTGTTCTTTGCCATGATGGATATATTTTATCACTAAAAGCCACTGAAGTCAGGTACATTCTCAGTAAAATGGATTCTTCAAATTGATGGCTGATGATTAAGTTATACACAGCTAGCGTCATACATAAAAATTCTGTCAACATCTTCTTGGTCTTTTTGCCTCCTCAGCACTGATTGTAATTCCTCTGTGGGGGGAAAAAAAACTTCTGGATTGTTTGTATTTTCTTTTAAAGCAACTATAATTGTCTCAGATGGTGCTGGGCCAAAAAGCTGCATCAGTACCACAGGAGCTCTTGAAAAACTGCAGAGGGGGACGAGAATGCCGACCAAACCGTTGCCCAACTTTAGGTTTACACACACAGTCCACAACTGCTGAGTCAGAATGATATCACTGTTACTTTTCATATATTGTGATTAGGGATGGGCAAATATGGGCTAAAACTTTTATCACCATATTTTGTGGTATTTATTGCGATGACGCTATAAATGATGATTAAAAAAAACCGTACCATTCAACATCATCTTTTTGGCTTGGTAAATTTTTTCAAACGGGCAACTAAACTACAGCAACTACACGTAAATGTGCTACTGGGCTGCAAAACAGTAAACAATGATGATTCAAATGACAATAACAAAAGTTTTGGTCAAAACAGTCAGAGAGGCGTTCAGTAAACATTAAAGTCACTCTGTAGGGTTAGTTGGTGAGATGAGCCTGTCGTAGTCATGAGGCTCAGACTCACTTTCTGTTTCACCCTCTCACACACACGACACATGCCGAGGTAACAGACACTAATATTTTCCTAGAAAACGACTTGCTGCAGTAACTCAAGCCTCCTACGCATTTATTTCACAAAGCATTTATTTTCTTGTGTTGTACAAAATGACTGAGACGTCACTTACACAGCCTGTAACAGAACAGAGTGGACAGAATAGATACATTCAGATAGAAGAGTGTAGAGAAACCACAGCTCAGCTGTCACTGTGTAAGAATTTTATGCATGAATCTGGATTTCAGCTATTTGACATACTGCGCCGATCTGGCGTATTTTAAAATTTACTCCCAACAGATTAATTCTTCAGTAACATCTGAACACTTTAAGTAAGTCATAATTTTTTACACACAGGCAATAAACGCTACAAGAACAAATATTTTCTATGCTTTATGTTTTATATATATTATGCTGCTTTGGAATTTACGGAGCTTGTCTTTGGATTAAACAGAGCGTTTTTCCCACTAACTTCCAAAGTTGTGGAGTCAAATATGCAGCCATGACGATGAGTCAAAGGAAATTATGAAGAGATCACAGATTAACTTTCAGCATCATAATGTACATCTACAAGAATCTGGCCACAGAAACTATTGTGAAATCAAGATCACCTTTATTACAAAAAAAAGACCAATATTGACATAAACATAATAAAGATAAAGATGGGAGGATATTAGTTATAAGATGCTGATGGAAATGGAGACATAAGACATAGTAAGAGTGGTTGTACAAAGAAATGCAGCTGTATGCAAACTAAACTCTGGATGCTTTTTTCCTCTGCTGGAGCGGAGACTGCACGTTCCACTGCCTCGGCCCAGAGCTTCTGCAACAGAAGAGAGACGACTTTTAAACGAAAATCTTCCTCTTAACACTCCCTACACGTGGAATATAAACCATGGTAATATTGGACAAGCCTCACCACATAAAGGGAAAATGTAAAGTAGAAATTCAACGTCTGAGACTAGTAAAGGACCACACTGAAAAAGGATAACCAGGGACTAGAAATGTGGATCACTGAACATTGTGACAATGCAGCTTTTAAAATAGAGGCAAATGACTCTGGTGGTGTCAGGTTGTGGCAGCAGAAATGAAGAGACAGCGGGAAAACTAAGGTGAAATCATATGTGAGTAACATCATGGACACTACAGCAATAAGCTGAAGGGGTGTTCCTGAACCTGTGTCGACGGCTGGACTTTCAGGATAAAACTCTTCTCGGCTCCTTCCTGTCCAGGTCCACATGTGAAAGGAACTTTCTAAGGTACGGTGTGTAGTAGTATACAGTGTGTAGTATACAGTGTGTAGTATTTGGGGGTATTTAGTGACATTTAGTGGTGAGACTCCTCTGCCCACCTGTCCCTTTTGGAGAAGTTCTAAAAGCTATGGTGGCCATTAAGGACAAGAGGTTAGTTTCTAACAATCACATCATCAACAACAGCTTCGAACATTTCAAATAAATGTGCTGAAACACAGAAAGACCTCACAGCAGCTGTACATGAACAACACCACAGCTTCTCTGCAGGAGGGCGCTGCTCCCTGTGTAGATGTGAAAGGCTCATTTTAAGGTCACATAAACAGAGCTTTTATTTTCAAGTGACTACTCATGAATTAAAACACGGTTATGCATATTATATGCCATTTCTACCAGGTCTGTTCTGCGGCTGTAATAATCTGTCAGATTTTGAGGACAAATGTAGACGACTTGCTGTTTGTCCAGATCACATTGTTGTTACTGAACTGCAGTAACTGCAGAACAGAAGAAGTTCTTGCAGAACACAAACAGTGAATGAAACATGGAATGTGTAGGAGCGATGACCAAAGCTGTGCACTTACTGCTGTTCATTTGACTGCATATGAAGAACACTGGCTTCCCCAACAAGACCTGGGAGGACAAGGTAAACTCACATCATCAAAACCTAAATTTAAGTTTGTTTTTAAAGTTCAGAGAAACTTCGTTTCTAAAAAAATTGAAATCAATATAAAAGAAATAAAAAGAGAGCTCTCATACATAATAACTGCCAAAGGAAACACCTGATTAATGAGACATGAGGAAAGTCGGAGCAGCTTACTTGTTCCTCTGTCGTTAAAGATGGCGCTGACTCCTTCATCAAAAGTTAAGTCAACGCGGACACCTGGATTAAAGCAAGGAGGACAGGTGGACAGTTAGTGATGAAGGTAAGTAGGCAAAGGAGGTCACAATACAATAATGTCAAAATCTGCCCCTGAAGTCAAAGTCAGTTAAAGGTCATCTGAAATTAACTGTAGAAAAGGCTCCAACACTTGAAACCACAAACTGCTTTTAAAGTTTGGTTTGGAAAGAGACTAAACATGTAACTTAGAGAGCTTGGGCGTGTTGACAGCTGTAGCTTTTTACTTGACTTAATTTCTATAATGCAAGAGTTACCAAATTACTGTCAAAAGGGTACATGTATGTGATGTGATGTGTCTGTTTCACTGTTATGTTTGAGTTCAAAGCGTAAAAAAACAATAAAAGAGATTTATAAAAATGTTTAAACATCAAATCCGTTATTTGTCCATCTAATGGAGGAACTTCTAAAAAGCATCGGCATGCTTGAAAACTGATCAAACTAAGTTTATGTATCTGTTATTAGCTGGAGCTGAATGAGTTGGTTTTATCACCCTGGCTAAAATCTAGTTTTCATTGTATCCTTCAAACCTGATTTGGGGTGTTTACTAGCGGTTGGGTTTACACTCCTCTTAAGATTTGCCCTGTGTGGTAGAGTGACGGCATTAAGGTGACAACCAAAGCCTGAGCCTCTCAAATACCTTTTGTTGTCTGTGGTCCCTGACACTAACCTGACACTGGAGATTGATGTTCATTTTAGGTATTTCTTGAAATGTTCAACATTTGAATTTCATTGAGAATTACAAAAGTGCACTGTAAAGGAAAAGGTTTTGAAACTTCAAGAATAAAACCACGTGCAGATGAGAAAATACTGTGCGATGTTTTGCAGATAGAAATGATTCTGAATATGGGACCTGAAAGATTTTGGAGCCAAACTGTTAAAAAAAAACCCCAGCAGTCATTGAGCTCCATGGCTCCAACAGGAAACAGAGACTGCTGCATGTTATTCAGGTCCCTCAGGGGGCTCGACACCATTAACACACACTTGTGGTGCTGAAGATAATGTGAATGACAGGATGTGGTGAAGATGTGGTGTGTGACGGTCACATGTTCAGGCCCGTACCGTATGGCGTGCTGATGGCTCTGTCATTGGCCGCTCCTTTACACATCGCTGGAAACAAAGTGAACAGGCAGTCAGGATACAGCGCCTTAACTCTGGAGAATGCTCATTAATAAAATGTTTAATAGAAAAATTTTAATCGCTATTACATACAAAAACAAAGTATGTAGAAATGAATATTAAAATCAGACTGAAATTCTGTCAAGTGATACAATTACACATTTATTTATATTGTTTTTGCAGCTTTAAGAAAAATGCAGTGAAGTACAGTCATCTTGCCAACCAAACACCTTTTTTTAAATTAATTTTAGAAATTTTTTAAAAATACACTGATTTAGCAAACAATTTATGTCTTAAAGAAACTGTCGATGTTCTTTGAAAATGAGTGAAACCTGCAATAACTGATGTTTTGCAAACTGTAAAACTGATAGATCATCACCTTTGTGATGCAAATGATTTCCTGTTTACACATCCTGATTTATTATTATTTATGATTTATTCATGTCTGCAGTGCAGTGATACAGTCACATTACAAATTGTTATTCAGTACTCTTAATGCTGATTTTCACGTTGGACGGCCCTCAACCTTTGCATAGGATAATAACACAAACTCCATTCTAAAGGGTCGGCATTAATAAACAATCAGAAGAATGAAGTAAGCAGAATTTATTTCCTGGTTAGTAGACAGCGATCCTTAAAAGGGTCATATGATGCTCATCTGTCTCTTTCAACCTATAAATGATGTTTCAAAGTCAGATTGCTGTTTTAAATGATGCCAAAGTAAGATTTAAAATTTATTTATAAGTTTATCTGCTTCAAAAACCTGCATATACACACTGATTTTGGTGTGAACGGGGTAATATCATGTCTGTCTGCTCTTTGCTGCAGGAATGGTCGGACAGAATGACCTTTTTCCAGGTTAACAGTTGCCTTATTCTTTTTTCCTAGATAGTGTGACCTTTGACCTTGAACCCTGAGTCTTGCTTGCTGCATTGGAAATGCAGCTGAGTTCCCTAAAGCCTCGTGTGTCATACCTGTTTTTTCCAGAGTGTCTGACTTCGACTGGACATGTTCCTCCTGCCTGGATCTGTGCGCACGGCTAAAAAGGAACAAACACATAGACACAAACTCTTTTGATACCATAAGCCTGTACTTGTGCATGTATACTGTTTGAAAATTCAAATTAAATGAACTAAGGTGGGAAAACAAACAATTAAAAAAATATCCATTACTTTAACACTTTAAATAAATCCTTTATTTCCTTGCCACATACAAGCTGAAGTGATAACTGACCAAAATCTGATTAAGTTTTAATTAAATGCAAAAAATTCAGTCAGAAAGAAACAGTCAGGTCAATAACTAACATTGAAACAAGTTTTGTAATTCAGTCTCCTCACATCATCCCAGTGCAACTGGAATGAAGCAGTCAAGATGTGATAAATGTTGTAAATCCTCTCTATTTAGAATCATGAACAAAGACAAAAATACACCTACTGTCTCCAGAGTCATTTTTGATTTAAGCAGATGTTATGAAAGGGTTTTTTCCTCACCAAAGAAAAGAAGCTTTTAGTGTCAACTGCAGAAACCTTTCATTGACTTTCAGGTCTTTTAATGTTGGTAGGTTTACAAGTGTAAACTCCCTTTTAAAGAATGTACCAAATTCAATTTGGCAAAGGCTAAATTTTCTGCTATCTGTCTAATAGGTTGGTTTTGTTCTTTTTTCAGCGATATGATACCTTCCTTTACTTTGCAGACAGCTTTTACACGCATGTTAAGAGTTCGCAGGACCAGCTACCAAATGCAAATTCAGTATTTGGAATCCACTGTGGACTTTTGACCTGCTTAGTTTGTCCTGGAATAATGACTCAACAGACCAAACTTGGATATTAAACTACTTGTCAG
>JAQLOL010002159.1:0-15770 GCA_029783665.1 Naso thynnoides
CTCTTATCCGTGATTGGCTGGTTGGTGCCGCCCGTACCAAGTGTTTTTGTTGGCGTTTTTGGAGCCTGGGCTGTCCAGAGACCCGACTTTTTACAGCATATTCAGAGGACAGACAGCCAGCGGATCGTGAAGAGATGTTTGCTGTACGAGACTAGCTTAGAAAACGCGTAACAAGACTTAGAATGCCTTTAACAATAAATTACAGATTAATTTTAAAGGTTTTTTTGACATTTAAAAACATATCAGTTGACATTCAACAAGGTTAACTGTTTAAGCTAACCCTAACCATATTTAGCTAAAGTGAAACTAGACAACTTTTTTGGCTTAACTTTGTCATTATGATGTATAACCTGTTAAAATTGTGTGATAGTGGTTGAAAAATGACACCATTCGCTGCTGAATAAGTCTCCAATAAGCCCTGTTTTTACCATGATATTCTCTTTGCCACCAGAACGAGGGTTTCGCAGAAAAATGAGAAATCAGTGACGCTCTCTGTCCTTTCTGTCCTAATTCACCGATCTACGCTGTGTCTCTTAGCGACAGGCGACGTTGGTACTATCTTTTTAAGATTGAAACCACAAGTAGACTGGAAAATGAACTGGAAACCTCTCGTAACACAGGCAGCTGCAGTATCCATTCAGCTAAAGGGCCAGGCCCACTAGTGAGTGGAAATGCAATTGTTTTGACGTGTTACAGTTGTGCCGTCCTACTAGAAGCAAATCCACCAGGAGCAAGGCTTAACTGGGGGGACTTCTGCAACCAGAGAAACGGAACCAAAGCCAGATCCCGTTGCTGCCACTAGTGTTGTCCGAGCTTGATTATAGAGCCCACCCTGAAGAGCCAAGAGTCGAAACCGCAAGTGACACGAAGAGTGGGATGCGAACCCGAAATCTCTCGTAACACAGGCAGCTACAGTGTCCATTCAGCTAAAGGGCCAGGCCCACAAGCATGCGGACACGCAGATGTTTGGAGGTGTTACAGCATATTAAAAAATACTAAAGTGTAACCCTACTTCATGTACTAGAAAAAAAAATGCTTATGATGTCTGCACATCTTAAACTCGTTTAGAAATTATACATCTCCACTGAGCTAAACGTACCGCACTCCAGTATATATGAAAAGTTCATACACCTGGATCAGGATTCGATGATATCCAATAAAAGTGAGACTGATACTATTGTCGGCATCTGAAACTTCGTCACTGGATGGTGAATTGATCCTCCAGCACAATATTTTCATGACTTACTCAGCTGCGTGTGAGCATACATATAAATTTTATGGGAATATGTGCAGAGTATTGCATGACTCTTTCTTCAGCGATGAGGAAGCAATGATGAAGCTGAAATAGCTGCTTATGTAAGTGTGCCTTTCTCTCTGCCAAGTCCTTTTTTTCTCAGCCAAACCAGCTTGTTAAAGTCTGCAAGTCTGACGAGTCAAACTCTGAAACTCGTCCAGACTGCAGAGGCACTGAGACTCTGCTGCACACAAAGAGCACTTCTTCACATCTGGAGCAGAAACAACAAGAGCCTGTGCGGCTGCGTGTTTGTGTGAATGTGTGTGAGGGGGAAAAAATGCATGGTGGGAACAAATACGAGTGGATTTTTTTACTGTAATGTTTTGCCTGTTTAAGGTCATGTTTTCAAAACAAAATGAGCTCTTGACACGATCTCCAAAGATAAATGAAAAAATTTCACATTAAGGGTTGAGCTGCACTCTGCCTTAAGAGAAATAGGATTTAAAGGACGATTTAGAAAAATATGACCTTTCATCGGCAATTGTAACTAATGCAGTTTCCAGTAAATTATGCACATTACTTAAAAAAAAAAAAAAAGAAATTACATGAATTACATTCAAAACATTAATCCAAGCTACATTTTAAAATACCTTGAATATGAATATGTCATTTTTTTTGTCTCTGCCTTCTGTTTTGTCATATATGATGCCAATATCAATTTTAATATCAAAAATTTCAATCTTGCATGTAACCCTTTGATACATAGTGCATTGCTTGCTCATGTGAATTCCATGTATATTCTCCACGTGACTAACTAACAAGCATTCTGTTTTATTTGACACACCTGTTTTCAGCAGCAGCGAGGAGCCTCGGGGGTCAACTGAGGCAGGCAGCCTGCCAGAGGATGCAACCACAGGAGGAAAATTTACTGCATATTACAGGCGGGAGGATCAGTGTGTGCGCGGGTTAATGCGGTCCCTGGTCGTAAAAGCACTTACATTTTAAGGTAAACATGTGCGGCTGATACTTGTCTGCCGACAGAAAGATTTGTGTGAGATAATAAATGTAATGTTAAATGTAATGTGCATGAGAACACGTGAATTTGATCAACATGAGCGGGATGTACATGTGATCAGTTGCCAGGATTTGTTTGTTTGTTCTAAACCATGAATCGAGCTAAATCGAATCTGATCAGGCGATGTCAAATAAAATCAGTACAAGAGAAACAATGACAAAGAACAAACGATTTGCTGTTTCACAATAAATCAAAATGCTTCTGAGGTTTTCTAACGCCAAGGTGACACATCACCTGCTACGCCCTTTGTCGTTATTGGAAAGTTGTTGCAACTGTATCGACCGCAACTGAGTAACACCTCGAAAAAATGTGCAGGTCAGCAGAGTTCACTGCTACTGCTTTAACCTTTTACCTCACCTGACCAAATTTTGAGATTTTCTACATATTCAAAATAAACACATTTGTAAACATTTTATAGATTTTGTACTTTGTAATTCATTTAAATGAAGACTCAGCTGAGTATAATGCCAACTGTTTTTTTCATATATTATATCAATATCAAGGACAAAAGTGGCAGACTTTTTCTTATCAATATCATTCTGTTACTTCCCAGCAGTGCCCTTTATATATTCAAATCCAAACACACAGGTCAATCAGTCTGAAAGCTGCAGTCTCCGATAAAGCAACCAATAAAATCTGTCAGGTCACATTCTTTAAAAAGAGTCAAGCGCCGCAGCATAAATCAGGCTAGGGTTGCAGTTTCCACAGAAACCCAGAAGCCCCTTAATTTGTGTCAGTTTCATAACTTAAATGAGTTTTATGGGCGTGATTAAGATATGGTGATCGGGTGATGCGAACAGGTAGAACCGCAAAACATCACCTCCACAGAAGTGATGAGTTCTGATGCCAGATGTGGTTCTTCAGCAGCCTAAAGGTTAAACTGAATCATCACCTCTACGGTTAATTTCTGCATTTTCCATTTAACTCCATTGTATCGCCGCCTGCCCTCAGTGAAAACAACACCTAGATTGAGAATTAAAAAAAAAAAAAGTTTGTGGTGGTTGTGTTTCAGGCATGAGTTGTTTTTAAACAGGACAATGACAGGAGAGCCCTAAAGCTGAAACAGTAAATTATTCATAAGATTCAGATCGTTTCTTTCCAGTCATGCTTCACACATTTTGCAGATTCTCACGGATCAATCATGGCTGCACCCACTACGGTCCTGCTGGACACTCACTGCCACCTTTATTAACCAAACGTGTCTTATTCTTATTTATACTCTTATTCTTCTTACACATAGAGCAAGTCAGGATCTGCTTTACATGTTAAGTGTCTTTGGCACAATATAAAAAGGTTACTTCACTCCCTGATAGGTAGATTAAGGTTTAAAGCAAACACTGAGAAACAAAACTGACCAGTTTATCTCATAAATTGGGAGTCACTTAAAACTCTTAAGTCACATGAAGTTTTGTGTGCGCAGGTTGAATTTTCTGCCGGCAGTGAAAACGAACACAAATCAGAACAGACGGTCATCAGTGTGCATGTTGACCCCGATGAATGGGTCTCATTATGTAACTGTGTTTAAATAAACTACTTTGAAACTGGATGATAAATAATATATTATGAAACAGGGTTGGTTACACAATTACCCTCAGCTTGCAGGAGACCCGACAACGTTAACCATGAACTTAATTACACACACCCACACACACACCCCCACACAAACACACATTTTGTTTACAATTTGCATGTTTGCTACAGACTTGTGTTCCGATATCTCTCAAATATATTTAAAAGTACTGACAGTGAAATCCACATAGAGCACTTACATTCATTGTAAAGCAAAAATATCTTTCCTGTTTAATCAAACCGTATAAATATCAAACTGCAACTTTACTGCATCAAATTAGCTCAGAGTCAGTTTTATTTCAAATTACTTCAAATTACTTTGTCCGTATTTGATCAGATTAAGGACCATTTTCCAACAAAATGTGCAAGCTGGTAGAGTGGCACGTAAAGACTTGTCGGTGACACAGTCAGGTGGATCGGACGTTTCTGTACAGACTTTAGTGGGACAACATTAGCAATTTAAAGGGGACACTGACTGGACTGCAGAGGAGACCTGATGTTCCAAACCAGGGTAAAATGAGGGAAAGTCCCTCCAAAACATAAACAAAAAAGAGACTTTGTTATCAGTGCCTGAGAATGAGTTTGTGGATATTAACTGAAGGGTCAAAAACAGGCCCACAGTACCACCCCCAGTCCTCCCCTGATGTTTCTAATGCCATGTGTACGTGACACAACAGATCAATTAGAGGTTAGCCAGTGTTTGGTTTAATGACGGTATTTTAACAGCCTCTGTGTTCATCAAATTGACAAATTAAGAAAAAGAGCCAACTTAAGGTCATTGCCCGATGCTTGGCACTATCAGGTGCTTATTTTTGGAAATTAATAGGATGTAATTTGCTGAGGAAGCATGTTTGCTCTCCTATTAAAGAAGAGAATGGTGAACTGTTGGCTGGTTACTAAGTGACAGAGCAGCGCTGGCCATGGCCTACATATTTCTGTTTGTTTAATAAACGATAAGATCTCTCGTTCCCGGCATTTAAGTAGGCCACTTCACCACTGCAGAGTGACAGAGGAGAAAAAAAGAAAATAAGCCTGGGAAAAGATTTTTTCAGTATTAATTGGTGCCCACACTGAATAAGAGAGGATGACAGAAGAGTGAATGTTTGTTTGTGAACGAGGGTGTAAAGGTGAATGAAACTCACTTTAATAACAGACGGACAAAAGGATGCAAACTGACCAATTGATCATTCAAACAGACAAATATTAGCTGTTTTCGAAATCATTTACTTATCCACTCACTTATTCTCTAGATAGTGTTTGTTAAAAAGAGAACTATGTAGGGACTGACCAACCAAGATTTCAGACACTTCACGGTAATTTTCTAAACATCGTTGCCAGTAGATACGCCAAATATTTGTGTGACACAAGTGGGCGCACTCAGCATCACGTAAACAAACTGAGCACACAGGAGTATAGTAGGCCTGTTGAAATGTGTGGGAGTTGTATTGATGTTGCAGGGAAATTTTTTAGTGTTAAATCCCAAATAAATTGTTAAAATTTTGATAACTCATAAGTTTTGTTTTTGTCAACTATGGTCCTGTGTCCTGATTGTAACCTGTAAAAGCCCACAATCAGTTTAGCTCACAAACTCACGCGCTAGTTTGCTCACGTGCTAACAGCTGATTTAGCTATCGGTGGCTAAAGCTGTTAGAATTTAAGTCCTCTGAATGTTTTGCTACTTTGGGTAAAGCTTTTGCCTCTCGACACGGACAGAGGCAAGGGTAAACTCCCCTGAGGTGTTTATAAAGATGTCTTCAGTTAATTCACCAACCAGCTTTTATTAGCTAACATGCTAACTTGTGTAACTTGAGAGCTTGGTCGGAGCCCAGCCAAAAGTGCCAAGGGTTGAAACCACTAGGGATGAATGGACGGGGAGTGCGAACCAGAAACCTCTCATAACACAAGCAGCTGCAATATCCATTCAGCTAAAGTGCCAGGCCCGCTAGCGAGCAGACATTGTTGTGACAGTTTTGAGGTGTTACACTAGCATAAGCAAACCCTAACGGCTTTCTGGCCAATCCTTCTTCTGCTTTGGAATTACAAAGCTGCATTGCATTGTGGTATACGGGAGTAAAACGTAGGGTACATCATATGTACACTCTTATTTGCTGTGCATTGTGGGTATTTTATATTACACTACAAGGTAAATTAAATTTACCACTGAGAATTCAAACACCATTACAAGCTGGTGAACACACTATTGCACTATTTCTGTGATAGGGAATGATTTCAAACACAGACTTTGCCTTGTCTGTGCTCTCCTTATTCCATTTTTTCTTCTTTTTTCTTGCATTTAAGATTGTGCTGTTCTGCTGTTTGTTAAAAAGTAAAAAACTTTTTTTTGTATATTTTAAAGAAATTACAGTCACATCATGATCCACTGGCCAATGGTAGTAGAACATGTGTTGTCACCGTTTGCACGTTGAACCCAGCCTTTTCACTATTTGCGACTTTGAATGCAGCTCTCTCACTCTGCCTCACTCTCTCAGGAGCATTCACACACACCTGCCGCTCTGCTTATCAGTTATTATCAATTGTCACAAACCTGGTCTCACTGCGACATACAGTAAGTCTCTGCGTCATTTCACACTAACGCGAGACCTGCCAGCCTTCAAACTTGGTTTACCTGTTGCTGGCCGGGCCTGCTTTTGACTCACTCTTCTCATCAACACTGGTAAACACAAAAGCCTTTTGTCTTTGACTGCGAGTTTCAGTTTTGCCCCTTTGTGGTTTTTGGTTGCCTGCTCTGGTGGCTGTCTGGCATTCACCTGCCTGGACGTTTTCATGTGAATTTGCTACTGCCACTACTTTATGACGGACAAACACAGTTTCCTAACATCCACTTCCACCTAAAAAATAAAATAAAAATAACATTCTTTATTGACAGTGCAAGTTCAACATGGTGATATAAACCAAGGAATGTATAATTTTATAATTGGCAATTTGTTCTCAGTAACCTCATAGTAGAGCTAATTTCACACAAAATCTTAGCCTAGCCATCGTAGCAGTCTGACCAATTGATACCATAAAAACTCTCACATTTCATCTACAGCCCTATGCGTTTCCACATTAAACAAACTTTGAATAGGTAACTTTTTGCTTTTTTCACTAGTATGGAGTTATTTACGACTAGCATATACACTGTAGTGTATGTGCAACTGATACAGTTTTATTGTGAGATCTACCACTGATCAGCTAGCCAGTCATTGTGAGATACTTTACATTCAGGCTGCTAACGGTGGCTAGGCTAAGCTTGATAGCCGAAATGAGCTCTTCTAAGAGTTTACTAAGTAACTTTATCAGGATATTAGACAATGAAATTGCTTAACTGTCATGTCTGAGGAACCACACATGCACATAGCTGGACAGACAATATAAAATTGTAAATTCATTGGTTTTATATTACCATGTTGCCACTCCAGCGTTGGCATATCCCGCTGAACAGTGTTGAGGAGTAACTAGTTACATGTAATGGCATTACATAATTTAATTACAAAATAAATTCAACTATAATCTGTTAGTTACATTTTAAATAAGGGGACTAGTAATCTGTAACCTATTACATTTAAAAAGTAACCTTCCAAACCCTGCCGCTGAACCGCTAACGGTATACCAACAACCACTTTTCGATCTTGGCACTGCTGCTGTCCTCTGCATCGAGGTCCATACCACACTTGTTTAAATACCGTATACGCAGATCATATATTTTTTATTTACTCTGTTTTGACTCTATTTATATCTGTAGGTGTTGGCAAAAACAAACTGTATCATGACTTATCATAACATCATTTACTTTTCTGACTGCACTACACTGTTAACAGTCAGATAAGCTTGCATTGTTATTTTCAGTTAAATTGCTCTCCTACTATGGAAACGGAGAGCTACTGATGCCAAACGGAGCACCCATGGTCGCCACAATCTTTTTCATTCTATGATCTTGAGATCATAAAAGAATTTTTTAAAAAAATCATTGCGTTATCACGAGGTAACGGCCTAAGAGCCCACTGTTTCCTCTTCTCTAATAAATTTTTCAGAGATCTGGAGTGCCACCAGTGCCAGCATGTAGATGGCTCCTGACACCTGAAAGTAGGCTAGTTGAAAATGTCACATAATGGAGTATCTATTGATCAGTGTATCAGACTGTACTTCAGTTAAGATCTAACACAAACAGGAATTGCACTGTGTCTTTCTGTTAGAGATAACATTCAGATCAGCGCTCGTCATTCAAGCCCGGCTAAAACTTCACAGACGATTGCATTTCAGTGATACACTCACTTTCCATCACATGATGAAAGCTCACCTGATAAATTATCCCGTTACCAAGGGAAAATGAACCTTGTTAAACCTGTGATAATGCATTAATTTGTTCCTCAAGCTGTTATCCGGTGACATCGAAATTATTTGCCTGTGATTTTGAGATAACAGAATGAAAAAAAGATAGTAGCAAGCGGGGACGCTCTCAGCTTCCATATCCCGTAAAGTGTGGCCATGGGAACTAGCATCTTTTTTCATTCTGTTATCTTGAGACCACAGAAAAATCTTTTTTTTTTATCACGATGTAACAGCTCGTGTTAACAGGGTAAATTAATGCATCATCACGGGATAACAAGACTCAAGAAAAAAGTCTGTTTTCAAAATAAAAGGTTGTTTCCTCTTTTTGTGGTGCTGAGAAGTGGCCATGTGGCGATGCTGTGGGGGTCACACAGTGAAACCAGCAACTCTCACGAAAAACTGCTTGACTTTAATAATGTTATTATAACAATATAGGCCTTGGCTTTATTTGAGCAGCTGCTGGCTGATGCAGAAATGAGACCTGGACAACATTTTCGATTATCATAAACATGATGTTTTTCTTATGATCCTTACAATGTAGTTGTCTGCTCTAACTGCAGGATACCAAACTACACATTTATACCTTCATTTAGGATATTCTGTTATGCTTCAGTTCATTCCTGCTTCACAGTCATCAGCCCCAACAAAAATCACCTACTCGGCTACTACTTCTCCAATGATTTCTGTTTTGGGTTTGTTGATTTTGTTTGAAAAGACAAAAACACCTCTGCAGGTTCTGTGTTCATGTTCACCTTTTCTTCACTTGACCCTTAACTGGCACCATGTGTCTAGTGGGTTTGTGCGATGTGTGTTATGTGCAATGTTTTCTATGTGCTATTTGGGTTATATACAATCTGTTGTTATGATCGTGTTGTGGAGGCATTTATGTGTGCAGCTTTGGAGCTCCAAGACATATTTCCCTACGGGGAGAACAAAGTATATTGCATCGTAGGACTTTCTTGTTCTGTGCAATGTGATTGTTAGGATGAGCACGAGGGTGCATGTCTCATTATCACTTGGACGACCACTAGCATGATCAATGTAGCACGCTAGCTGAACTAGCCAGCTCGAAACAGTGCATTCGACTGAGGCAGTAAACACAGTCTGGTTGTGTTTTTAACCTTTACTTCTTTAAATTTAAAGACATCAGTTACAGGACAAAATTTTCCTTGCAGTCAACAGTCAGAGACCCAGCTCACGTGCTACAGCGAGTACTGATCGAATAGGTATCAGGATGAAGTAAACTGTTGTCTCCATTTCCCAAATTTCTACTTGCAACAGTTCAGACCACTGAGGTGTTGAGGACATGTATCTCTGCCATCCTTCAGGGGTCTTTGCTCGGGGATGTACATGAACGTGAAGCAGGGTTATCTTAAAAAAACATGCATAGCCAGGGACAACCCCTCGTCAGCCTTTACTGTACAGTAAGTACATGTAGAAACGGTACATACATGTATTATATAAGACTTGAGCAACAACTTGATGTGCTTTCAAAAATGGGTTGTACATGGTCAGTTACACACAGAGAGAGACGCACTGTAGACAGTCAGCCTGTTAAAACACAACGGAACATGTACAAGACATTTGACAGGTAGTGATGAGATGAAGGTTTAAAGCTATTAAATAAAAAAAACATGAAGAACATATGACTGCTCAACTTATTTTAAAGAAAAAAAAATTACATCTCACCACATTTTTATAAACATTTTCTATTATCCTACATCATATTTTTAAGTTACTTACACTGCCACGTCTCTGTGTAGCCTGACAGTTTGGGCCCATTCACACACAACAGACCTGGTTCAGATGATCAAAAAACAAATTCTCTGACATCACAATATCCCATTTAAGTTACAACACCTCCCACTTTCTGGCCTTTTTATATTCAGCACAAGGATGCTGACATTTTTTTCCAGTCAGCAGCTCATTTAAACATAAGTTCTGACGTGCTGTGAATGTGGCAGGACGTCTTCAAACAGATGCTTGCAGAGGAAGAAGAGCCGCTTGTGGCTCCTGCTGTTGCTCTGGATTCATCTTTGAATGACAGAAAAGATTCTCTGTTGCATAAGGAGCTTTTTTTCAGACTCTAGACGTTCAGTGAGACCCAGTGAATGAGTGACCCAGATTAGACTGATGAGCTTGGACAGTGCAACCACACAAGCTGCTTGACTGTTGCTTGGAAACTCCTGGGTTTTTATGCCAGGCGGTCTTCAGGCCTCAGACTTCCTGCCATGGCAACCTTACATAAGAAAGTGCTTATTGTTTTAAACCAGCGCTGCTCAGCTCTGGACAAGTGATGTTACACAAAGCTGATGTTACCAGCATTTATGGCTCTTAAATCATTGCTGTTTGATAACAAACTTCCCAGACATAGTATACTGGTTTACTGCACACTTAACAAGGATGTGTTGTTTCCTGACACAATTAATGTGTAGATAGCAAAGTAACACATTTTGCTTCAATTTTGGCAAAAATTGTGTTACATGCTGCAACCTCTTCAACACATACAAGTGTGTTAACATTATTGGCCAATCACAACGTGCATCTGTGGTTGGTTGCATTATCCACCGCCCCCACTGAAGGCACACGTCTTTTGACCACTGAGACCATGTGGACCAGCAGAGCTGAACGAAGGTAAAATCGACGTTTTTCTGTATGTCATATGTGTCAGTTACAGCTGTGTGACATTAGGAACTAAGTCAAGCGCACAATAAACCAAAATTTAGACTTCACCTTTGTTGCTAGTTTGCTTTGAGGTTTCTGACCACTATCTGACAAGTGCCATCACTTTAGGCAGCAGGGAGCGGGAATAATTTTTTTGTCAACAATGTCTAGCTAACGCCATTCACGCCAGACCGACAGAAAGCCACAATAATAACATGAATTCACGTTATTGCTGTGGTAATGTTAACGTTAGCTCGCTGGCTAAATGGCTTGTTGTTTCCCTTCAGCTACGTTAGCTAAGCAGGGAGCGTTTGGGTGAAGCTTAATATTCTGGCTTACATGTAGTTAGCGGTGTAATTAACTTTGGGTCGCGCCAGGCCAACAGATAGCCCTAACGATAGGTGACTTTTCAAATTAATGCTTAGTTATGTTCACTAAAAATGGCTTGCTGCTTGCAATTAGAATCAATGTGTGGAGAGCGGGAGTGAGACTCTGTGTTAACTAAGTTAAAAATACTTTTGGCTATCATGATGACTTTACACATCTGTTGAGGTAACTGTAGTGAAGTCACTTCAGCAGATGACGGCCACAACGATGATTTAAATGATTTCTTCATGTTTGCTTGCTGGCTAACATTAAATAGCCACAATGGCTAATATTAATATTACGAAAATGTCTGTAAAAAGTAGCTTAGCCTACTACAAAGTCATAGTGAAAAATTAAAGCCTATTAATTATCATCGACTTATCTTTGCATCCTTGAACCAAGTACGGTTCTTTAATAAATTCTCTGGGTGTCTGTGCATTATGGGCTGAGGACGACTTTGTAAACAAACAGCTAGAAGTTAGTCATAACACAAACATGAATTGAAGGTTGACCTGGAGCTGTGACGAAATACGTTCCCTTCTTGATTTTGGTGTAGACAAAATCCAACCCAACAGCCAGAAAAAACACATACAAATCATGAAGTGTTGAAAATGTTTAGTGAACGGCTGAAGGCTGACTCCATTTCTGACCAATGAATGTAATGACAGCTCACACATGGCTTTTGTTGATACATTTTGTTTGCTTGAAATTTTGCCTGCGTGCAACTAAAGCAAACCAAAGGAAAAATGCAAATGAGTTGCAAGTGATCCACTGATTTGGACCAAATTAACCAAACTACAGGTGTGAAAACACCCTTAAATTTGGCTGCCTACACAGTAGCACAGTCACAAGGCGCTTGAGTGCAAACACAGGAGGAGCTGTCTATTAACAAAACACTACAAAGCAAAAAGTCCTTTTTTCTGCTTGTGTATTAAGGATGAAAATAAGCACCCTCTCAAAGGAAAATGAATTTAAAATGAGAGGAAGAAGAAAAAAACATGACTTACACAGGGTGCAGGTGAGAACTTTTATATTTTACACAGACCATGTAAAAAACACACAGGGCGTGATGTCATCCTTACTCACTGATTACTCAGCTGCATTCAGGTCAAATCGGTGATTAGCGTGCTGTGCGGCAGTTTGGGAGTGTCACAGCTGGGATTGTTTGGAATGCCACAACGTAAAATCATTCATGGTGTTACTGGCCACCAAGTGTTTCTCCGGAGGTGGATTCTCTCAACTTTTCACTGTTAACATCCTCTCAGCGGCAATCTAAACACTCTCCCCACATTTTAATGACCTGGAGGAGGAGTTCCCACTAAAACACCTGATTCGGCCCCAATGCAGCCACAAAGTTTTTTTTGTTTTTTTAAAAAAATTGTACTTTTATAGAGATTTGTTTTGGTGCATTTTTGTTAACTGTTTTACATTTTTTAATGATAAAACACACAAAATTTCACTAGTTTACATGAAGTAACATGGCAGGAAATTTAACTCATTTGATCAATATTGCTGCAATAAAATGTCCGACCAACGGTGGCAGCAGTGAGCACAGCTTTGAAGCAAAACTTTAGATGCAAAAAGATGAAGAACATGTTCTATTTCCCACAGAGGATAAATACCTGGGTCCTGCTCCACTGTCGTGGTCAGACTAGAGTGGACTAGTGAGACCGATGGATAAGAGGCGAAACGTCTTCCTAGACAAATACAAGTCCAGTTGCCTGCGATTCAATTTGCCAAGAGAGATGTTCTATTTCTGATTTTTTGAGGACACAATGTAGGTTGTATTGCCACATTGTATATTGCCAGAACTGGTCAACTGATAAAGTTTCTAAGCACTCAAAGCCAGGAAGCTGCTTTGCAGGGCTGTCATTAAACTTTGATGTAATAATCTGTAACAATCACTGAAACATCTTAGTACTCAGCCCGACTCTATTTTTACTGTTTACAGATCATCCAGAAGATGAGTTCTTCCCCTCTCTGCATCATCCTCTGTATACCTGACTAACATCTACAAGCTTCCAGCTGCAGGTTGCAGGTCGTCTCTCCGCCTGCTTGCCCTGATACAACATCACAACACAAAAAAACGAAACAAACACCAAACTGAGAATCAACATCTGTTTCCACTGTCAAAACAAAACATCTGCTGCAGCGTGTTGTTCAGTAAACAAGGCTGCAATGTCAAAAACAAAATTCACAAGACAATCTACATCTCATGACACAAGACTCTTCTCCTAGCAAAGCTTAAAATCCTGACAGTGTGCTGCAAACAAAGCAAAAACATGGCAAACACTTTTCTAAGCGTTCGTAAAAATATATCTAAAAAGTCACCGACGCAGTGACGTCAGATCAACACAAAACAGGAAACATCAAAATTGTACAACTCGAGAGTTTCCTCCAGAAAACTTCTTTCCCATGATTATTTTCTTTCATTTTCACTTGAACTGCATCTTACTGCTGTCTGTATTTCTTTACCTTAAATGTCATTTAAACAGAATCCCTAAGAGTAAAGTGTAGCTTATTGAATTTAAAATATTGTTGTTCTAATTACATATTTGTCTGTTCCTGTTGTCAGATGACTGAACAAGTATGACACAATTTTACTGCACTTTATAAACAAAAAACATATAAATCAATAGTCAAGCTGCTGCAATGTACTCAAAAAAATCCTTATTTCATAATCATGTCGTCGTCTAATAAAATCATCATAAATCCAGCTGGATGACAAGAGATCTGCTGACGTTTAACACTAACAACTGGAGAGAAAGTTGGACGACTATTTTGTTTTTTTCTTTAACTTAACTCTTGTAACTTCCTAAATCCTTGTTTACCCCTCGTCATAAAAAAAAAAAAAAACATACCACATTTTAACATTTATGTTTCATGGGCCACAAAACAGTTTTAAACTAAAAGCAAAAGACATGTTAAAAAATTTAAACAGCTTCACAAAAGTAGTTGTCGTTTACTCTGGAGGCAAAGTTACAGAAGACATATACCGTTTTATCTTTTCTGAGAAATAGTGACATCAACAATAATAATTACCTGAGCAGCCAAAAACATTTCATCATTTTAAGAGAAGTTTTGGTGACAAGAACACATCGGACTGATTTGCTTTCACTGGGATCAGAAATGTTTGACGTGACACTGTAACAATGATCTGACAGCGTGTATGAGGCTCACACCGGTATTTTCAGATCAGAATGGCTTCCTGTAACTTTCGTCATGCACAGACGTCTTATAGCAGAACTAACAGTTTCTGTGCAAATTCAAGGATTTCTAGTGTTTCTGTGAAGCTATTGCAAGCACGAGTTCCCATCTTAACTCCTGCACGTTGAAGAAGTTCAACATTTCCAAGCTGACCACAGGGAGACATAAGGTGCATTGTGGTAGTCATGGTGGACGGACAACGAGTGCTGCTTATAGTCCGTGTGTGTGTGTGTGTGTGTGTGTGTGTGTGTGTGTATGGGCGGCTGGTCACTCCAGGCCGAAGCCTTCAGCGTTGGAGATGGCGATGGTCAGTTTGTGCTTGAGCTCCTTCCTGTTTCGATACGGAGGCAAACAGATCTGATTGAAGCAGGTGTGAGAGATCGGCAACCTGCACAGACACAGACAGAGACAAGGAGATGATCAGAAAAATCTAAATTCTGACGTCTTTAAACATTTAACTGTCCTTATTTTTTTCTTATTGGCCTGTCATCAGAGACATTACTGCTGTTTACATCATACATATTATATTATTGTATTTCTCATCTACCTGTCTGTGCAGTGTAGTTTTCTGCCTATTTACATCCGTCTTTTAGTCTGTCCTCACATGTTTATTTGTGATAATGATTTATTACTTTTTCCCTGTACTGTGTCCTGTTTGTAAGTTTTATTGTTAAATGACAAGAGATCTGCTTTGACATTTTATTTTCACAAATGATGAAAAAATTATTTTTCGACACACTCCAAAACCAAAAACTTTAGGTGACAGGTGCAGCCAACAAAAGAGGACGCTAAGTACAAAAAGTAATATTAAAATAACCATCCCATATATATTGTATAATGTGACATTTGCTGGTCTGGTGTTGTTATTGGCATTTTTCATCTAGTAGCTTATGTAATCTTTTTTCCTACCCACTGATGAGGTGCTCCCAGTTTTTGTTCCCCTGACACATTCATACATTTGTTGTATTTGTGTAAGATCTTTTGTGCCCAACACTTGTATACACTGTCACCCAATTTGTATTCTATTATTTCTGTAGTTTATCAGATTTTTTTCTGAGTTATTTTTCTACTGTGGTTTATTATTTATGTAACTTTTTCTGATTTGCTATGTAACTTATCACCTGTTTTTAAAGAATTTAGTATTAATTGATGAAACTATCTGAACCAGGTGCAGCTCATTTATGAAAGTCATGTGACCTAGTTTACATTACAGGTGTCTTTGAGTGTGTCCTTCAGACTTGAGGAAGATCCATTCGGATGGAAACATTGTCTGTCCATACTTATTCAAGCTCTAGTTCTGTCCTTCAAGCTCTCCACGGTGTG
>JAQLOL010002250.1:0-15763 GCA_029783665.1 Naso thynnoides
TTCACTCACAGGGCAAAGTATACAGTTCATTCATTCAACAGTATTGGATCAGTATCGGATATCAGCCGATACGCTCAGCCCAGGTATCGGTATCAGATTGGATCTGAAAAAACTGGATCGGTGCATCTCTAAAGAGAAGTAAAAAACACCTTTTTTTAAATATGGGAACAAGGCTTCATAATATCCTCAGAAACAGCTATTTTAACACACACACACACACACTCTCTCACACACACACACACACACAGGAACTGCACCCTTTTCGTCAATTCTAAAGGTCTCTAAAAACAAAAATGGCATTTGTGGCGTAGCGTGTAGCATGTCAAATACTTTTAATTTTGGCATATCTGACACACAACACCCTTTGAATGAAACCTGTCATGGCAAACCTTGTTTGATCAGCCTGTTCACCCGATCCATAAATCAAAACAAACATTTCAGATTTGGTAAACATGCCACCACATTACTACTCTCATGCTGGAACCGAAAGCGAACAAAGAAAAAAAACAAGACCTAGGAAAACAGCAAACGACGCTCTGATCATTGTTTGCTTGTAAGCCTTCAAATCTGTCAGCATTAATCAAAATGCTGTTTCAGTTGGAAAACGTCTGTCAATAGAAACTTGCGTGCTGCTACACTGCTCTGCCGCCTCACCTAAGTTGGTGTCTTTGTTCCTTTCTTGGATCAGTCTCTGCTTGTGGTGGAAATTGCTCTTGTCTGTTCTTGCTTCCGTCTGTTTTCCAAAGTTTGCTCCGGACCTGACATGTCATATCTGCGCTTGCTTGTGTTTACTTCTTGTTCTTTGCATTGTTACACTGTGACTTGCTTTGCTTTTATTTTTGCTGGTGTCGTTGTCAACAAATCTTACATTTAGTCGCTTTAGAATTGTATTTTATTTTATTTTTGTTAATTTTAGGATGCCAGTTTTACACCTGGCTAGGGACTACAGATAAAAAAAACTAGCCTCTTGGCTAATTCTGGTGTATTTACAGTAAAGCTCATCAATATGCGCTGTCCCTGGAAAATAAATTCAATAAATAAAAATGATAAATTTAGTGTACAGAGCCCGAGGGGTTACAAAGAAAAAAATGTATACATAGTCACTGGCTAACTTCAACTACTGCACTGTTCTTAGATTTTTAATAAACCCTAAAGCTGAACACAGAACAGGCAATTATTTAATGAGATGGAAAACCCCGGAGCTGTGATGTTTCCACTCTGAAGACAGATGGGATATCACCTGCCCCTCTGCTGGACTCGCAGGTGGTGAAGTCAGGATACTGTTACAGAGCTCTGCATCTGTCTTCCTGCATGTCATCAATGACTGAGTGTGTGTGAGTGTGTGTAATTAAGTGTCTGGGTGTAAACATGGCTGACAAATCAAAGGCACTTTTAAATCAAACAATTTGTCTCTGCTCTCTCAAGCCATACTTTTTTTTTTTTTTTTTGCAGCTCAGATGCTGTGTGCTACCCATGCACAAAAAACATACAAAATACAAAAATTGTGTGTACATCGTATGAGATATTGAGTAACTTGACATTACACTCAGCAAATTTGATTATGCAGTTTACTTGTATAATGACATAAATTTCAAAGACATTTCAAATAGTTTGATGTGTTCTTTATCAGTAGTGTACACATCAATGTAGATGTTATAACATTTTATGATGTATTTTTGTAAGTTTGGGACCTCTGGAGACACGATAAACTTCATAACGTCAAGGTTACACCACTGCTTCTCAGACTCGGTGCCACAGCTGCAGACCTGGGGTCGGATGCATCACCATCAAGCTGAAGACAGCCATTGTGGAAACGTGCACGAGTTTTATTTCCATTCCCACAATTATCCAGAGATGGATGTAGAATGCTCTAATGTGTAACTGTCACACATAGCAGTGATTATCTTTAGTGCCCATAACAATAATTCATCACACGTATGTGTAAACAGTCACTGCAGTAATATATCAATCATAAACAGGCATCAAAAAGATGATCAGTGATTAATCGACAGACCTCAAATTGACGACAGAGTGCTTCACAATTCAGGATCAAATTAAATATAAGTAACAGGGAGATGATGGCGCTGATGTAAATAGAAAGGATGACTAAGTATCACTCATAAATAAATGAATCAGACACAATTAAATTTAGTAACTTCACATGTTGTCGTCTACATTCCACATTCACAAGGAAAAAGGAAAAAGAAATTATTGTAATTTCTACCTGGACAAGTCACCTCTGTGTCTAGAAAAATGATTGGTATTATGGCTCCAAACAGTTCGAACCTTTAAAGTCTCTCATTGTGTGTGATCTTGTAATGTCAGCCAAACTAGCCCGAACCTCATCTACAGAGGTTAATCTCCATGAAAAACATTACATACGTATATAAAGGGGAAGTAAACTATGACACAAAATGGGTCCAACAGGAGACTCACCTTGGTTTGGTTTGGTCATCACAGTCTAGACACATGTTTAAGCCAACTAAGTTTTTTCTAGGGGAAACCCTATTTAAATAAGTGACCCATCACACCAACTTTAATGACTCCTTTCAACACTTTGCGGCTTCTTTTAACTCAAGTCTTTGGAGTGACTGAGCAAATGCTTACCTCAGTGTAGGACTAATAGCAACAGACCACACTCTGTCATACAAGGGAATTGTGTCTCTGGGGCAGACGGAAGTCGAAGTCCAAATCTACAGAAACAAAAGTTACCAGTAAGTATGTTTTATAATGTATTTATGAGCAGACATACCATGATATGCACATAACATGACACACTGCTGAAAACACCAGTGAAGCTAATGATGAATTGAATCTGAAATATAATATAACAGTTTTTTTGGACTAAACATTAATGTATTTTAAAGTCACGATGGTTGGTCTGAACAAGGATGCAAAACTGAAGGACACAAACCAATTCCAACTGTAAACACTCTGACACTATGCATTATATTAATGAATTGTAATAGTAGAGGTGTTCTAACCCGAGTTGTTCTGTCTCGAGATCCACTAACGATGAGTCCATCTTTAGCATCCAGACAGTTGACTTCCTGGTTATGGCCTGATAACTCCGTCGACATGCCGCTCCTCCTGCTGTGGACCAGGATCTTGCCATCACTGACGTGGAAAAGGAGGTTATTTTAGGATTGGCCTGATATACTAGCTGGCCAAAATATCAGAAGAATCTAAGTCTTTATTTCAATAAAGGCTACACTATCATCCTCCTGCACGGATGTAATTATTTGTGTCTAGCATATGGTCAGTACATGAAAGTTTCTTCCATTTGACAAAATCCTCTGATAGGCAGGATTGGACATATACAGTATAAAAAAATAACTAAGGCTGCATAATTAATAGAAATGTAATCTAAATTGCATTTTGGCCTTCTGCAATTTTTAAAGCGCTGGGAAGCGCGATATTTGTTAAGGGAGAAATGTTTGTTTGAAATTCCATTTAAAAATTTTGTGGTGCTACAGAATTGTTCTGGTCTACACATTACATGCTACAGACTTAAAACATTTTTGTTTGGGACAGATCCCTACAAAAAAAAAAATCACAACACAAACATTTTTTCATGTATTTTTTTTTTTAATACAAATGAAAACAATTACGTAAAAATGATTATTCCTTTTGATATTACAAATTGTACTGCAATTGCATTACTACTTAAAATAATCACAATTTGAATTTTTTTTCACAATTGATGCAGCCCTAAAAAGTAAATTCAAAATTTGCCCTAATAATTCTAACCTCAGATGTGATTACTATCCTATTCCAGAGATTTCAGCCAGATTTCAGAGACCTTATTGGCAAATTAAACCATCACTGTTGTCATAGGACCAAGTCCAAAATTAACTACAGACAAATCTGGTGTATAAGACGCACTTTTAATACCTTTTTTTCCCCCCATCTTAAAATTGGATTGCATCCTATATGCTGGTGTGATGGGTATACCAGTACAAAAAGTAAAGAGAGGTATTTTATTGTGCTACGGTATTTTACCCAAAAGATGGCGCTGTAATTGCTAAAGTTTCGTCACGGATATGCGCCATCATGTTCACCAGTGCAGCCACCACCGTCACAATCACAGCTACCAACGTTACCATAGAGTGAGCTGAATTGATGCAGGGGTAGCTAGCAGGACTGCAAACTCCACATGGTGAAAACAAATGGTACTAAAAAGAGCTGCACAGAAACTGCACAATGTGGACTTTACTTAACGCAGTGGAAAATTGTTTGGATCGACTTTGAGCTGGTAAAACCTCTTATTTCTTTGGAAGACACCCAAACGCAGACTGTGTCTTACATACCAGTACAGTTTTTATCCTGGATTTTACTATACTTGGAGGAAAACTGCACTCTCCTTGGAATGTAGCCGATTCATCCAAAATCCCCATGTAAGACAAAAACCTTCCATCCATCCATTGTCTTCTGCTTATCCGAAGTTGGATCGCGGTGGCAGCAAGCTCAGTTGGGCACTCCAGACATCCTTCACCCTGGCAACACTCTCCACCTCCTCCTGGGGGATCCCAAGTCATTCCCAGGCCAGATGAGATATATAATCCCTCCAGCAAGTTCTGGGTCTACACCTGGGTCTCCTCCCAGTTGGACACACCCAAAAAACCTCCAAAGGGAGGCATCCTAACCAGATGCGCGAGCCACCTCAGTTGGTTCCTTTTGACACGAAGGAGCAGCGGCTCTACTCCGAGCTCCCTCCGGATGCCTGAGCTCCTCACCCCATCTCTAAGGCTGAGCCCAGCCACGAAATGGAGAAAACTCATTTCAGCCGCCTGTATCCGTGATCTCATCCTTTTGGTCACGACCCACAGCTAGTGACCATAGGAGAGGATTGGAATATAGATGGGCTGGTAAATCAAGCACTTTGTCTTCCGGCTTAGCTCCTTCTTCATCAGGTCGATCCAGCACAGCACCTACACTACTGCTGATGCGGCCTTTGGGTTTCCCAGGTCTGTCCAGCAGCCTTCCCCGCCATCTGATCCAACTCACCACCAGGTGGTGATCAGTTAACAGCTCCGCTCCTCTCTTCACTAAAGTGTCCAAGATATACGGCCGCAGATCCGATGTCAAAAACTAGATTAACTAGACTAGAACTAGACTACATAAACAGCTGGCAGTAAGTAACTATGGCTGTTCTGTGCAAATTACAGAGCAACTAAAAAGGACTGTAGTTACAGTATATAGTTTTTTTTTAAGTTGTTGCAAGTAAACTTAATGAGTTTCAAACTTAAGATTTAACTTACACCACGTTAACTAGCTAGTTACTCATAGAAACGATCCCTCTGCGTTGATATATATTTATTTCCTTAGACCTGACAGTATTTCTTTAGACCTCGTGCTTTCTCATCTGATGTCTGAGACCTGACTCTAATGCCCAAGGATGTCCTAATACATATGAACAAGCCAACTAACTAATTGGCTAATTGCAGGTCTGTAAAAAAAGATTATGTGAATTTGCTGAGGATATTTTTGATTAGATTATTTTTTTGGGATATTGCTAATGGGGGGCCTGTGCGCTAGTAGAGCTTTACATCTAGCAACACCCCTGAGTCAGAGCCTTCGCCCAAGCAACTCGCAGCTGCATGGAGGTGACCGTCTCATTCAACAGGAACTCCAACATCATGGCACTCAGCCAGGGGCTTGTGAGTATCCCCACACCTGCCTGTCGTCTCTCACCTTGGGTGACTCGGAAAAAGGAGAGAGTCCAGTCCCTCTCCAGGAGTTTGGTTCCAGAGCCGACGCTGAGCGTGACGGTGAGCCCTACTGTATCCAGTTGGTACCCCTCAACCTCTCTCACAAACTCCAGATCCTTCCCCACCAGAGAGGTGACGTTTCATGCCCCAAAAGCCAGTTTGTGAAGCAAGGGGTCAGGACACCCAGGCCCCTGCCCTCACCCACTGCCCATCCTACACTGCACCAAACACCTCTGGCTCCTCCTGCGGGTGGTGGTTCCACTGGAGGACTGACCCATGTCACCATTTCAGGCTGTGCACGACCGGGCCCTACGGGTAAAGGGCTGGCCACCAGGTGCTCGCCCACAGGCCCCTTCCCCAGGTCTGGCCCCAGAGTGGGGCCCCGGTACTCCTCCAGGCAGGGTGCACAAGTCCGTAAGACAAGAACATAGATGCCTTTCCCTTCTCTGTGGGTTCAGCGGGTCGCTAGATACCTGCCCCACACGAGCAGCGTTGCATGGTCAATGGGAAAGATGGGGAGCCTCTACCACCGTTCTAAAGGCGTTCTTTAGCAATGCACATTGCTCAAGTTTCACTAGTTATACTGAAATGAATAAAGGGGATGCATTTTAAATACAGAACTCAAGTGTAATTTAGCCCTGTAAATGACAATTTCTCAGACCTAAAGTGGGTCTGAAAAAATAGTTTTTGGGGAAAGTTTGCTTTTAACAAAAGGTTAATTACAGTTGTAGATTGAGAGATTTAGTTGGACGCTAATCAAAAGCTGATACAAGATAGTCTGGTTTGATTTCTCCCACAAATTGAAGTTTCCTGTGGAGATTTTTGGTTGATATCCTCCCTTTTTCAGTAACACTCTGCATCTCTATTACTTCTGGCTTCTACAGCATAACACATTTTCAATGCCAAATAAAGTCACAAGGTGAACAAACAGAGCATAAGAGCTACCTTCCACCGCTGATTAGATGTGAGTCCGTCAGAACAAAGCGACAGACATCACCCTTGTGGCCTGAGAAGATTTTTGACGGGTTACGCTGGAGCCTCCCGGAGTCTTGGCGCAGATGGTACGCTCCAATATCACCAGCCTGAGACAGAAACAGTACGTCTACATCCAGTTGCAACCATGGCAACAGTCTGAAGAGAAGATACGTGATTTGAATTACAGGTGATTTATAAACAATTAAAGTGAAGGTAACATATGTAACAAAAAAGTAAAGTCAGCATTATGAGAGAATAATCATATTTGTTAAAAAGCAGTTCATTATTTGGGGAAATACATTTATTTGGTTTGTATTTCCTAGAGATACAGATGAGAAGATGGACATCCATTTTATTTCTGTTTAAGTATGGAGTTAGAGTCAACACATGGCTAGCCTAATTTTAAGATAAGAAACCAAGAAAATGGTCTTTGAGGACTTTTCTTAAATTGACCTTTCGCTAAGCCCCACCTTCCAACTTCCATCAAGCCGACTAAGCTAGCAAGCAGCCCACACTGTTAGTATCTGCTCTTCCTGATTAAATGTTACCAAATTTTAGGAAAAGCGAAAAAGTAATTACAGATCAAAGTAGACAGAGGGATCTGATATATTAGATAAAGATAAAAGCTAAAGCCTACAGAACGCGGAGCAGCTCTTTCAACTTGTGTTTCATTCATACCACAAAGACAAACTCTTATCAATTTAGGGCTAATTTAGGACATTTCTCTTCATATGTAAACATTAAAAGTAACGTTAGACTTTGTTGTCTGGTTTAAGTCAAGGTTGCCAACATTGTTAACTGTTGACCCACAGCTGCCCCAGACATCAGTCAAACACTTAGCCGATTAATCTTAATTAATTAATCGTAAAGCATATTACACATTATCACATCACACCTACACTAAATGAACTCTAACTTCGTATTTTATACATACTTAACTTCTCATGTGTTATACTGCATACTGTCTCTGTCATATAGTGAAACAAAGGTCAAAGTGTTTCAGCTTTTTAACAATGTATAGAAAATGGCTCCCTTACTTTGTTTTCCATTTGATAGGAATAGCCCTTTTGCAGCTCCCATCATACCAGTTTTGAGCAATCTTCACCCTCTCCTTGAGTGGAACATGATGATATCTGCAATAACAGTGACAGTCTAACATTACCATACTGCGAACACTGCGGAGGTTGAAGGCTAACTGTTAGGGCAATAGTTATCGTGAAATAGCTAAGGTGACCTTTTTTCCATCTACATCCCATCTGTCCAACGTTTCAAACAATAAAATAATTTCTAAGTAATTAACAAAGAAAAGCTGATAAAAGTTGAAAAGTTTTTTACCTTTCTGAAACAGCTATAAAGGAACACTCATTATAGTATGAATATTTAATGGATATATCATCGAACTCTAAAACCAAGTAATGTTAAACTGTATAGTTAGCTTACAAGTGGCAGGTGTTCTGAAGGCTCAGAATATTGGAGTAAATCTTTTTATTTAGTTGTCAAGCGAATTTAATGCTAACATTCAAAATGTCTCAAAAAAGAAAATGTGAAGTAGATGCAGAAGTTGGTGGTATTGGCGATGTTGGCATGGCTGTAACAAACAAAGAAGAAGTCGAGGTAGTGGACTGGAAACAGATGACAGTGATGCATTTTATTGATCACACAAGTATGTGGTCTCAGAAATGCAGCTGCCCTGTTGTGCTTTGTTGTTTCTGTTTTTATATTTGGTTTTATTCTCTTAAGTGACCTTGGGTCCCTTCAAGGCACTACAGAAATTACAGTTATTATTTTCATTAGAATACACGGCTGTCAAAGGACATAGAGTGGTGCGGGGATGAGTCCTAGGACCCAGAAATGAGATGCTGACCAACATCAACAGTCATGGCGTACACTTGCAGTGTGTGCCTGATTTAAATGAGACTATGGAGGTTGTTGGGAAGGTTCAACTCTGCAACCGATTTACTCTCTAGTCCACCTTTGCTGCCTTGGTGTTAATATTCTTGCTTTTATAGACCTAACAAAAGCGACATTAAAAAACCCAAAAAAAACTAGCATCAAAGAAAGTCACCTGTTGCTACGTATCATGTCACCTGTATTTTGGTTTCGTAAGATAACGTTACACTGCTTTTAATTGAGAATGTGTCTGATAAATAGTCGATTATGGCACTGGCGCTATCAGCTAATGGACTTTTAGTTTTGGAAAGAAAAAAGAGGCATAGTTAAAAAAAGAAGAAGAAGTTTGGATACTACAGAATCTGTGTCAAGAGCTGGAGTCAGCTGAAACCTCAGACTCTAAAAACTTCACTCGCAGATGGTCCTCACACTGTTTCAACATTTTGAACTGGCCGACGTTGGTGAGACTGGTTTAACTCGAGCTTTCCAACTTGTTTCACTAAAAAAGTTCTGGGAATTCATTATAAGTTCCATGATAGGAATTTTACAAATTAACAAAAATACTTAGGCCAAAACAGATTACATTAGGCACATCACCACCTGAACTTGCATGAGAAACTACAGGTATTAATGCAGGATTTTCAGGTTTGCAGCTACGAAACAAATAACAAAGAACTGGTTAAAAATTAATCCAGTCATTTAATAACTGGAAATCAGCTGTAAACAATATTTTAGAAATGGAAAGAATAACTTATAAAATCAGAAATCAAGAGTCTGAATACTTAGAACAGCAGAATCGGTGGTTTGAATGAGTGGAAATAAATGAAATGGAAGGATTCAGCCTGGAAAAGCTTTGGAAGAGAACACGACAACATAACACTTACACCAACATACTAACCTACTTTCTTTTCCCCTTATCACTTTCATTAGAAGCAGTGATAATAGTTTTAGTTTGAATATCCTTCTTTAGGTTCTTCTCTGTCATATTTTTGTGTATGAGATGTATTTGATTTACTTTTCTTTTTTTGTCACTTCACTAAGGATAAACAAATTGTAGGAATGATATAATATGATCAATACAAAATGTAAAATTGTATATCTGTAATTTCTTGGAACTGTACAATAAAGTACTAAAAGAAAAGCTTTCCAGTTTGTTGACTTATCACATTACAATGTGAGCATAGTATCATGCAGAGCTGTAGACAACTAAGGAAAATCTTAAATAAACTTTCACTGATCAATTAGTGGTGGGGGGAGAAGCTGTATGACATTATCTACAGATGAACTAAATTAGCCACAGTGCACTTGGTGCACTCCAACTGGTCGCCTCATTAGCCTTAATGAACAAGCAAATATAAAAAGCTTGTATGTGCAATATATTATTTCAGCCTGATTATTTTGGACAGAAATGATAACAGCCTACTCAGAGCCGACCCTTAGAAGTGTCAGAACGCCCGTCACTCCCACCTGCTGTTGTGCAGCTTTCAGTGAAGAACTGAGTTGGTAATGATGTCACGAAACTCACACAGCTGATGCAGCTATCGCCATCCGGCATACACTCCGCCTACAAAGTAAGGTAACGGTCGACGGTGGAAACTCAAGCCAAACCAGGGTTTATGGTTCTGTGAAGAACCTTACTGCACTGCCTGGGCCTCAGCGTGTCTGAGTGAGACAGACACGTTCACACATAAACTAGAGAAATTATTCTTCTGCCACAATCAAGCTGCTCAGGATATTTACATATTTTAGGACAATCATTGCTTGTCATTCTACAGGGGAGCTCAGATGCAAGTCATTCCCTCTCTTTCTTCCTTCATTTCCAAGAATGTCTCTACTGTGGCTAACTAATGAAGACATAAAAGAGCTGAAAAACGTGAACTATTAACAGCTGACATCTAGTCAACATCACTACAAAGGAGTCGGACAGGTCAAGAACAAGCTGAAATGTTAGCCTGCTGACAACCTTCATCACAGTTTATAGAATACTTGGGTGTTAATATTACTGTTCATCTTCATTTTGTCTTCTAAACAAGTTTGGCTATGCTGGAGGTTTTATTAAAACCTGTGTGAATTACAAACTGCTCCTTTCTTCAGATTTTCTTTCTTTAACTCTTTTAGCATTTTATCACTGCGTTCTCAGATCTCTGTAATTAACCTGGTAAGTGCAAACTGAAAAAGACAAATCTGCAAATTAGAGCTGTGCAAAAAAAGGATACGTTAATATATCGCAATATTTATTCTGGTGATATCTGTTGTGACCCATGTATCATGACACATATCATATCGTGAAGTCCCTGCCTAAATCAGCCCTAAAGGTCAGTGACACAAACGAACACGTATGCACTTTACTTTCATCGTTTCAATGTCAGTGTGTTCAGTTAAAGTCCAAGAGTGCATTTAAAACTCATAAAACTCAAAACTCACTCATCACGACTTTGCCAACCAGTTCAAAGAAAACAAAGGAAAGGAAAATTTTTTTTATTGAATTGTTTTGACTCAGTTTGTCGGCTGAATCATCAATATGATGTGATGTGTTCACACTACCCAGATCGCACACAACGTGTTTATCAGCTCTGTTTTGACATTTTCGGTGAACTCTGTGGATTATCTGAATATATCGCAATCTGCATCGTATCGCAATGTATCATGATATAATCATATCGTGCCCCGTGTATCATAATGCACATCGTAGAGTGAAGTCCTGGCTAATACACAGCCTTGCTGTAAATGCAGTGACAGTAAATGGCTAAAAAAAAAAGAGTTGACCAAATCTGCAACAAAATTTGCTGTATCGTCTTTCTGCGTGCTGAATACGCTGCATTTCCTACAAAACTCTGTTTTACAGACTACATAAAATGTGGAAATCTGGTGATTATTGATCAAATTTAAACAGGTTTCAAAATGAGTAATATTTCCATATACAGGACTCATAATCTTATTTGTACTGCATGTTTAAGAGTGTGTATACTGTGTATATAAGATTATGAACTACAATATGCACAATGTTTAAGAGTATGAGTGCAAAATGTGCAGTGTATAACTGGGGTGCATCAGGGTGTAATGGACAATGTGTACTTATTTTGCTACCTGAATTTATCTGTTGTTATTTTTGTGTATATGTATATTTATGTACTGATGTTCATTGTATCATGTTTGTGGGAAACATCTAACAGGGACAACAGATGGAAATGAGCCTATGGCTCCACTCTGGCTTGTTTACGCTGACATGTTTTTAATAATGTTCATTAACTTGCACTGTCCCTCCCCAATAAACAACAACCTAACTCACATTCTTATAAAACAAGGCATCAGTATCCCTGCCACAGACTGGAGTGCCCTGTAGTGCCACTGCAGCATTTATCCACACTGCATGAAGCCAAGCAGGGTGACAGCCTGGTCACAAAGCTAACGTTATTCCAGCCCAGGACAGGTAAAGTAGACAGGTGAAGTCAGACTGTGGCCGGCTCTGCTCCAGTGCTCTTGGTCTGGACACCGGAATGTCAAGTGATCAGACACCCATAGCTCACACACAGTATTAGCAGCCAAACAGTCCAGACCATAACAGAGTTTAAGCTAATGCTAAGATAAAAACACACTGCAGGTTTGTCATCAGTCTGCGACTGCTCTTACATGTCTGTCCCATTCCGAGTAATTCCCGTGTTCAGAAACTCTTTAGCAATCCCCCTCCACACGGCGTCCTGGTTTACAAAGAGGTAAACGGCTTTACAAACTCGAGACAGGCGACTGAGAGATCTGTAGTCCAAATAAGCCAGGATATGGTAGAGGACATCCTCAGGCAGCCGGAGCAGCATGGTGAGCGGGTCCACAGCGCTGCCGCTTCCGGCTCCAGCACCGAACGTCCGCTCCTCGGCGACGGTTTCCCCGCACACGTCGGTCGCTTCTGAAAACTGGAGTTAGTGAAAATAAACAATATTCCATTTTCAACGAGGGAACAGACAGAGGTAACAGGAAGCCATTCCAAAATCACACGAACAGCGAATGACAACGACGCTGCGTGCCTGACGTCATGACGTACATTTCCGGGTTTCACTTATGCTGCATTCCAGACAACTCGGAAGTGGAGAAATTCCGACTTTCCAGTCGTGAAAGTACAGGGGAATTATCTTACAGGGTGAATATCACTTTCTTTCTTCCAAGTGGAACAGAAGCTCGTCCTCATTCAAAGCTTCACGCATAACTTTGTCAATTATTCAAAGTCGCTGACGGCATTGAAAAAGAGAGAAAAAAGGGCCAAGAAATTGTGTACATCTTTATCTCAATCCTTACTTTTCTAATATGTTATGCCTTTATACTTATTATTTATTTAATTAATTTAATTAAATTTTTGTATATTTATTTTTTCCAATTTTTAATTTGACTCTATTGTTTCATGTTGTATTTTTTGATAGATGTAGTTTCATTTCAACTATTGATGTTTGTTTTCTTTTGTTTTTAATGGTTGTTTACAGTGTCCCTGTCTTGCCTTGTATATTATAAATAAAGATTTTTAAAAAGTACAATGGAATTTGGCTCAGGAACAAACAGAAATCACAGATTAATTTCACCTTTTGCCTCATTCATTATATTATTGCCATTCCTGACGGGATTGCTTTCAGTTTTTACAAATATTTTATAATATTGTTTTGATTATTATTTATGACTGTATCAAATGGGTGTTTATGTTATATATTATGTCACATTAATTCTGGCATTTTTTGTGTACATTTTATGTCTATTTCCCTATATATACAGTAGCCTACAATCAAATGAACACATTGATCGTTTTAAAGACTGAAGAATATTTCATATGTCTGTATGAACGTCAGTCTTAGATTGAGATAATGTGCAGAATGTGCATTTGAGTGCCTTCCATGTCAGAAAAAAAACACGGTGTTGCAAGTGGTATCCAGCACAGGCTAGCTGTGTTTTTGTTTTTCCCATTTATTTAGTCAAATTTAAGTAACCAACAAAACTTAAAGGCATATTTCTATATAACTAATCTTAGACTGGCATTGTTACGGTGGCCCTAATACGTGACACAAGGCTGTAAAAAATAAATTAAAAAAACAGAAAAGTAAACTAGGAATGAGGGTCTTGTTGAAGCAACATAAATGAATCCAGTAAGAAGTTTCAGAATGTTTTTGTTTGTCATATGGTGTGTCAATCTCACATAAAGCTTTAAATTATTTGTCAATCTACTGATAAGGGGCTTAACCTTTAGGTATTTGCACCTATGAATACAGTGTATAACTTAAAAAAAAATCAAGTTCTTTACGAGAAAGTCCAAGTTTTTTTCTTTTATAAGTACTCAAACTTTAACTTACATCCAGTTCAGTGGGTGCAACTTTATGTTTTTTGATTGAAGCAGGTTCACACTGGGGGAAAATATACTCTACACTGTCAATGTGTCTTTCACAGAATCAACATGAGTTGTTCTATCAATTAAACTTTAGATACAGGAAGTGATTGGAAGGATATACAGGCCTTTATTATTACTAATACAAAATAATGATAAGTAAATTATCAATTTCACTTCTTTCGCTTTAGGTAAGATTCTGTATAAAGTTGTTTCCTTGTTGCCTTTGCCTCATCATCTTCCTGCAGAAAATATTTCCTTTACAGCTGGTTGAGGTAGTATCCTGCTAATAGAACATCCTGATAATAAATTTCTTGGTGAACTGCTTATTGTTTAATTTGTTCCGTCTGTACAGAGTGACCTCAATTCTCATACAATGTTGGAGTTCTCTCATTGAGTAATCAAGATTTAAGTTATCACAAAAATCTCTATAATTGAGAAAATTACCGGACTCATCCATTGAATGGGTCACAGTCCATATTCATTTTTCCCATCCAAGTTCCAAAAGGCATTGATTTCTGACTTTGAGAACATATCTGTTGTTCCACAGCGATATATACTGTTGTGGAGATAAATTGTGTTTAAGTTTCACTGAAGGAGAACTTGCTGGTAAAGATCAGACAGCTTCCCAGGCAGGCACTGCTCAAAGTTGGCAGGTCATAATAACATTGTAATGACAAATAAATTCCTCCCATTTTCTGAAAGATTATGTCAATGACCAAAATAATTTGTTGTGCAAAGTATAATGCGGCATTTTAATTTTAGAACACCATGCATGATAGCAAAATATATGACATTCAGCCCACCCTTCTCAACATCCTTCATTATATCTGCTTTCCAAAGGATATTCTTTCTTCAGATAAAACTGAAATTATTTGTTTATCGTTCATTGTTTACTAATCAAATTACTTTTTCTGAAATGTCTAAGGAAGAGGCAGGATCGATTACTCTAGACAGACTTTCCATTGTAGACAGTGAAACCTCCCCAAAATTGTATCCCTCTGCAACTAAGAATTTAAAATTGCTTTGCATTTACCAATAATTTTTACATTTTCTTTATCCCTTATTTCTTTTTTTTGTGGTAGTGATGCCTAGATATTTAACTTCTTTTTAAACCTTTATGTTGCAAATAGAATTTTGAAGGTTGATTATGTAAAGCAAGAAGTTCACACTTGTCAGTGTTCAATTTCAAGCCCACTGCTTTAAAGAACTAATTAATGGAATCCTTTGAAAAGTTGTTTTTCATCTTTTAAAAACAATGTTGTGTCATCTGCAAATTGACTTATTATGTGTTTTCCCATAATGTTGCCTTCATTACCATTGTTCTTCATCAAAATTGCCACTAATTCCACACACTATTAAAAATATTTATGGTGAGCTGTTCAGACTTATCTAACGCCCCTCCCGATATTAAATCTTGGGAAAGTACTATGTTCCAAAGCCACACGACTGTTGATATAATTGTACAACATACAAAACAGAGTTAAAAACTTATTTCCAAAACCAAAGTAATTTAAAGTTTCTAATATGAAAGGATGGTTCACTGAGTCAAATGCAGTGTTGGGGTAGTTATTAAAATGAGGTAATGTATTACACATTACTAGTTACTTTTTTAAAACATAAAGCCTTACTTTACTTAATTACTTAGTTCTGAAAGTAATAAGTTACACTACAGTTACACCATACCATTACTCCATAACATTATGAATTGTTCCTCTTCAATTTCATTTACCATGACTTCATGGGCAAATGGGTGATGTCAAACAGAAATTGCAACACCCATGGCGACGCACATAGTAAATGGGAAAATGTCAGCTAGCAGACAACTAGT